>CM055107.1:46501475-46851475 GCA_029204225.1 Diphasiastrum complanatum
ACAGGCTAGTTGATGCTAACTTGTAGGCATAGTTATTGCTTTATCTAGGGTTAATGTAGGGTTAATGTTAGAGGTGTACTTTGTGGGCCCACACTTGATTTAATCTGCACCATTGAATTTGCCATGTCATATGGACCATTCCCTCTCAGTTGTCAATATTTTATTGGGACACGTGTCATCATTAACACTAATTATAATTAGTGAAGAGGCCCTTTTTGAGTCCAAAAAAGGGCCCCTAATGATAGTATTCGTTGATTGCCAGATCAACAAACGTCTCTTCCATATCGTACCATTGTTGTTGCTCAGGTTGGGTGGTGGTTCTTGCTCTGCTGTGGTTAGATTTATATGAGCCACTTGATTGTTAGCCCTGGTGGTATAGGTAGTGCCATGTGCTGCTGATTCATTGGCACTCCATATCATGGTGCCGCATTCGGTGCCCCTTGATGATATGGGTAGGACAGTGGGACCATCAACAAAAGATCAAAATATTTTTAAGAAGAAAGATCTAATAATTGCTACTACTATTCATCACTACGAAGCGAAAGGGTACAATGGTGCTAAACAACCACATTTGACTGACCCATGGGCATGGAAGAGTGGAAATTGATGCTTACATTGTTTTGTTGACAAGATTTCTAACTCGCTACTGAGTTAAAATAGCTATGACTCACTAGCTCCACAATCAGCTCATCTTTAAGAGCCTGCAAAGTTATGCAACACTTTGTTCCATCAAGTAATTTCATTCGCAACAAAATTTAATCTACTTTGGAGGTGATCAATTGGCATTGCTTACATAAAAAACATTGGGATAAATAAGACATTAGCTTTTCTTGTTTACATATTTTTCACAGGGTAGAAGCTTACTGATCCAGCAGTTCTAATGTGCAACAAAGTTTACCAGCGAGATTGTAGCCAAGAAAGCATTATTCAGTACAAAGATCATGGTGAAAGAGAGCATCGGTACATTAACTATTCTTGTCTCTGTGTGGCAAGAAACACTTAAGTTGTATCCCCTCTATGGGATTCTGTAGGTTTCCAAAAAAGATATTTTAGTTTATCAGTTTTGTAGGCTGTGTAGCAAATAGAAGATTGTAGAGTGGGACCATTAGCAGAAGATCACACTGGAAGCCTTACAACACTAATAATGATTTGTATTAATGATTGCATAAAATTGGTGTAGACTATCTCAGAAATGGTTAGTAGCACAGTTATCCTAGGAGCAATTATATGATATGAGGACTATTTTGAAGCAAAATTTAATCTTTCTGTGATGACCACTCCAATAGAAAAGGTATCAATCACAAAATTTGGCTCTTCGCATAAATTTGAAGTTGTTTCTTGATGATTGGTAATTGATTTGGCTTTTTCTGCTTTGTAGGTTTTATGCGTTATTGGGAAACACACATATGTTGGCAATACTATCTCCAAGGTAGGAATATTGTTTTGAATTGAGGTTGCAATTTTATGCTAAAGAGAAATATGATTGAGTCTTTTTTCTCAGAGATTGATAGCCTTTAATGTGTTGATAGGACAACTTTAGTCCTAATGCCATTGAAGCAGTTGCTAAGTTAATGGTCAAAATAAGTCAAAACCCTAATTTTGGATGGACGAATCAAAACACAAGAATCATATTTCAGCCATAATAGCCTACATTCTCTCTCTCTCTCTCTCTCTCTCTCTCTCTCTCTCTCTCTCTCTCTCTCTCTCTCTCTCTCTCTCTCTCTCTCTCTCTCTCTCTCTCTCTCTCTCTCTCTCTCTCTCTCTCTCTCTCTCTCTCTCTCTCTCTCTCTCTCTCTCTCTTCCTACATTGTCTACATCTTTGATTCAAGGAGAGGACTCAGCGGGCTCGACTTTTCAATATTGCAACTAATATGGCAAGTAGTCAACATATAGATTGAAAATAGTGCTTGAATGAAAGGTTCCCTAGGTATTAACTTGGATATACTTTTTGGTTTCCACCGTTGCCTTGTCTTCTCTATGCCATCCTTTGCTTTCCATTTGACATTGCAAGCCCCTTTGCTATGGTTTGTTTATTTGCTTTGAATATCTAATTAAAACCCCCAAGTCCTAGTCAAATTAGTGACCTATGTACCTCATTTTTTTGACTTTCTTCCATTCTTGGACACCATATTGCTGAAGTGTCTCTTAAGTTTAACTTAACACTAACAACAAAATTAGTCAACCAATTTGATTGAAGGTCTTCACAAAATGTAAGAAAATAGCAACAGTCCACGAAAGACTTGAGAGGTTTTTTAGATGCACAAATTGTGGCATAAATTAGCCTTGAATTTGCCTTTGCTTGTGCACCCTTCTTTGTGCACAAATTTTGCTTTGCATTTGACTAGTTATAGAAGTTTTTTCTACAACACCTTGGCAATTTGTTCCCTTGCTGATTTTGTATTAATTTTTCTCTTGAAAAGGTAGTATAAGACATTGAAATGTCACCTTTCACTTGGAGTATGTTCCTTTAAGGTGTAAGGACACTAAGTACATACCTTTTTAAAGACTTTTTCCTTCTCAGGTTGAAGAGTTGAACATGCTTGTCACCTATGCAAGATGCAATATATATACGAAACATTTGTTGAAACATGCAATCGTTTAGTCTTAATGAAAGCACGTTTTAGCTTCTTGATTTCTACTCTATTTTTGGGCTTATAGTGAGTCACTAGCCTTTTTTTTGTAACAAACAATAAGCCAACTTTATGAAATTGAAATATATCATCTTTTATTTACTCTTGTTTGTTGCCAAGACTACAAAAAGTTATTCATAAATCTGAATGCTGTTGTGTCTTGCAATTGATGTGATTGGAAGAATGTAGGCAAAAATTGATGATAATTTTCGGTATGATAAATTTTTTGTTTTGAAAGTACAATATTTTCATGAAACTTGTTCACAATCTTTTCTGTTTGGCATTTATTGTGTATGCTATGTAAGAGTGCCTTTCTACAAAAGCACAAGAAACATCTAACTAATCCTCAATACCTATAATTTTGCAGATTGTAGGTAACCCATGCTAACAATGATAAATTTTCAGTTAGACGTCTTTCATCTCATTTATAAAATTCCCATACAAATTTGTGAATCTCATTTGAATCTCTCTTCAACTATAGCTAAATGCAAAAAAAGTTTTGAGTTATTTTACATGTATAAATATAAAACTCACACCTTGATCACCAAGTTGGCCGAATTTCCAAAATCATGGGCTCTAAATATTACCGATGTATCTAGACTCCATTGATGACTTGCCTATAGCATTGCCTTCATACATCAAGGTAGATGCAATGATATTAACATAACCATAAATCCTTTCACATCGATTAATCTAGTACATCAAACTCAATAGAAACTAGAAAAGTTGTGGATGTATGAGATGCTAGATGCCAAGCACAAATATGCTTGTGCTTACTTAGAAAACCATCTAATACTCAACCAAATTCTTATCATTCATGTTAACATTGCAACAAAAACTTTATTGTCAAGTTAAGATGAGATGGCCATCTAGAAGCTTTCTCATTGCCAAGAGGGTCAATGAATCAAAGGATTCGGTATCAACTAACAATTGAACTGGGCACCTAGTAGTACGAGTTGGCACTACAAAGCACTCAAGAATTATTTTGTAATAATATATACTTATTTTGATACATTATAAGATCAAGGTAATAGTTTTGTGGTGCATTCAAAAAACCAATCGGCAATTTATATGTGATATAATAATATGTATTGTTTTAACAACAAAAAAGATTGATTAAAAAAAAACACATTTTCATTTACAATGATTGCGAAGAGTACCAAAAAAGTATATGCTGATATTTATAGAATATAAAAAAAAAGTACGATTTTTTAAAAACAATTTTTTTATTTTATTGTCTTATTTACATGCTCTTCATATAAGAACTAATATACTCAATAAGCAAAAGCGAAATTGAAATCGAATTGAAAAATGTGAAATTCTGTGGAGAAAGGCATAAACTTTGTTTTATAAATATTTGGGAAAACAATTGCCACTTCCCACTGGCTTTATGCCAAAACTACTAACACAACAACTAACAACTAATTTTTAATCAAACACATATTTCAAAAAAAGATAATAAAAAAATTAGTTTTATTTTTTTATTAATGACTTCTTATCTCATTAATTAAACTTATTTTTAAGATCTAACAAATTTACAAACTATTTATTTTTGCATATTACTATCAAATTTCAAAGAAACAAATAAAATCAGTAATAAATAAAACCGACTCTAAAGTATTTTTCTTAAAATTGCATATTTATAAAAAATATACAGTATAACGTTTATCAATATTAACATTGAATAGACTTCTGCTAAAAAATTAAAATCTTTCATTGATTTACTTTAAATCATTTGAAATAATCAAAACATTCTAATAAAATATATGTTCTATACATAATTTACAAGAAAAAAAAACGAAATAAAATAGACAATATTAATTTTATTATAATTGCAAATAATAACTTTTTCATACTTTAACATGAGTTGATTCGATAATAATGAATTAATAAACTTGTTACATTTTTGACAAATCAAAAACAATGTATGGATTTTGGAAAAATACCTTAATTTGAGTTGATTTAATAATAATGAATTAATAAACTAGTTACATTTTTAACAAATAAAAAATAATGTATAAATATTGGACAAATAACTTTTGTTATAAAACACAAACATCTAAATGATATAATATTTTTGAGTCCAAACCAATTCAATAAAAAAAATATTGATTTTTAAAATGAAATAAAAAATATATAACATAAATTCAACTACTTATTTAATTATTAAATTCATGTTTATATTTTAAATAAATAAGTTTGCAATTAAAGAAGATCGAATGTCATTTTTATTTTTTAATATCTGAAATCTATTGTTATTAAAATCAAAATATATCATAAAATAAATTACACATAAGTGCATGTCTTTTATAATTTCTTATGTTAACTTATTCCATATATTATCTGATACATTGATCTGATATCAAATATTATAATTTAGATCAAATGTGTATTTATAATATAACAAAGTTCTTTTAATAGCTAATTTTCTTTCTAATTCATGGTTTTTAAAATAATAAACTGTTTATTTTGAATATTTGAAATATAGGTTAAAAAATAGATTAAATTTTTTTTTATATAATTCAATATATTATTCAACAAAAGTCGATAACAAAATATTCATCATTATATTTTATGATTTTTATACAAGCTATTGACATATATTGAAATACTTATTAATGTCTAAATATTTATCTACATTTGTAAATATCATAATATTTTGAAAAAATCTATAAAAAATTCTTTCCAAAAAATACTATTAAATTTATGTGAAGTTACAAATATCTAAGATTAAACTTGTTATGACTTTGACAAATCTAATTTATTAACATAAACCAAACAATAATCATTCAAAATTTAAACTAGTAAGTAAATTCTCTCTCTCTCTCTCTCTCTCTCTCTCTCTCTCTCTCTCTCTCTCTCTCTCTCTCTCTCTCTCTCTCTCTCTCTCTCTCTCTCTCTCTCTCTCTCTCTCTCTCTCTCTCTCTCTCTCTCTCTCTCTCTCTCTCTCTCTCTCTCTCTCTCTCATAGACCCCACAATTATTTTCATTACATGGTTTTCTAAGCTACAATGAATAGAGATACAAAGACTCTAAAGGTGAGAGAAAGAAAATGCATGAAAATAAATATATCCATAGTTTTGTTTAGTGGTAACATTATGTGGAAGAAGAATCTAGTCGTACTTCTCCTTTCCTCCATTCGTAACAAATGAGCAATATCAACAAAAAAAATTATGGTCCTATGAAATTATAAAATTCGAACCTTTCCAACTCTCCAAAATAAGAATAAGTAGAATTTTATATAACGTGAGTTATTGCATAAAGATCATTGTAAAGAATTGGACAAGAAAAGATGATTCAAGTGGCAACCTCGAGGCTCGACCTCATGCACAAATTTGGACAAACTTCAAGTCAAGAGCTGATAAGACATTAAGTTGCAAGGACTCAATTTAAAGTCATGTATTACAATAATAAAAGTACAAATGTATACAAAAGTTCTAGCACAATGTGTCTTGAAGTTCTAGTATAGAAGCTTAGGTTCCTTGTTTTGTACATGGCCTTTTGAATGTTTTTATCATTCCCATGCATTGAGATGATTTGAAATGTACATATTTAACATGGCTTGGGATTATTGTAATGTGTTTGAGGACTAGGTGGGCCCTAGCTTACTAGCTTAGAAACACGTTACCTCCATATTAGATGTTCTATATGATTCATTAAGTTTTAAGCTATTTCATAACATAGCAAGCTATTTTCTTGTGTATGCCATGTTAGCAATTCTTGTAAGTCATTTCTCTCTACTAGTTTAACAATTGATCTTCTTTCTTTTAGAGCTTGACTACTTTTGTTGCAAAAGACTTGCTCAATCTTGAAGGAGCTACTTGAACCCAATAAAATTGTTGAACAAGGAAAATTTTCTAGCATTTAATTGATGGATACAAAGTGTGCCTCTCAATAAGATAGGTCTAGTGTAGAAGTTATTATAGAGAAATGTGTACAAGTTATATATACAAGCAAGATTGTGATAAAATTATACATTTCATGAATTTCAGTGTAGCTCTAACAACAAGAATAGCTACAATGCACTACATTTACCAAAAATATGATCTTCTATTGTGAAAATAACATCAAATCCAAGGACAAACTATTGTTAACAAACTATAGGAAGTGATTAAACTACATAGTGCCAGATGACCTAAGGATTTGAATAAAGATGAAACAAAAATATCATACAAAAATGTACATTATTATTGGACAATACAATATCAATAAGTTGTATATTTCAGAGTTTAACGTAGAAATGATAATTGAGAGTTTTATCATTCACACCAAAGACAAAGTGAATTTTTAGAATTAAATGTCAAATCCTCCAAAAAAATTTAAGCTCTCTTGTACAACGTAATAGCTTTCATTGCTCCAGCATGTGCGCAACACTTTTACATATCTAGACTAAACCTACAAAAGTTGGAAAATTGTTTAATTAGTATTCAATTTGAGAAATCACGTCACTCAAAAAAAAAAATCTCAATTCTATAGGGTTTTCAAAATTATGCTTTCTAGGGTAAGAAAAGAATGTCATATAAGACAAAATTGCTCTACTAGGGCTTATTTGGATTTTGAGTTATAGGAACACATTTTTTTTAAAAAGTAATTTGGCATTAATGGTTTTAAAGAGAAATATCTCAATATTAGCATACTATGAAATATTAAATAGAATGACACATTTCTCTTATGTTGATTTTTGCATCAATATTGGCCTATCAAATATGTGAACTCGATTGTTGAAGTTAAAATCTTCAAGTGTTTATCTTAAGACTATGTATCATAATTATGAATAGTTAAATATAATGACATGTATAATTATATCGAGATAATAAATTCATAATACCATGATGTTTGCTCATTGAAATGTGTTATCGGTTGAAAAAAACTAAAATTAATGTGCATAATAAATGACCTAATAAATCATTGTAGAGATTTTATATCATGCTTGATACAATTTGAAACAAGAACATAATAAAATTTATGAATATCAACAAAATAGTACATTAGTACAATTTAACACCTCATACAATCTTGTCATAGTTTAATCCACTAGAGATGTTTTTTAATAGCCCATATGTGAGGCATTGAGAGATATCTAAAATGTGTAAGTATATGATTAGTACACTGAAATCAAGACAATTTAAATTAAGTATTTGATGTCTATTATTTCAAGATATTCTTGAAATTAGAAATCATGGAAGTCCACCTTTTTTTTATGGATATCTTCAAGAAATTGGTGGATTGTGAATAACGTTTGAGTTTGTGTTTTATATGATTCACTTGTGCACCAAGTAAGAACAAGACAAAGTAGCTATTAGGCTTGGTTTCATGGAGCGCATGTAAGTGTAAAGCATATGTAGAACTAGTACATTACTCTTCATAAGGGAAAAAAATACTATAACTAAAACTAATAGCATAGTGTTTTTAATAACAAAACTCAGCCTCCTCCATACAGGATCTTGAGTAGTAGATTAGACATGTAACTTTGTTAAAAATGACTCCATCATTGTTCTTGCATTCTTGTATTCCTTAAAGTTGTACATCTGCTGGTGTTGCCCAATTCTAGAAATGACATGATATATTCTAAAAGTCGGCAAAAGGCTCCTATAGTAAACCCAAACGCTACATGAATGTGGTAGAGAGTCGGAAGTATTGGGATCAGGCAAGGCATATAAGTCCAACATTGGGCCTTTAGGCTAGAAAGTGCCATGTGCACTTATATTTAAATAAAATATTTTAAACTTAGCTTTTGCAAGTTCCTAAGTTAGGAAACACAACTTGTACCCAACAAACACAAAGTCATTCGGACGGTCAAGATTGTGATCTTGATGGAACCTCAATAGCCAATGGGCGATGAGGAGGTTCCACTCTCACTCTTATAAAAAAAAGACCATTTTCCTTGTATTTCCATCATTAGAAGAGTAATAGAACTCTCTCTCTCTCTCTCTCTCTCTCTCTCTCTCTCTCTCTCTCTCTCTCTCTCTCTCTCTCTCTCTCTCTCTCTCTCTCTCTCTCTCTCTCTCTCTCTCTCTCTCTCTCTCTCTCTCTCTCTCTTTCCCCTTCTCTTCCAACTCCCTTTTTGTGCATGATAGTAGCTTGGTAAAGAGGTGTGAATGTGTGTAAGATTTCTCGGGTTGCTTTTTGCAAGCATGTATGAGTTTTTTAGGATGCTAGTTTAATGGAGGACGACATCTCCATGGCTCTCAATTGGAACGTCCTGACCCTATACTACCGACAGTCTCCTTGAGAATTCTTGCCAAGATGACAAGAAGTGGCTTAACAATTAGCCATTTACAATACATGCCCAATGCATGGGACAAATAATACGGAGCTCGAAGCACAGTAGGAAATTTTTGTGGTGTGGCTCAATAGTTTTATTTATCAAAAGCATTGTAAAGTCAAGTTTCTTGACAACCAAAGAAAAAGCAAGTTAACTTAGACTATTAAGTTTAGAAATGAGCCAATAAGAAAGTGCCACCTCAACTCATTTGGACCCAATTATCTAAGGGCCAAATTCTTTGTATTTTACGTTCTCAAATTTCATTTGTAATAGCAAAGAGTTGAGTTTCCTGCTATTTTGTGTTTTATGTGAATGCTTTGAGTGAGAGAGAGAGAGAGAGAGAGAGAGAGAGAGAGAGAGAGAGAGAGAGAGAGAGAGAGAGAGAGAGAGAGAGAGAGAGAGAGAGAGAGAGAGAGAGAGAGAGAGAGAGAGAGAGAGAGAGAGAGAGAGAGAGAGAGAGAGAGAGAGAGAGAGAGTTGTGAGGTGAATGTTTTTGCTTTATGCTTGATGCTTGCTTTTCTGTTATGCATGTTTGATGCCTAGATCACTAGATATTCTTAGTATCTCCTCTTGCCATAGATTTGCACCTATGCCGATTTAAGAGCCAAGCTTTGGATTTGCACTTATGAAGAACGGCTTCCAAGCTCTTTCATAGCTTGTCTCTCTATCTTCTTCTTCTCCTCTTGGCTGCAGCCCACAAACATAGGTTTTAGATCTTCACAAGGGCTTTAAGCCACCATAGGTAGGATTTCTTTTTTGTTGAAGCCTTGGAATCCAAAGAGGCCAAGAGCATTGAAGTGTACGGTGCCCACAAACATCCATGATGCAGTAGGATTAGATGTATTTTAGTTTCTCTTGAATTTTCTAGGATTCTTTCATAATGTTGATCCTCTGATAGAGTGTAGCATGGAGGCAACTTGACAAACTGCTACTCCCTTGTTCGTAGAGACATAGTTCTACCTTTAGATCACATCTTCCCCATAGGATCGATTCTCGACCTCCCTATCCTACAACAGAGTTGATCCTTCCTTTTACTTGTCCATTGCACTCAAACAAAGATGAAATCTATAGGATAGGTGGCAAAAATAAGGTTAACATAACATTTTGGTGCCATTGCCGAGGAATGGATGATGAGTATGAAAACTTAGCACTTTTGAGGATTTTTGGCTATTTTTGCTATTGTTTTTAATTAGTAATCTTCTCAATAGGTGTAGTTTGTTTGTGTGTGCCTTGCATTTTATTCATATTAAATCAAGATCTAGTTTTTATTGATGTTGCAAGGGGCGCAATTAGTGCGACTCTTTCTCCCTAGTAGGTGAGCCTTTATTTCAACAGACGAGTGTATAACACTTTGTAGCGAGCATTTTCAGAAACACTCTTCCGAGTCTTAAACACCTACCCAATGAACAGTTTTAGTTTTTGAAAGAAGTTTTGTTAGATGATTGAATGTTTTCGTGTTTAGTCATTGATTTCAATAGATGAGCTAAACACTCGTCTGTCTATTTTTGGTAAAGTAGAGCTAGTAAGTAAGGACAAAACTTGATTTCAATACTTGATAAAGATCACATCCATGATAGGAGATGTATTTTTCTCATGTACTAAAACTCAACTACGGAGATAGAAAGCATAATACTATTTAGAGAAACTAGTCAATGTAGACAATATGTAGTCTCTTCTCTTCAATTCATCCAAAAATGAGAGACATACAAAATGAGAAGGATTTTTCCTATTTATACATTTTTGCAGGCCTCATTCAAAACCTTCTAGTTTAGATTTTCATTTGGGCACATGCTAATCTTAGACATCTATTTACAAAAATTGTCTATATTCGACCACTAAACAGTTAACCAATAGAAATGCATTGTATGTTGAATAAACAATGAAAGATGATTGGAGGGATGAACTGGGCCCCTTTCTTGCTAGTTTCACATGTGTGAGAAACAAAATTTGATTCTGGTCAAATGTTTACTTTGGCTTCCAAATTAGTAAGTTGGTATTTGCTTAATTTTGACAACCTTTTTTCCCTCTGAATCTTGTCACCTTCTTCTAGCGGTATGTATCATCTCACGATCACCTCTGACATAATGTTGGAGCTTTGTAAGTGAAACCATGTTTGAGCCATGAATGAGAGCCTTGAGAGTCATGATGATTAGCTCTCTATGGTGGGATAGGGAGAAAGAGTGGGCATCATGAGGAGGGAGCTATTTCAAGAAGAGAGGGAGTGACTAATAAAAGACTGTGTGTTTCAAGAGACATTTGCATGATGTCATTTGCTGATATAGAGTAATAGCTAGTGAAGATTTATGTAGTTCCCACAATAATGTCCCTATTCTAACACAGTTGTTGTTGTGGATGGATGCAAGTGAGCATATTCTCCTCAACTCGAAGCTTTTGCTAGTTGTTAAGTTTGGTCAATATGATATCTTTGGTAAAACTAACTTTAATGCAAGACCATAAGAGACCCTTCCTTGAGCAATAATATATGAAGCAATCCCATGATCAAATAGAAATACATGGAACATATCTATATAGATTGGATGTTGTGTGGCTCATATTGAAAGTATGACTTGGTGTTATGGTAGGCTAACCATGAAAAAAGCTTTCTACAAAGAGTTGGATCACGTTGCTTGGTGGTTGGTCCGGGCCACGCTTGTAGTAATGAATTGTGTGCTTTCTATTGACATGTGAACTATTTGGGAGGACATTGAAAAATTATTCAAGCCAAAAGAAAAAAAAGAGTACAATTCCTCTCCCCATTCCATGGTGGCTACTTATACTTGTGAGTCACCACTTGGGTGCATTAAGTGTATATTTCAATGAGCTCTTTGATGGTAAAGACATCCATCCATATCTATAAGTGTCTTCAATTTATAAGCTTCATATCATTAAAAAGAAAATCAAGACTATGAAGGGGGTGTTTATGAATCATATAAGGACCTAGACTTTTCTTAGTAATTTATTGCATAACATGGGTTACAATGTACCTATATGTGCACCCAACTTAGGTGCACATATAAGGAAAAATGATGCGATCTACTAAATCATGATTTGGAGAGAGAGAGTGAGAGAGAGAGAGAGAGAGAGAGAGAAAACAAAGGAGCTCATATGTTAATCCCCATCAAACTACCATCCATAATTGAGGTTTTGTACTTGCACAAATGAGTTTCACAAGAGAGAGATTAAGTTTTTTATGATAGTACTATTAAAAGCCATTTACAAAGCAATAATAAACTTTTATACACAAAGAAAGTTATGCTTACAAAAAAGAGAGAAAGGATGAACAAATATACAGTCATCTACTTGTGTTCATGGCAAATTTACAAAGCTTTCATAATTTGTTTATATAGATAGAATCTATGAAGTACCAACTTTCCTTCACGATTGACACTGGTCATTCATCTTTAAATTCTAATTCTAGTTCTACGCATGGTCAGGACTTTCAGATTTTTGGTTCCTAGGAATCATTGACTATTAATCAGGCTAATGAACTAGAGCAAAACTTGTAGGAAGAGCTATATCTAGCAATTTATAGGTCATTGTTTGTGCAAAGATCTGTTTATAATGCCGACATCAGCAATTCTAGGGATCCCTGAATGTAGCTTGCTGAGCAGCTGCATGTCATTTTTACCATTTTTAATATTCAAGGGTTGGCTCACTTGGTTAGCTTGGCATCCAAAGTTTCCATTGGAAACAAGATGCATTGTTACCATTTTTAAGGCAGGCCTGCAACCAATATAGGGCAGCTGCGTCAGCTTTATCATATGTAAACAAAGATCTAAATAGTGGAGAAGTAAAACCCTCAACTGACAATATAGGGGTCTGAGAGAGGAAGGCAAAAGCTGTCAGTATCTTCTTATGCTTCTACATTGTGTGGATAGATTTTTGTGTTGCAGGGATACCTGGTTGATTGGGTATTGCTGTCAGAATTGTACCAAAATAGCATATTCAAAAAATTTGAAGACAATCTGATGACTCGAAGGAACTAGTCCACCAAATTGACTGTCCTTGAGATGATTATATTGTTATTAGTGGAAAAATTATAACTTATCTGGCAGTCACCGTATTCACTTAAGATGCCAATAGTAGATAAATATGGTGGAGTTCTAGTTCAATATTTCAATGTTGTTATATTCTGGTAGATTTCTGATTTGATTTTATAGTTAGAAATGCAGGTCATGGGAAGGACTGCTGGATCAGATGTCATTCACTCGATGATAATACTCACAAAGTACCAAATTAATGGAGGCAGCAAACAATCCAGAGGCACACGTGATAGTAAATACAAGCTCTGATGCAGACTGGTATGTAGAAACCAATAATTTGGAAAATTACTTTGGCATGGAAATAGTGCACTGATGCGTGATTCAGTAACTATAGCTCTCTCATGCAAAGATAATTAGTAATAAGAAAGACTGCAACTTCGATAATCCACATAGTTCGATAATCTTTTCTGAGAGTAGACGAGTAATGTAGACAATGGTAGTCCCCCAGCGGCTAGATCATTTATGGTCACTTATGCAAGAGCTTCCTGAAAGTCTGTCAGCCAGCAATGAGCAAAAGTACCATCACATTGTATCTAAATTGAGCTGGAGAAAAGCAAGAGCTCGTATTGGCTAAAAGCTTTAGAAACATTAACAAAGAGCGCTTTAAGAACATTAACAAAGAGAAGCTCAAAGCTAAAATTTGTGCACAAGCTCCACGGCATGCTGACAGTTATATGAGTGTCAACCGGAAAGAGTATTTAAGAGAAGGTAGACACATCCTTAAGAATAAGAGGCTACAACTTAGGAGGACTCAATTTAACCTGGCCGTATGCAGAAACTACTGCTTATTTCCAGCTTAAAGATGGACATGTAAATACTCATGACAGATATTGGGTAGTTCTGGCTGCCTGAATATATAATGGAATTGTACAGCAACTCACTGTTTGATTTTAGCTTGAGCCTTGCAGTAAGTGATATGAAGGATTCTTCTCTGCAGTTTTGACAAGGAGCACAATAAGAAAGATCAAGTCATCTTCAAGAATCTTTAGCTGTGATTCAACAATGTCCTAGTGCTCGGATCAACACAACTACCCTCCGGAGATGACAAGAAAATGTAGAAGTAACTGTTGGTTCATGGATCGAGGTCATGGCTGGAGGTGGGAAGCTGGATGTTGGATACGGGCACCACATGAGGAGGGGAAGGACTGAGCAATGGCTTCTTTCCATATGTTTGCTTGTTGTTATGCATCCATACTTTCAGAACATGGCGCTTAACCCCCACATTTGCACAGAACTGCTGCACTGCAGCTTCGTCTTCCTTCTTGATTCTCCATCCAATCTTCTCAGCGAACGCCCACATCTTTTCCTTCTGGTCAGCGGAGAATTTTGTACGGAATCTCTTCCGCGTGGGGGACTCTGGTAGAGAGTAGACTTGAGGTCCATCCTGATCGTCTTCATCTATCTGCCTGTGGTTGTTCCATGGGATGATCATGGGTTGGCGTTGAAGATTGACTATGCTTGACGTGGGAAGAGCTACTGAGATATGTGTTGGGTTGGGTTGCTCGTCCTCTCTAGTGACCCCATCCTTGCTGGGTGCCTGGAGACATGAGAGAGATGGGTCTTCTCGCCTGTGGAAATTGCGATGGCAATCGCAGGCGGCGCATTTGAGAGCCTCCATTGTCCCCTCCTCTCCGCTGGGCATGAATTCCCCGCAGCCATCAGTAGCATGCCCACCGATGCTTGCTGCATGGTTTTTCAGGCACTCTCTGTAGCGCACCGAGCTTTTGAGCTTGATCAGCTCATCCGAAGGCATGCCGTTGCTGCTGCTCGACACCCTGGGTTTGGTTGATTCATGGAAGACGCCATAGCTGCTTGCTGGATTAGGCATTGCAAGATGTGTCTGATCTTGAGCTGCTAAATCCATTATCAAATCACACAAAACACCTGCGATCGCCTGCTTCTACACATTGATAAGGACAACAGACATCTATAGCTCTTTACTTCTCGTACTATATGTGCTGAAATTCATAGCTCGTTTCTGCCCAGAGGATGAAGGTTTTCTACTGCCATGGTACAAGCATTTGCCTTGAACAGGTTCTCAAAGGTAAAAGCTTTTTGCCCAAATGATCCACCACAACACAGAAAAATCAATATAATGATTTCCGAACAAAATTGCATGCAGCTCCTCATGCAACCACATCGATTCATTGGCTTATCCTTTGATATTACTCTAAGAAAACAGCCATGACAGAAGCACGGCAAAGTGTATTCGCTTGGTAGATCTTTTCAAAACAGTGATAGATCTTTGCAAAAGAGCAAACCAGCTCTATTAACCCCGCTGTGAGAGAAATCAGAAGCTTAAAAAGGCCAAGAAGGAAAAAGCCATGGCAGAAGCACAACAAAAGGTTAATTAGCCCGCTAGATCTTTGCAAACTAGCAAACAAGCTCTAATAACCCAGCTGAGATTAAGAAGCTAAAACTACACTTGATCTTAGTCAAAAGGCCAAGAAGGAAACAGCTATAGCCTATGGCAGAAGCACGACAGATGTTCAATCAGCCTGGTAGATCTTCCAAAGGAGCACTAACCCGGCTGAGACCTCAATGAGCTAAGACTAACCTTGATCTTAGCCAAAAGGCCGACATAGAAGCAGTCATGACAGAAAATAGCAAAGACTAATAATCCTGGTAGATCTTTGCAAAGGAGCAAATTAGCTTCAATCCAGCTGAGAAATCAGCCAGCACTACGCCTGATCATAGCCAAAAGACTCTGAAGCTTAAATCAGAAGCTAAAAGAGGTGAAGACAAAACCAAGCAATCAAGCTTCTGCGTGTCACCACAAACTTCACAAAAACCAGACCAAGCTAGTTCATGCAGCAGCAGCAGAAAGCCAGATTGCAGATGAAGACACAGGCTTTAGTCAGAATCAACAGCAGAGCCCAGCAGGCTTCAGCAAAAGTGAGCCTGATGTTAGAGTGATTTATAATCAGATGCAGACATGAATGGCAACAGTGCACTTTCAGCCGTCCCCAATAGTTCTCTACCACGTGTGTAAGTGACCTGTGAAAGTGGGTAGTCAGACCTGTTGAGCAGGTTGCCAGAAAGGAAAAACTAGAGAATGCCACTTTGCAAAACTGCCCAAAATAATCCCATTTGTAGGAAAGCTGCACAAACCCTACCTATATGCCTGAACATCACAAGAGACTTAGTCCCTGGATCCTGATTGGGTCATTTGTTTGGCCATGTGATGCCCAACTCCCCAACATGTGATAGATCTCACTTTCTGGCTAGATGCTTATATGCAACGATGATTGCCATGCTAGTAATGAGCTCACCCCCATCCAATGTGGAGACTGGTTGAGAGCTTCTTCCCAAATTTGTGTGGATCTAGTGTGAATGCCATGGCAACTATGGTTGCTATTGTCTAGGATTGTATTCATGAAACTCAAAAACTTGTGTGCTCTAAGTGGCTCATCCCACTTGCCTCACCAAGATGTAGACTAAGTTTCCCTTTGGCTTTATCATTGAAGCTCCTCTCACATTAGAAGCTTAGTGTAAAGAATAGACTCTCAAAGGGAACAAGGTCTAACTTTCGGTTTGCCTAGATGGATGTATGCCATGTTTCAAGGTAGTTGCATACCAAGCAATTGGAATATTCACTTGAATTTTAAACAAGAACATTGTGGGATACCACCACTTCAACATGACCTAGCCATAATGATAATATTCTTCATAGAAAATCATGAAAACAAAAAACTAGAAAGAAAATGTCATTGGACAAGATAAAAACAATATAATATTTATTTTCAAGGCTTTATAATCATAGAGCTATGGCATGGTAGTTCACATTTCTTTTGTCATCTCTGAATTCAAACTCTGATTTGAACTCTGCGCATAACTAATAATGGGTTCACACAAGATTGATGGCACATTCTAAAGATCACATTCACAATAATCATAGACTTCATTCATGCATTACTACTTGGTTATGGACATATAAATCGCAATACTAGCTAGAGAGAGAAAATAGACAATTCAGTCCAAGTGTGGACACTTCTGATCTTGGTCAAGAAGTGAGAGAGATACAAATGATAAATTATTTACCCTATTTATTGTGTCTTTTGTATGAATTTGAAAATCTAACAATTGTGATTGACGAATTGTGATTCCTTTATTTATCTTGGCAGATCATAAATATGTACTTTGTTATTATTAGGAAATACAATGATTCTTAAAAATGATGAATAATTCTTGATTCTTGATTGAGACGAGAAATTAAATCGATGATTTGAGAAATCTATTTCTCTTTGCTCTAATGAAAAAACTGAGGACGTGTCTTACAACCATTCTTGATGGAAAGTTTACTAGTCTTCTTATATTAGTAGAAGATACTCAACTACATATTATAGTCTATTTATGTTTGGGTACAATTTTCAATCTATATCTTCAGTTACTATGGAGACATATAATCTATTAGGATTCAAGTTTTTTTTTGCCACGATTCAACAAAAAGATAGCACATGGTGTGCTACCTTTTTTTGCCACTAGTTGAATGCTTATCATTTAGAATTGTGGTTTGGTACATAGTTAAAAATCCACAATGGAATCTCAAACTAAGAAATTTTTTGAAATTGAATTTTTTTATAGCCTCCAAAGATAGCACAACGGTGTACTTACAAGCTAAGATTCACTAGCTATGCTAGAGAGCAGGACTTAAGCTAGAAAGCAGGAAGAGAGAATGCTTAAGGAGGCTAAAGAGGAGCAATCATCATACACTGCATAAAGGAATACAATGCTGCCCTACATATACCCTCTCCCTGAATCAAATAGAGGATTTAAAAAAAGGTAGGGAAAAGGATTTGGAGGGAAAATAGTGCGCCCTCCCAATAGGAGGACCCCCACTCCAAATCAACGTGACCAGTCCTAAAAATATGACCAAATAGGGCCCAAGGCCAGTATATGAATAAAAAGGGCCCTTAGGCCTGCTTATGCATAATAACGAATAAAAGAATGGATATGACGAATGTAATGAGCCACGTCCATAACTCTCCCCTATAGAAAAACAAAGCCCTCCACCGGTTAGCAAGCATAATGACTATATAAAACAATAATGTAATCATGCTAAATATTGAAAAATCACGAACTAATGGAAATACTGATGGAGAGGACATAAGTTGTCACAATAGATATCCCAAAAGCTGTGTAAAGCAAGTACTAAGCAAATACTACAAAAAAAGAATAGTCATAGCTTTGAAGGATTTCAAATCATTCAAGATCCAATCCATGTCCCCGATCTTTGGTTACAATAAGGAGCAAACCAACAATCCTGCCAATGTAGAAAAATAAGCATCTACATACAAAATGAGATGCAAACTCTAAGAGATACTGATCAAATATGAACCAAAACATTTAATATAGTTTGCTGTCCATACAATTACAGCACCCTACTCTATTTCACACGTGTGGATCCAAAAATAACAAAATATGAGCATTCTACACACGAGATTGCAAGATATCATCAAGAGAGTGCACCAATGAGTAGTAAAACCCAAAGAGAACCATGTATGATGATGAAATGAGAGAGAGAAGAGAGAAGATCCCTTTATCCATGAGTTACAACAATATATAATAGGTCCAAACCCTATTTGGCCACTTGGCTTTCCCTCCAAAATGTAAACCCTACTATTTTTGGGTCTAGATTCAATGTACCCAAAGTTCAAATTTGAATCTCTCTCAAACTCGACTACCAACTTTCCCACACTTTCAAAAAGTTTTTATCTATTTTAAACTAATATAACATCAAAAAGTTTATCTCTAAGTATAAAATGAGTTTTGGCCTCATATTGACAATTTACCAAAATATGACTAAACTTGTTGAAATCTCTCACACTCCCTCTTCAACTAGTTTTGGCATAGTTAACCATACTAATTTGATCCAACTTTAGAATGATCTCCATCCTAAGTAGAGGTCTCTTTTCTAATGTTCTAAAGTAGTTTCCATAATTGATATAGAGAATAGTGTCTAAATTGGAAGCTTCACTATTTATTACATCAATTCTACACATCAAGATATAACTAGAACATGAAGAACCAAATAGAATGTGAATAAAATGATTCCTCCATGTTTCAAACTTTGAACTCTCTGAAAAATTATAGCAACCAAACAATAAATGTGAGTAATGACCATTTTCTTGCTTGTCTCCTCCAACTTTGTCGTTTCTTGATATCTCTCCACCATAAAACTCCATGAATGAGCCTTTGTCTCCATCTTGCCACAAGATATCATCAACACTTGATGACTTGGCCATGAATGAGTAACATAATGAACCTCAAATAGCTTCAATTGCTTTAGAAAAACCAGCCAAGAATTCTAGTACATATTGCAAGACAATGTAGCTAGTTTGTCCATATCTTGACAATTTGCACACATTCACACGAAATAGCTGAAACATGAGATAGAACAAGTAAAGTAAACTTCAACAACACTTCCTTGTTGTTCCTTTGACCTTACTTGAGTTTAAAGACTCTTGCAAAAACAGATCCATAACATCTTTTCCAAATAACCTTCCTTTGATGCTCTTGACTAGGCTCCAAATTGCCACCTTTCCTTTTGTGTTGTTGAAGTCCTTTGAGACCAACCTCTTGATCTTCCTCTTGACCATCAAAGTCATTGAACAAACTTTTTTTTCCAGATCCATAACATGCTTTTCCAGCATGAAAACATTATCCACTTGCATAACATCATCTACACAAGAAGATTCTCCAAAACATGTGAGTAAAGCAAAGTGAGTCTCTTCCACTTGCTTACCTTTCTCTTGATCATCAAAGATATCAAGGATATAAATATCTTCAGACCTGACCCTCTAGAAATACTCCCTCTCAAACATATGATCTAGATCCAACAAGATCGAATTTCCACAAAGGTTAGTGAAAACAATGTCATTGGTGGCACCATCATAAATCAAAAGATAGATTCCAAACTTTCCATCCAACATGAAGTAGAGTAGGTGAAGATGAGTATCAAACCTAGTAAATCCAGCCTTCTTGAGTCCATAACAAACCTTAATAAGCTCACCAATGAGATCTCCCTCTCCTTGAAGAAATTGCCTCTCGATTTTCTCCATGTAGTCTTCTCCAACCAACCTTTTGCCTTCTTGATCATGAGTGATTAATTCACAATCATAGAATCCTTTGAGCTGTTGAAGAGATGTGATATCCATGCCTTGGCCTTCCAAGAACCAATCTTCCATTGCTCTTTCCTTCATAAGGCTCCTTGTTAATGATTGCATCATAAAAAGTAGAAACCTCAAAGACATTAGAAGCCATGCAAAAAATGATTAGTACCTTCAACATAAGGATGATTGAAGCACTCTCTTTTTTCAAACAAGAACTTCTACTCAATGATTTAGGAAATGACTCGTATGATAATGATTCTTCCTCACTATCATTCACAATGACATCATTCAAAGTACATCCTACTTTGAATACTTCCTTGTGACTATCTCTCTCACCAAGTCTCTTGATAGAACCATTTAATCTACTCTCTTTATGAAGACATGTGACTCCACTTGCTGCAAAAATGAATTTCTTGGACTCATCACAAAATAATGTAGAAAAACGATCTCCTTCATGCATGCACTTAGCAACATCTTTTTCCATATGATCAAAGAAATCATTAGCGACAACCTTTTCCAAGGAAGAACCTTCACCTCCATTGATGAAGTTAGATCTTTCCGTACCTTTTGCATGCTTGCACTTGCAATAAAGAACCATTGAAACACCATTATTATCCTCAAGACTACCCAAGTTAGCACAAAGATGAACATCTCCGAGAAGCATATTAGATCTTGACCTAGATCTAGCATAAGGAAGCTTGTTAGACTTTGCATAAGATCCACCAATCTTATTGATGCTAAAAGGGAACTTTGGAAAATTGAGACCAATCTTCTTTTCCATTCCATCCTTTTTGTTAGCCATAACAAAAGCATTAAGCTTGAAAAGTCTACCTTGTCTATTGCCCCTAGAAACCAAGATTTCTTCCTTTGTAATGAAACAAGCATCACCACCAAACTTTACCATGTATCCTTTCTCTATCATTTGACCAACACTTAGTAAATTCTTTGAAAGTGAAGGAATGTAAAGAACACCATCAAGTCTTGTTTTTCTACTAGTAGAGAGACAAATAGGAATTGAACCAATACCTTCAATCACACACTCACCACCATTGGCCATGTGAATTTCTTTCTTGGCTCCATCATAAGTGACCAAAGAAGTAAAGAACTCCTTGTGACTAGTCATGTGTGAACTAGCTCCACTATCAATCCACCATGAATCTTTGTCACATGCACTTGATATTAGACTTGAAGAACACATAAAAAAGGAATCACCACCACCTAGATCCTCATCATTAGTAGTAAAGTTGATTTGCTTGCTACCTTCATCTCTTTGTTTCTTCCGAACATTCATTAGCAAAATGGCCTTTGATTCCACAATAAAAGCATTTCAACTTAGACTTATCTTTCTTTTTTCCAAAGGAGAAAGTCTCACCTTGATCTTGCCCTTTAGACCACTTGCCTTTGCCTTTGCCCTTGAACTTGCCTGTGATGAACATAGCCTCCTCTTTATAATGAGATGTCGATGTAGATCCACTTCCTCTTGATTGAAGCCTATACTCTTCATTCACCAAGATCTCTTGCAAATCCACAATACTTGGCAAAGTCTTTTGAATAGCAAAACTTTGAACAAGATTAGCATGATCATCCAGCAAGCCATTAAGTATAACTTGAACAAGTTCTACCTCCTTAACGCTTTCATCAATACATGCTAACTCATCATTGAATGCTTTAACCCTCAAAACAAAAGCATGAGTAGTGAGATCTTGATCAACCTATGATCTATTCTCAATATCATGATTCTTGCCACTTCCTAAGATTAAAACAAACTCAAATGAAGTTCAGTAACCTCACAAACTAGAGATCCAATCAAAATTAGGGTTTTGACAAAATCACAAAAAATTGAATATTTCAAATTCTACATGCAATTTCTAGAAGCTTGATATATCTTCTTGTAGCCTCCAATGAGACCTTAATAATGCACCAAAATTCGGCTAATTCTAGTAACCCAAGTGTGAAATTGGAATTGATCAAGTATATAACCCTATATTGAGTTTTGTCCTACAAAAGATCAATTCTACACATGCAAAAATGCTGATTTTTGAGTAGAAATCAATCTAGCATGCTCTAGCATTGGTAACTCCTCCAAATCCTTGCTAAAGATGGCTGATCCTTTCATAACCTGAAACACAATAGCTTTAATACCATGTGAAGGATTTCAGATCATTCAAGATCCAATCCATGTCCCTGATCTTTGGTTACAATAAGGAGCAAACCAACAATCTTGCCAATGTAGAAAAATCAGCATCTACATACAAAATGAGATGAAAACTCTAAGAGATACTGATCAAACATGAACCAAAATATAAAATATAGTTTCTGCCTGTAGAATTATAGTTCCCTACTATATTTCACACATGTGGATCCAAAAATAACAAAATATGAGCATTCTACACACAAGATTGCAAGATATCATCAAGACAGTGCACCCATGAGTAGAGAACCTCCCCCAAGTGGCCTCCTCAAGAGGATGACCATCCCATTGTACTAAAAACTGAATCCGTCTGCGACGTTGAGTATGCTGAAGGTGAAACTAATGGATGGCAACTGGCAAAAGAAAAGGAACAGCTCTGGCTCTGTAGAGAATGTGAGATCGCGAGGAGTATCATCCTCACTGGCAGCTCGTAGAAGGAAACTCGCTCAAGACACTTTGATAACCCATGAATGCCATAAGAAAATGTCGTAGTGCATGACCCCAACAAGTGAAGTATCCAAAGCCAGTCGAATGGCCCAAGAATACCACCCAAAGAAAACAACTCGGCAAGATATGCAGTAACCAGGAATGCCAAGGAACTTGAAGTATAAGGAGATCATGCAACAACCAAGAATGCCAAGAACACTGAGGTAGATCATCCTGACAAACGGTAGCTAGAATGGACAACCAATAATGCCAAGGACACTGAGGTAGATCACCTTGACAACTGGTAGCTGAAATGGACACCTGAGGAAGAGGACCCATAGATGGAGCAGGAGGAGTAGCAACTGATGTACTCTGAATGATAAGAAGAGCTGCACCCTGACCCTTGGCCAGGCTGAGAGACTATCAGTTGGACCTAGAGTGAGACTAATCAATATAGAGGTTGCATGGTCACATGCATGGGCCACTTTGGGCTTTATAGCCTAGTGGAAGTTTTCCCCTTTACATTCCCATTTTGTAGGCGTTGCTCATGGCTCCTCTCTCTCCCTCTTTAGGTATTCACATCGAATGGCTTGGGGTTGAGGCTCTTAGTGATTTATCTTGAGCTTCTACATAGTTGGGTGGTTTGGTTCAGTGGAGTGCCCTTTTGGTATTCTTGTAAGTTGGATCCTTGGGTGATCATAAGGTTGACAAGCACCCTACAAACTTGGAATTCAAAGTCCATAAATCTACTAAATTATTAGATCAGATCTATGACACCATGTGAAAATATGTGATTAAAAACAATAACATATTAGTGATCTATGACAAAAGCAATTGTAGATAACAAATTTTTGACAATGTTAGACAAGCACTTTCATTTAGCAAAGGAAATCAAATGACATGAAGATTGAATCAAATACACATGAAACCTATAAATCAATACATTTGAGCTTCATACACTTGTGTTAGGTCATGGAAACTTCAAATAAGAATGATACATCAATGTGAAAAGCTTCCATTATCTAGCTATAACAACCAAACACCTTGCCAATGGATTTTGTCTCACAAATTAAATAAGCTTCAACAATCTTCCAAATCTCTCAATATAAAATACCTACAAATGTGCCTCTAGAATATTTCCCCCAAGTACACTAATAGATTAAGTTCATCTATTCATCTTATCTAATCAATGTGCACTCTTGATCAGGATGAATGGGAACTAGACAATCTTCACTAGTTTCACAAGTATGCGATCTTTCTTATGTAGTATGTATGGGCACATGAACAAAGGTTATTGGCATCTTGTTGATTAGATGTAAAGCTCTTGTGAAATATTTGAAAAGAACCTTAAAGATGTTGGTGATATAATGAAGCTATAGTGTGATATTGTGGCTCATTGCATTTGTAATTTTCAATTAGAGTCAAGTTTGGTGCTTGTGCTTCTCATTGACAAATTTTAACAAAGTACCATATCTAGCAACGAGAACTCATCCTACCACATTAGGCCTCAAATTTTCAAGTTGGAATTTTTTCTACAACATTCTCCTACATAGGAATTTAAGAAGTAAAGCTTCAACAAGCTAGGATAGATGCAGTGCACAAGAACTAACAAAAATCCTACAATTCACTGTGTCAGACATTTTTGGAGGTAGCATGTTTCTTTTGAGTGCCGATATTAAAAAATGGTGATTGGCAATTGAGACGAATATCTTTCAAAAAAATGAGTCACTCTAATTAGAGTCTGATATAGATCTTTATCTAGAAGTGATATTATTAAAATTATCGTTCATGCTTGGTTATTTTCAAAGACGACATTGGCTAACTACCACAAATATATATAATCTATTATTACAACAACTATATTGTGCACTCTCTAGAAATCAATATGCTGTTTTACTTAGGTCTCTCTCTCTCTCTCTCTCTCTCTCTCTCTCTCTCTCTCTCTCTCTCTCTCTCTCTCTCACACACACACACACACACACACACACACACACACACACACACACACACACACACACACACACACACCCTCTTGTTTTTGTTCTATTTTTAAGTATTTTTCTTTGATGAGTTAATTTTCACAACTCTCTATATGAATTGACATGAAAATTGTCATGTAACTTTACATGGCACTAGGATAAGGAGCTTAGTGATATTTTGAAACTTACATGTGGTATTGTAGTAGATTAGAAATTCATCACATTAAAAAAAAACCTTTGACTATTTGTCTCTTTGGCACATATATCATGTAAAGTAATCCACTAGTCATTTTTCCAAGTCATTGCATTCAGCAAAAAGTATTTTTGATGTGACATATTTGATGTGCCAACATACTAACCATTAGTGTGGAGTAAATTTGATTTAAGTTATTAATAGGTTACTAACATCACCATGACATCATTTTTGTAGTATAAAAGACGAACTTACATTTGAGCTAATGTGACTCAACAAATCTTTTGAAACATTTGTTTATGAGAAGTTAAACTTGGATGGTTGTCAAATAAAAAGCATGACTATATATACTAATTCTCCACCTATAAAAAAATGATAGGGCCTCTTTACAATGAGGGTGGATATATGTTTTCATATTGTCACAATCTTTTGTATTTTTTGATTTTTTTTCTAAAATGAGAAGGTTTGGGGCATAAGAGTTATCCATTGGCCTTATATTAGAGGGATTGGAGTACTCTCTTCCCTTTTTCACCAAGAAAGTTGACAGCCATAAAAGTTAAAAGTTGCATAGAGTAGCCAAGTAAATGCTCCCAATGGTTTTGATTTGAGGAAAATTTGCCTTGATAACCAAGTTGTTATTTAGATGATTTAATGCAGTATTTTTCATTTTGCTAATTATGCATTTATAGTGTCACTCTTAGGTGGTTTGGAAATGGCTACTATTTTTGCACATACTTCAACCACATATATGATATTGTGCAATTGAGTTTATGCGTTGGTGCAAATGAGTTTATGCATGGGGGCATGGATGCGCCACATCCTAGTAACTAGATAAACATCCTACTCCTGATAATGTCCTTTGTTCACATACTTTTTTGGTGCTTGTTGTTGCATTTGTGAAATCTTTGTGTCTTGCATATAAGGTTGTTCTTTTTTCAAGTTCTACCTTGACCTGATAATTCTTCCTCACGTTTGATTATGAATTTTTTCTACTTTTTATAGCTACACTTGGAGTGTCCAATAAATTTTTGGATGTTTAATTTGTGAATAGTGTTCTTGTTAGTTTGAGTTTGAAAGATTTTTATGATTTTTTGAGATGAAAATTATTTAGTGCAAAGTCATTTTTTCAGCCAAACTTCTATATATTTCATCACTATAGCCTTTCATTCTTCTTAAGATTTTTCATGAAATGCAAATAGAGCTTCATTGCGTTGAGACTCTTGACGAAGATGTTACTAGTAGTGACTTTCTGGAGTTCCGCTCCATTGCACAAATGTGGACATTCAAGAAAATAAATGTTTATTACAAAAGAATTTTTTTCTCGAAAAAACTAACTGTAAATTAAAGACTCTATAGAAATTACAATGTAAAAAAACAAGAGCAGAAGGCTTATAGATGAGAGAGTTTCTCCGCCTCCTTAAAATGAAGTAAGGGGGAGATGACGTAATCACCATTCCCGAATTCCCTGCTATTTCTATCTAACCAAATGGTCCAAAAAGTAGTAACTCTAATACATTTCCAGTTTACCTTTGTAATTGGCACAAACAATAAGAGAAAGTTGGAGAATTTTAAGTGAGAATATTCTATACTTGCTAGGCTTGATTTTATGGGTACAACAGAATCTAGCCTTCCACCGAAAAGTTTTCACTTAGAGTTGAACCAAGAGAAGGTAAAAAGAGGTTCTTTGGTTGTAGTGTAGATAGAAAAATAGGAGATTTTTTTTGTCTTATCCATGGCCTTGAAGATCCAATTATTATCACAATTAATAGAGAGGGAGGTAGAGAGAGGTCCAAGGTCTCCATGAATGAAGGCAAAGGAGAGGAAGCTAGATTCACATGAAGAGAGTCCAAGTTCAGTCCTAAGATGAGAAACGTTGAGAAAGTATATAAAGTTCACGATGTGATCCCAGGTGACAAAACCTTTATGGATAAGAGTAAGGCTTGGAATTGATGATAATAGCTTTAGAGAACCAAAGGGGCTCAGAGGGGAAATGGTATTACCACTGGTCCAAAAGGTCAGCTCTCACATGGAAAGGACTAAAAAAATGGACTTGATTAATAGGGGAGCGTAGAGACGAGAAAAAAAGAATGAGAAAACTTGAGAAAATAAGATTGAAAATTGGTAACAGTGGTCGAGGAAAGAGGAGGAAGAGTTGTTGTCATCATCAGAGCCCAAGGCTGAGGAAGCAAAATTTTAGTGAATGTGCCTATATAGGAGAGAGAGATTAACAAAACAAAGCTCCTCTTGACAAGTCAATGTTAGATTT
This sequence comes from Diphasiastrum complanatum, assembly GCA_029204225.1. Lineage (NCBI taxonomy): Eukaryota > Viridiplantae > Streptophyta > Lycopodiopsida > Lycopodiales > Lycopodiaceae > Diphasiastrum > Diphasiastrum complanatum. Next base: position 46,528,580 of record CM055107.1, read on the forward strand.
TTTATGCTCAGCCTTAAACAAAATCGTTCAAGTAATAAGCATCCTGAAAAACCGAAGGCCGATTTCATATTTTTGGACCTTCACATTTTTCCTTTCTTTTACCTTAAAACAATTTTTTAGGCACCTTCGCCTTTTTTTCGCTCCTTAGCAAAAAATGCGACACACTTGCCAAGTGGCCAGAATGCCTTAGAAACCATTCCTAAGGCACCTTTGCTTTTTCCGCCTCCTTCCCCTTTTTGCACTCGCGAAAATACTACACAATGGCCAAGTGGCCAGAATGCCTTAGAAATCATTTTTAAGGCACGTTATCCTTTTTCGCCTTTTTTGCTGCCTATAATCTAAGACACCTTCGCCTTCTTCACCACCTTTTGTTTAAGGCACCTTCTCCTTCTTCTCTGCCTTCAGTGTAAAGCACTTTTCGGCCTTTTCAGCTTTTTTGCCTTCTTTGTTTCCTTGAATCTAAGCGCGCCTTAGGGATTTACATACCTTTAGTGTAAGGGCACCTTCAAGAGTTGCAAACCTTCAGTCTAAGGGCACCTTCGGGTTTTTTGGGTTTTTCGCGTTTGCTACATTGGCTGACTGACGTCGCCAACTTATCAGCAACCCTAAAACAGTTGGACAACCAAATATCCCAAAGGCGGTTGGCGGTTACCAACTTTGTATATGCAAAGGCTGGAGTAAATAACATTAAAGGCTTGTAAGATATTTTGTTTCTTGACACTTGTAAATCTATATATTAGCTGATTCAAACTATGTAAGTGTTGTTCATTTGCACGTTCTATATGAATTCTTCTACTTGAATAATTCTGCTGCTAATTGTTGCGTTTTTGTTCCTACACGCCATGCTCCAATCCTCGAGCTTCCACTGCCGCTCATGCCCACACACAATTTTATGACATGCTATCAGAGCAGACATTTTAGTAATCTACATTTCTATTACGGATTATCAATCTTGTTTCTATCAAAACATCTTTCTAGCAAACGCGCAATCAACAGTATTTGACAGTCGCTGTTTCTACCATGAACTCGTTCAACCAGAATGGATCCATCATCTAGTTCATGTCTCATTGACAAACTCGATGGGAGATAACTACCATATCTGGAAATTCAAGATGAAGGTTATACTTCTAGCCAAATAATTGTGGGACGTCGTTGATGGCACAGAGCTCAAACTAGAAGGTGATGCAGCCGTCATCACCAAGTGGAGACTAAGAGATGACAAAGCATTTGCCATGATCACCCTCAACATCAAGGACACTCAGATCAGCCACATATTCTGTTCAAACAACTAAGGATGCACGGGACATCCTAGCAACTCTCTACGACATTAAAGACGTTACTTCCAGGCTTTATTTGAGGAAGAAATTCTTCCCTCAGAATGTTTGATGTAGATAGTGTTTTGAGCACCTCAACACCCTCAAAAATCTTATGGAGCAGATACTGCAATTGGCTCAGTCATAGAAGATTCCAATGCACTCATGAATCTATTATCAAGTCTACCTGAAGCCTACAAAAATTGGGTAATGGCAATTTTTACCCACAATCCATCAGCAGCTCACTGATGTATGCAATGATCTACATGTGACCAGACCTTGCATATTCATTCAGTACACTCAGCCAGTTCCTGTCAAATCCAAACGTAGCTCATTGGAAAGCGCTAACAATGGTCATGAAGTACATTCAAAGCAACGACAACTCTCAGCATCTACTAAAGGCAGCCAAACTGCCAACATCCTTGAAGCCTACATAATGCGGATTGGGCAAGAGATGTCGACATCATAATTCAACTTCTGGATTTGTACTTTTATACAACCAAGGCCCCAATCTCATGGAACATCCAGAAGCAGACCTCAATTGCATTATCATCAACGGAATCTGAATACATAGCTGTTACAAATGCAACCAAAGAGACAATTTGGCTCAAACAACTACCTGTAGACCTCAATATTATACAAACACTTTCTACAACAATCTATTGTGACAATCAAAACACAAATAACACTTTCTCTCAATCCGAGATTTCACTCTCAAAGCAAACATCTAGAAATCATGTATCATTATCTTAGAGAGAAAGTGCACAATAAGAAAGTAGAATTGATCTTCTGCAGAACAAACTACACGGCAGCAGATTACTTCACAAAAACTCTATCAAAGAGCAACATCTCAGATTTAATGATATGTTAAATCTGAAGTTCAAAGTTTTTTAGGATCACATTAAAAGAAGTGTTAGATGTTTTATGCTCAACCTTAAACAAAATCATTCAAGTCATGTTTTTGGACCTTCACATTTTTCTTTCTTTTTCCTTAAAACAATTTTTTAGGCACCTTTGCCCTTTTTCGCTCCTTAGCGAAGAATGCGACACACTGGCCAAGTGGCCCATATGCTTAGAAACCATTCCTAAGGCACCTCTGCTTTTTCTGCCTCCTTCGTCTTTTTGCACTCGCGAAAAATTACGACACAGTGGCCAAGTGGCCAGAATGCCTTAGAAATCATTTTAAAGCACGTTCTCCTTTCTCGTCTTTTTGTTGCCTGTAATCTAAGACACCTTTGCCTTCTTCACTGCCTTTTTTTTAAGGCACTTCGCCTTCTTCTCTGCCTTCAATGTAAAGCACTTTTTGGCTTTTTTGCCTTTTTCGCCTTCTTCGCTGCCTTGAATCTAAGGGTGCCTTAGGGATTTACATACCTTTAGTGTTAAGGGCACCTTCAAGGGTTGAAAACCTTCAGTCTAAGGGCACCTTTGGGTTTTTTTAGCTTTTTCGCATTTTGCTACATTGGTTGACTGACGTCGCCAACATATCAACAATCCTAAAACAGCTGGACAATCAAATATCTCAAAGGCGGTTGGTGGTTACCAACTTTGTACATATGCAAAGACTGGCGTAAATATCATTAAGGCTTGTAAGATATTTTGTTCCTCGACACTTGTAAATCTATATATTATCTACCAAGTCAGCTATGTAAGTGTTAATTTGAGCTAATCGATCTTCTCTCTTTTAATCAGAGTTCTTCTGTAGCTAGCGTTATGACGCTCAACAAGCTGAACTTATTACTTCAAGCTATTGTATTCAGTGTTGATATATTTTTATCAGAGTGCAATTTTTGTCTCACTACTGCACATGCGTCATTCATTTGCGCATTCTGTATAAATCTTCTACTTGAATAATTATGTTGCTAATTGTTGCGTTTCGTTCCTACACACCGCGCTCCAATCCTCGAGCTTCCACTGCCACTCACGCCCACACACTTTTTTACGATAGTCAGACCAAACATAACATCTATCTTGATCTTTTTTGAAGATCCCAAGCACAAAGGTATAGATCCTATTCTTTCTATCTTACAAGCACAATCATTTGCTATAAAAATTGACTTTTATGGACCATCATAAGGTGAAAAAGTCAAGAAGTAATGCCTTTTGCTTCTCATGTGGGATCTAGCCCCACTATCTATTTTAGAGTCTTTTGCTTCATGCCTTGTGATGAAAACATCATGTGAGCTCTTATCTTCTCTTGGCATAGATCTGCTTGGATTTGGGCTTGCTTTCCTCTGAAGCACTCAGATGATAATGCCCCATCTTTCTAGTAGCACTTGATTTTTGGACTATCCTTCTTAGGCTTGCTCAAGCTTGGAGTGGCATCTTGTTTGAAGCCACAAGACCTTGCCTAATTTTTGATGACCCATAGACTATTTCTTGGTTTGGCTCTAATACCAATGTTACAATAACAGAAATAACCTCCAATGGCACTTAGAAATTATGAGAAAGCTTCAGGGTCCTATTAAGATCCATTTGAGTAGATCACAAAGTTGAAACAAACAATCTAGCAATTATAGCTTGTCTTGACTTGAAACTCTACTCTGTGGCTCCCTAATCATGCCAAAATACTTCACAGTCCATGGAGTGATAGTATGGCCTGATCAGACCTGGGAATAGTAACAACACCTGTAGATCCAATGATTGATTGCATGTAAGCATATGATCATAGCAAAACATCACACAAAATTGTAACAAAACTAGGTCACAAAAGTAGATCTCGAATTTCTCATAAATTGCTTGGGAAATCCGCACTTGGATATATACAAAATCAGCCTCGGATCCAAGGGTTTAGGGTTACCTTGATCCATTCATGAACTAAACCTATATCTAATCACTTTTAGGTCAAAAATATCCACCTAATTGGGGGTCTAGATCTTGGGATCCCTTTAACAGGTAAACTATTATTTTTGGATCCTACAAAATCCTAGCTTATCTATGTACATTTTCGTTTCATTCCAAAGGGTGCCTCAAACAATTTAGGATTAGAATAATCATAATTACAAGATCCTAACCTAGTTGGCACGTGTGACATTCCACTTCATGGCAAAATTTTATTTTTTCAAGTGGAAATTACAAACTAGCTGTCAAAATCTACAGTATGTAAGCAAGATCTACAGTTTTGACCTCAATTTCTTTGTGCTAATAAATATTGTGTTGATTGGTTGAAGTGGAGTTTTTCTCTCATCACTTTGATGGCCTCTTTATATAATCACTTTTTACTATTTTCTCACTTTAGTAAGTTATGATTCAAAATTCTTCAATTTATGTGGGTTAGATGCTTACAAAGTTTGTTGATTCTGACCATATTAGGCTAATGTATCAAGTATGACCTATGTGTTGCTTCATAATTAAGCTATTATTAAATTGTCTTTCTAAAAATTTGTGTTCAATTTAACCTATTGATTATTATTATGGTTGTATTGATAAGCACTTGATAGGTTTGTAGGTTCACAAACACACCACACACACACACTCACACACCACACACACACACAAAACTAGCTATATCCATTATATTTTCAAATAGCCCTTTTTCACTATACATAAGTGAAAGGGTGATTCCACTTGGATTTTCTATTCCTTTCTTCATCTAGTATTTGTAGTCTCCATGAAATAAATTGAATTGTAGACACGGTGTGAATTTACATCGATTGAAGTAGTACGTACTTACATATATCCACCTAATATTGCATTAAAATTTGTTGTGTTAATTAACATGAGCCACGGACCACATTAATCGTTAGTAATTTATTTCTGTGTTTAGATACTCTATACATTTGCATTTTTTAGGAATTCATTAAATTCTATCTATTATGGATAATACAAATAAAATAGTTGTTTACACCACTTTGAAGGCAACAATTTAAAATCATATGCACCATACTAATGAACATTTAAAGTCATTTGCAAGTGACTCATGCAGCTTACTATGTACATTTTAAATTCTAATCAAAATTAGCCATAAGAGTTTAGTACTTTTTAGTTGAATATTTGAATCCTAACAAGTTTAATCTTTTAGGATTTAGATCTTCTTGAAATGACTAATATAGCTTATATATCTACATCTTACATTCTAAGAACTATGAAACTTTTAAGATTTTATGCTAATGTGATCTAGCTTGCTTATTTAAATCCCTAATGGTTAAGCTTCCTTAGCTAGAAGGGGGAGGATGGCTCATCCATTGTACACAATCACTTATGAACATGCACACTAACAAATAGAATCTTAAGGTCTTTGGACCTTATGTTAATTTACATTCCAACTTTATGTGTTTATAATAACATACGATATCATTTGTGTCATAAGTTGAGTTTACATAATACTTGTTCTAACTATGTTCTCATTATGCACACTAATCAAGATGAGTATTACAAAACTTGGACCTGTGTTAGTCAACTTTTCAAATCTACTGGTATATTTGAAACAAAGTCTTGTAATCTATATGGAATGTGTTAATATACAAGTTAATTTTTCTAAAAACAAATCTTAAAAGTGTACGCAAAAATCATCATTTTGATTTTTTCTTAGATTGCAAACCTTTAAAAAACATTCAACTCTGCCTAAAAAAATTTGGCTACAAATGTGATCTATTAGCCATATCTACATAGACTTTTATAAAATAATGGCTTTGATCAAATTTTTTTATGCATTTTCACAACGCCATAACTCAAATATTCATGTTTCTATTAGCTTCGACCTTTACATTGATGTGCACACACACACACACACACACACACCACCCACACACCACACACACACACAACACAACACACACACAACACAACACACACCACACACACACCACAACAACACATACTCAACTTAACACTTGACCCACACACCACACACACTCACACACACACAAAGTTATGTGTACTATTTGACCTTTTCATTTCATTTTCTATTTCTACATTTCTCCATTATTTGTAGGTCTACATGTAGTAAATGAAATTCAAAAAATCATGTAAAAATATTGTAAACTTGGTGTCAAAGACCACGGGGAAAACCCCTAAGATGAGGATAGGATATCACAAGAAAGACTATGGAGCAAACCACCCAACCAATCTAGATCCATCCTAGAGATTCCTCCTGGATCTGGCCCCCAAGCCATGCCATGTGATAGGAAGAGAAGAGAGTTAAAGGTAACTAGACAATGTCGTCGACGAGAAACTCGCTACCTATGATTGTTACCTCTAAATAATGGTTCTTTCTAGATGTTTCCAGATTAAAGGTCTTATGTACTTTATAAACATGGTCAAAAGTTTTTTTTTTTTTTTGTGGATCACTAGACTTTTGAATCATGCATGTATATCATAATAGCTTATAGACACATTATGTACAAATATGAAAAGCAATGCTCCTAAAGTTGGAAGATCAACAACCAAAGCTCCAATACAATGTTAAAAATTTCAAACACTAATGGAAACCTTTTAAAGGGTCAAGACCCAAACAACTTGAAAAACTTGTAGATGCAAAACATGCCAACTAGCAATCTACTATGCATCATGACCTTTGCTTTCAAAATAGAAAGGATCCACATAAGATTGAAAGCTTGGTTTTAGTAGATGATAAACATCACATCCATGATATGATATACAAACTCTTTCATGCAATAAATATTTGCTATATTATGTATATTTGGTGTGTGTTTGTGTATACATACATACGTATGTACGAACATACAAACACACACACACACACACACATGAAAATTCACACGTGTGGGAATGCCCTAATGTGTGATAATGATCTTCCTAAGCTTTGTGTTTGCACTTTAGATCAACTATAGATTGATAATCAAGGTCTATGTCAGAAACTAAGGCAAAATTACAAATCTACATGCATACAAACACAAGACAAGTACCCTTCACACGTGTGGAAGTGTACTCAGAAAAAACTAAGTATGAAAATTGCTTGCTCTATGTTGGATTTATTCTCCTCTACTCTCTTAAATCCTATGTTAATTTGCCTCCATTCATACTGCTGAATTTTTTTGTGTTGTCCCATAGTTTGAACTGTTTGTCACTACAGTCTGCATTTTTTACTTAGGAATTTCCACAGACAAAAAATTTGACATTGTTGCCTTTTCACCTTTGGGCCATCCTGAGCAAATAAGTGTTTGCAACACTTCCAGAAAAGCGATAGTTGCACAGTCTGCATAAATACAAGTAAATTTAAACAGGCAAAAAATGCGACAAAGTGTTGCAATTTTTGCATTTTCACCAGCGTCAATTTTAGTGAAGTCCGATGTTGCGGCCTCCTCATGCTCGTTCTATGCACTGTGCAATCAGATTTGACAATGACAGCAGCCACCCACGATCTCCCTACAGACGGCACGACCACTTTTGTACCTTCTTCATCTGCACACCTGTAAAATTTGTGTATATAGTGAATACCTTTTCAGTATTCAAAAATATATATAGAGAGAGAGGCAGAGAACGAAGTATGATTGGTAACATGTGAGATAGACATTGTAGATGCTTTCATGCATTGATTCTTTCTTTCAAACAGACTGTTAGTAATAGGTTCATAACCTTCACAGATTGTAATTAGCTTTGTGAAGCACGTGGTTATGTCCTATATTGTTTTGTTTTCACCCGAATTATTGACTTGTATATTTTATTATACTTAATCTGATACAACTCTGTTTGGTTCTGTGTTCAAATTCGTGTCAATATTGCAATGCTTTTTCATGTTTTGTCTAACTATCTAATTGATTTGTTTGGTTGTTTGCTCATCGCTTCCATTCCCAATGCGCATTAGAAGCTCTAAAATTATTATATTCTTGTATTCTCCTGCAAAGTCACCAGTAGTGCATGCACCGAGAGAACTGAAGGGACTGATCTACCTGATCCTCCTCATTTCTTTGACATCTCGGGTAGAGAGAGAATCTCACTATGGACCCTAGAGTAGAGAGAGAAAGTGGAATAGTCACAAATTGCCAAATCTCATATTACTCTCAAAAATTCAATACAATAGTGTAGTGAATCAATCTACAAGTCGTATCTCGAGGTAGTCCATGCTCAGTTCCTATTGGATGAGTGACTCAACATCTCTTCAATTTGATTGGACCCTTCTAATGAAACTCTCAATTATGATTGGATCCTTGACTCTTTGCCAACACATTGACTTTGGTCACTCATTATATCTAACTTTGACACTTGTAGAGAACCTAACTAGGTTGAACTAAATCATAATTGACTTTTGGCCTAATAATGGAAAAACATGTGTACTCGACTATTTGACCTCTAAAGCCAAAAATGTCCCTATCAACTACATACACCAAGATGCTTGACTAAAAAACTTTATCAAACCCCTAAAGTCAACATAGATATCTTTTTGTGTTTTTCACACTCCTAAAAAGTTATCTATTCTAAAAAAACATGGATCTTGGAATCAATCCAAGATTAGATCTAAGCTTGATGAAGGAGCTCTTGAGTAGTGGCTTGGTGAGTAGATTGGCAATACATGAAGATGAATCAATATGATCTAAGTGGATCTCTTCTCCAATAAGCTCCTCTCTCACAAAATGTGCAACTTCGATGTGCTTGCTCCTTGCATGAAATATTGGATTGTTGGCAACAGCTTGGGCCGAGATTGACATATAAAAGCGTAATGTAGACTTATTGGCTCCTCAAAGGATCGTTCATCTCCCTTGTTAGGATCTTTTACAATATGGTCCATTGGTGTATCTATGCTCTTACAATTCTCCATATGGAATTTTTTCAGCATTGATAGAGCATATCTAGATTGACATATAAAAGCATAATTATCATGAAAGTCAATCTCTAGGCCTAAGATATAATGGATCTCTCCTAGATCTTGGATTTTAGACTCACCTCAAGTTGCAACTTTAGTCTCTTCAACTAATTTGATGCAACTTCCACAAAGGATAATGTCATCTACATAAATGAGAAAAATGACAAGATCACTAGCAAGAAACGTTAGATACATGGAAGGATCATAGTCACTTAGGATAAATCCTAGTGAGATAAGAAAAGTGTTGAGTCTAGCATACCATGATCTTGGTGCTTGCTTGAGTCCATAAAGACATTTGAATAGCAAGCACACTTTTGATTCCTCCTTGATGAATCCTTGATGTTGTTCCATATAGATTTCCTCTTCAAGATATCCATTGAGAAATGCATTGAAAACATCCAATTGGAACACCTTCCATTTGAAATAGCAAGCAATAGATATGATGATCCTTATTGTCACCATATTTGCAATGGGTGCAAAAGTCTCTTCATAATCAAAACCATGGATTTGAGAAAATTCTTTTTCACATAGACTTGCCTTGTACTTGTTGATGTTGCCATCTTGGTTGTACTTGATTCAAAATACGCACTTGCAACCAATAATATGCTTGTTGGATGGAGGATCCACAAGCTCCCAAGTATAGTTGGTGATCAATGCATCATATTCATGCTTCATAGCCTCATACCACTCCTTGGTAATGAGTGCATCTTCAAAATCCTTTGGCTCCATGTGAAATGAAAGAGGCATAATTGGTGGAATCAAGATCCACTTGCTTGCCTTTGTCAATGTATGAGATCCTCTTAGGCTCGGATCACTCTCTCAAGGATCTCCTAGGTGAGAAAACCCAAGGAGACTCTGGATGTTGATCTTCATGAAATATGACATCTCTATTTTCAATCACTATTGAAGTAGAGAGTACAAAGACTCTATAGGCCTTCTTGGTGGATGAGTATCCAACCATGATCCCGTTGCACAAGCTTGGATAGTCCTTATTACTTGTTTCCAAGGGAATATGTGTGAAGCAAACACTTCAAAGACTCTAGGTGATCAACCTTAGGCTTCTTTTTTAATAGTACTTCATATGGTGACGTTCCTCCAAGAGCAAGGTGAGGGAGCCTATTACATAGATAGTTGGCACAGTTTATAGCCTCCCTAGAAGTCCTTTGGCAAATATGCTTCAATCCTCAAGGCTTTGACACATTCACACAAGGATCTATTCTTCCTCTCGGCCACCATTTTGATAAGGGGAATAGGCACAAGAGAACTTCCTTTTGATGCCTTCTTGCTCACAATAGTCATGGAATTTGTTGGAGATGTACTCTCCACCTCCATCAGTCCTAAAAGCTTTGATCTTCTATGAGAATTTTTTCTCAACATATGCTTTGAATAAGAGGAAATAATCATACACCATGGATTTTGAAGAAATAAGATATAACCATGTGTATCTTGTGTGATCATCAATAAAAGTCACAAAAAAAGTGGCTCCTCCCTTGCTTGTGCTTGATGAGAAATGTACATCCAAGTGGATCAACTCCAAAAGATGTGTACTCTTGATGGAAGATCTTGTATATGGCTTCTTGTGTGATTTGACAATAGCACAAGCCTCACATGGCTTGATCTCCTTGGATAGTGTCATTGGCAAGCCAATAGCCTTGGCTTCTTTGATCATAGAAAGCATGGATTTGTAATTGGGATGTCCCAATCTCCTATGCCATAACTCCTCCTTGGAAAGCTTGGTCACACAAGCAACATCACAAGAATTTGCACTTTCTCTTGGATCCAATTTGTATATGCCTCCAAATATAGATCCATGTGCAAGTATCTCATCATTTCTTCTTGATCACACAAGTATCAAGATGGAATTTCACATCAAAGCCACTATCAAGAAGTTGGCCAACACTTATAAGGTTCTTTGTAAGCTTAGGAACAAAATGAACCTTGTTGAGAGATAGAACTTTAGAAGATGCAAGCTTCAAGGGTATAGTCGCTACTCCTTCAATTTTGCACTCTTGATCATTTGTAGTGTATATAGACTTATTGGCTCCTTCATACTCACAAATCACACAACTCCTAATAATGTCCTCCTTTGCCTTTGGTACATATTCAAGTCTCAATTTCTCTTCATTTTTAGATGTTAATTACTTCACTTGACTTTTTTCTCTTTTTATCTCATGTCTCATTTTTGCAAAACTCTGCCAATTAAAAGTTGATTAGAATTCTCATGAAACCTATCTTTGTCCCCAAGTTATTATTCCAATCACTAAATTTCATCTTGTTAGTATTAGAGTTGTAAAAAAGGACAACTTTTTGTCTTGGGATATTTTATCATCCCTTAAGAACGACTTGCAATTTCAATGACTTTCAGCAATTTGACTTCAAATTTTAACATGACAATTTCATCAATGTTGCCTAACTGCATGCACTACACTACAAGAAAATCAAAATTGTTAAGATTTTTTGGATCCATCGCTATTCTTAATCATACAAAAAATATGAGCAAGAAAAATAGAGTAAAAGAATCTAAAAAATATTTAATTGTAAAGACTTTTTCGCACCACGAAATATCTTAGTTATGATATCCAATAATATGCCCAGCCTTTTAAGATGTTGTGAGTGACAAATTTAAAATCATTTAAGCTGAAGAAAATTCTATAAAATAAACAAACTTGCAGTCATTTTACTTATGTTAAAATTTAAAATTTTGAGTGGCAAAATTTCCAATGTAATTTTACATGGTAAATTATTAAGCCATAAAAGTTTGTATAATAGTTGCTCAAAGTTTTTGTCAAAAGGACTCATATTCATCCTAGTTTGCTACAGCTTTGGTGATGAAATCTTGGCTCTACAACAATTCTCAATTAGGAATCTCCCAAAACAAGAGAAAAATAATAACAAAGGAGTATGCAAGCAATGAGAATGAAACAAAAAACAAAGGATCAAAGTAGGAAAAGAGAACAACCCTTGGATTATGCATAATTAATCGATAGTTGTCTTTAGCAAATAAGAAGGTGAAATACAATATGATCTAGAGAAGAACAAAAGAAGCATTATCACTGTTAGCCAATCATGTAAAGCGAACTTAAATCATGGTAAACTCATATCATATTCAAAACTAGTTAGCATCTTATAGCAATCAATGTCCATGTATCCTAACAAGCTAGTAAACTCAAATCATACTGTCTTTTTTGATGTTGATGACGCACATTATATCTGTCTTTCATCCACAACTCAATAATTGACCATTCTTTTAAGCCATTTATTTCTAATCTCCACTCATTTCTAATCTCATGCTCTCTTGCAATACCTTGAGAATTTCCATTACCCATAGGGTGATCTTCTATGAAATTATGTTATATCATTGTTGAGTGTCCACTAAAAGAGAGATAATATGTAAGCTTACATACTAAGGGTCCTTAAAATGTCAATGATTTGAGAGAAAAATAATAATCAAGGATAATACTATATATATAAAAAAATGTCAATAATGCTTATTGTTTAACAAAATTAAAAAAGAAATTCTCTTAATATGTAGTGAAATTTCTTGCCACGTTTCTACTTGGGAAAAGTTGTACATCATATGAGCTAATAAAATGACTAAAATAAGAAATAAATCAAAAAACTAGAACAAATTCACATAACCGTGCATTGAAATTGCATAAAAAAAAAATATAACCATGGGAAAATGCATCTTATTCATTAAATTCAATAATAAAGATATCAACATTGATTAAGCCATTTCTTGAAATGACACATTTGTAAACCTCATTTGTTTAGTACAAGCTACTTGTATGATGTTTACAATACAACCAAGATGAAATCATGATCTTTCTTGCATTGTGCATCTGATTTAGCCTTGAAAAAGTGCACTCATCCCACCATAAGTGCTTTTTGTGAAATTTTGAATTACCATGTGTGTTTTTCTCCCTAGTGGCAAGATGATGCCAAACTGATGTAAGACGAAAAAGAATGGAGGGTACATATGGATCAAGATTGAGAGTAGCCTTAAGGGGTCCACCAAGCACATAGTCAAAACTAGTTATGCTTGACAATAATATATAATCCATGACAATAATATATAATCTAGAAATCATCATAAGGGTTATATAAAAATATTTGAATATTTTTTAAGTGATATCAATGTTAGAGTTGGCCATTTTCCTTGACCTTTGCAATAAAGTTTCATGTGCTGGATTGCTAGCTAGTCTACTATGTATAGTAAACAATTGATTCTACCTAGAAAACTCGAAGAGCATGGTAGGGTGAGCTTGGTTCTAGGTGAAACTAGCAAACTAAGACCAATGCAGCATATTCATTCTTCTATAACTTTTATCAAGTTTGTAAATTGGTGATACTATCAACTAGTTAACTACATGTAGGACCTTTATAATGATGACATCATCAACTAGTTATTTATGTCTTTAGCATAATGGTGATGAGGTGTGTACCATTCAATGAGCAATCTTAAAGTGTTATAGAAAGCCTCACATATTGTAAAGGCTCTCCATTGTGTACAACTTTTGGGTCTAATATTGAATTTGGAAATCTCTAAGATTCTTAAACCACATAAAGTGTCAAGGACTAGAAATTTTTGGAACATAACAATCATGTAGAGGCCCTTTTTTGCCATAGTAATCTCATTTCTCATTGCATCTTACGAGCTTGGAGCAAAATTTGGTGGTTGATTTTATAAAGGATAACGCCTGTTCACTTTATAGCACATAATGTCCTAGGCTCATGGTAGAGGTATTAAAAGCTCCATAAATTCTTGCAAAATATGAACAAAAAATAAGATGCTAACGTAAAAAATCATCATATATGGAGAGGGCAGTATGCCAATGTTCACAAATAAATCCATTTTCAATTGTAAAGACTTGGCAAACCATTTCTAGCTAACTTTCTTGTGTGGCCCACAATTTTACCTAAACTCCTATACAAACTTTTATGGGCCATAAACTACTTCTAAAAACAATTACTAACTTCAGACTCATAACCTTTTATGAGAGCCTCATGTTTGAAACTTCTTGAGAAAAGAATCAACTGGATTTGTATAATTTCCCAAGGGAATCCAATCTATGCACAATCTATTGCAACTCACAACTAAACATTAATATGATGCCTCAATTCTTTATGAATGTGAAATTTTTGTGTGAAATCGGCCATTTTTTCACACTTCAATAAAGGGAATGGTTTGGTATTTTACTTCTCATTTATGAAGTACATTAGATTACACAAAGAATGTGCTTGCTTAGAGAATTTACAACTAAATCACATAACTATTTGTTTTGACAAATTTCTTGTATTTCTTACCATCTTTCACAAAGCACTCTAGAAAAAATGTGAAACAAAATATATTTTAGAAGTGGTATGCTGACAAAGTATAAATCTTAAAGTCCATACAAATAATCAAAAGTAAATTATGGCTCATAATTTTTTTGGGAACATAAAGTCAACAACTTTCTCAACCATAAACTGACCTTTTCATTGGGTAAAATTGTGGCCATTTTACCTAGTGAAAAGATCACTCAATAATCCATTCAATATGATAATTGCTACTATAGTGTATTTTTTATTCTCTTGCATAAGAGTATGCTCACATTATGATAGTAGATCTATTACCGCAATCTCACCCAAAAACTTTTTGGTTGTAAAAGATACACACTCTTTATTGACATTTGATTTTACACTTTTGTAAACATACATGTATAATATTTGCTACTTGAAAATATGTTTTGTGACATTGTGGCATCAAGAAGCATTTTTTTCTTACAAGAATTTGAGATCAATTTGAGCACAATAGTAGCTACTATTACTGATATTTGGAAGGTTTGCTCATATTGAATACTCAAAGTCTAAGTATATATATATACATATGCCTGTGTGTGTGTGTGTGTGTGTGTGTGTGTGTGTCTTTGTGTGTTCCTCCCATTTCTTAGCCTATTCAATTTTTCCTTTTCCAATCTTCAATTCTTTCATTTTGAACCATTAATCTCCTACATTTCGAAATAATTTTGAAATCAACCAATTGATTATTGGACTTTATCAATTCTTATTGAGTACTAGTGCATCATCCATACTCCACGATGAAGTGGTATGCTATTTACATCTCCTTGAGCTTAGAGTATGGGAGAATTGAAATTCTTGTGAGCCTAGAAAGAATTCTCCATGATTCAAAATATGATAAATCAATTACTAGACAAAATTTTCATTCTATTTTATACTTTTTAATGAAAAATATATATCTCATCACCAAGAAGCATAGGCATAATTTGCTTGTAGATGTCATCACCTAGACAATTACATTCATAAATGACTCCTTGCTAAAGATTTTGAATTTTTTTTTTGCTACATTGGAATCAGCCTTAGTTCACCACTTTCACCTGAAATCCCACTCACCCTCGTGGCTTTTTTTTCCAAAGCTAGACACCTCACCAAACTATGCTCCGTTAAACTAACATATCAACACAACACTATTCACTCCTAAAGTGCATTAGATTGAAAAATAGTCATCCTTTATTAATAATATATTGGTTGTCATATTTGTGCACCCAAGTTTAGCAGAGTCCTTTTTGCCATCCATATTTTTTTGAAAGCCTTTCCTAGTCATGAGATTGTAAAGTAATTGAAAGGCATATCATGACTTTTGAGAGCAATCTACCCTTATAGTGATTGATTAAAAAGACTTTTAGAATCATAACAGACCTACAAAAACTTCATAAAAAAGTTGGAGGATACTATACCTGTAAAGGTCAAAAAGTGTGGGCCAGGAAAAAACATAATAATCATGGCCATCAAGTAAAAAGTCTCACCATGATTTATGACTAAAGTATATTATTTTTTCACGTGTAAAAGATTGAGAATGAATGTCTTGGCCATAATTTAATGATCCTTTTACTCAATTGAAAGGTTACTAGTCAATGCATTTCACAACCCATAAAGGACATACTTGTCTGTTCTCTACATATTCTTGTAGAGCATTAAACTCTACACGAAATGCCTGACCCGAGAAAATAAGTTATCATAGTATTGGTTTGAAAGAATGCACCTAGTTTTCATATATATACAAAAAAACAAGCACACAAAACAAGGGTGATGATGACATATTATGAATATAGAAGTGTGTAAGGAAAATAGAAGTCACACAAAAGGCCCATAGAAAAGGTCTTGTAACTAGATTATAGCTCATAGAAAGTCAAAAGATGTCATTCATGGAAAAATACAATCAATTCATTGAATATTAACCTTTAATATAAAAAACCATTATGAGTCACAAAATTCATGAATTCAACTTTTCTTGTTCATTTTCCAGGTTGTGACTAGGAAGGTTTTATTGTTAGACCCTTACAAGCTATTGAGTCATATAATTTGATTTTAGAAAAAAGACCTAATTAGCAAAGTTCTAGGGTTAGGAGAACATCAAACCTTGCATACTGTATAATTTCATGTATGTGGAATATGTTATATCCAACTTTGGTTGGAGATCAACATTGGTTTTCAGTGTGAAATCTTACATTTGAGATAATCATGTTGTTGGTGACCAAACTATCAAGAGTAATATGAGATGAAAGATGATTGGCTAGATTTCAAGTTCTTCTATAATGTCTAGGTGGTGAACACATATCTAGCTTTATTGGTTTGCCTCCAATTTAATTACTCAACAGCATCTATGGAGAATTAGTTAGGTAAGTGTCTTGTAATGTCCAATGTTTGTAGTAGTAGTATAAGAACTAATAATATATTGTGTTAAAGTACAGTACTTTAGGACCATAAATGGATCTACACAAGATTCGCAAGAGTGATTGGGTGTTTGCTAATCAATTTATTGCAAAAACTAGACACCAAATTGATCTAAAATAGCAATTTGACACTTAACAACCAAGAACAATCATAAAGCATTGATCAAATGATGAAATCTGAGTTCGCACATGTGAAACACAGGCTATAGTACGGCTTGCAAATAAGGAATGAAGTACAAATCACTTAGATTGCATTTCGGTCATGAACAATGTAGAGTAGCTCGAGATTGGTAATGAGACCTCAAAACTTTTCTAAGTGTTCACTATGGAGAGTCTCCTACATAGTAAAGCCTCTTCCTTTGTAAAGTTAGGTGAATTTTCATCATGTAATAAGGAAGTTAACTTGGATTTCTTAACCTAATTTGCCAACCTAGCCTCATCCCAAGAGTCATGCCAAGCAGGTGGCTAGTTGGTCAATTTCCACCACAAATCTAGGAACTAGATCCTATTACCAAATTGACTTGACCTACTCTTTAGACTTGATTTAACCTACACTAGAGTAGGTTTCCCACGTGGCTCCATGGCCTCACATGTGTGGGATCCACTATGTACATAATTTACAATATTTGACATAGCTAGATTTGCCAACATAGGCAATTTTTCACACTCCTCTAATCTAGCTTTGGAATTTATGATACTTTTATCAATTACTCCAATTGAAGATATTAGCTTAACAAATTAATCCTTAGGCAGAATTTAACAAATAGATCAGCTAAGCAATTCAATGAAGACACATGTTGGAGCTTGATCTCTTTGGCTTGCACCTTCTCCCTCACAAAATGATGAGCAATCTTGATGTGCTTGCTCCTTGCATGGAATGTAGGATTAGTAGCAAGTGATTGGGCTGATTGGTTGTCACAATAGATGATAGGCACTTCCTCCTCCATGACATGAAGCTCCACCAATAGCCTCTTGAGCCATAATACCTCTTGCATGTTGATGTCAAGGCCTTATACTCGGATTCTGTGGAAGATAAGAAAATTGTATCTTGCATTTTAGAAAGCCATGATACTATTTCATCACATAAAAAAGTAGAAAATTCACTTGTAGACTTTCGATCCACTTTGTCACCTGCAAAATCCGAGTCACTATAGTCTCTTAAGCCAAGATTAGTCCCATTGTACAATATGCCAAAATTCCTAGTTGATGAGATATATCTTAGGACTCTTTTGGCCATTTTCCAATGTAATACCAAGGGACTTTGGATGAATTGGCTTAACTTTCCAAAAATATAACTAAGCATCACCATCAATAGATGCTTTTACATGTTGCTCCATTGGAGTCTGAATGCCTTTACAATTCTTCATTCCAATACTATCTAGGATGGATGTAGCATACTTAGATTGACAAATGAAACTTATGACTTCTATTCCTAAAATGAAGTTCCATAGGCCTAGATTTACCATTTTGAACTCTTTGGATAAGGCAATATTTATATCTCTTATTCCATCTAGATCATTCTCACTAAAAATAATGTCATCAACATACAATACAAGGATAATGATCTTTCCATCATGAAATCTTAAGTACAATGATGGATCATAAGAACTTAAAACAAAGATCCCAAGTATGATTCTCCATGAGAGCATCATACTCCACTTGCACTAGCATTCATCCAACTTTTTGATTTACAAGCATCTTCATAGCAAGTTGGTTCATCAACCATTGAAGTAAGGATAGTGTATGAAGTAAAAGATGAAATGCCTTCCCTTTGATCACCTTTGCCATCGTAAGTGAGCCTCAATGGCTCGGCCCTTACTCTTGTGGATCTTCTTGGAGTCCTTGGATCTTGAGGTGGATCCTCAAGCTCTTGATCATTTTGAAACTCCTCCTACATCCTAGCATGTTCTTGACATCAAGATAATTAGTAGCATTATCATCCTCTTTACAAGCATGTCCTTCATAAAAAATAGCATCCCTAATCACTATGACTTTTTTAGTGATGGGATTGAAGACTCTATAATCTTTGCTATTCTCACCATATCCCACAAAGATGCCTTTGATGGAAGTTGCATCATCCTTCTTCCTTGTATCCAAGGATTGGTGTACATAGCAAGTGGATTAAAATATCTTTAGATCCTTGAGATTTGGCTTTTTCTCCAAATAGAGCTTCATATGGTATGATTCCTCCAATGGCTTGGTTGGGCAATCTATTGCATAAGAAGTTAGCACATGTGATTGCCTCACCCCAAAATGGTTTTGGAAGAGAAGCATCTAGCCTTAAGGCTTTAGCACACTCACAAAGAGATCTATTTTTCCTCTCGACCACTCCATTTTGTTGAGGGGTATAAGAACATGATAACTCCCTCTTAATGCCATTAGAACTACAAAACTCTATCAACTTATTGGAGATATATTCTCTTCCATTATCATTTTTTAATACCTTGATCTTGGTACTAAGTTGATTTTCTACTAATGTTTTGAACTTTACAAATGAATCAAACACCAAAAATTACAAGATAAGAGGTAAATCCAACCATATCTAGAATGATCATCAATGAAGGTTACATAGTACTTAGCACCACCGTTAGATGTTTGAGAGAAACTATGTACATCCGAATGTATGATTTCAAGAGGAGTGTTAGATCTTGATGTAGATATTGAGAATGGTAGCTTATGAGCCTTTGAGAGGCTACAAGCCTCATAATTCTTTTCACATTTTGCCAAGCTCTTGGGGAGGCCGATTGCAAGATCCTTTACACACAGATGGATTCCATATCTTTGAAGTTGGGGTGGCCCAACCTTTTGTGCCATAGCTCCACACTTGATATCTCCATCTTTTCCATGTTCACACTCTCCATTGCAACATTAGCATCTAATTTAAACAATCTACCTTGTTTAAATCCTTTTGCTATGCATTCATCAATCTTAAAGATGAAACAAACTCCATGCTTGCCAACACTTAGCAAATTCTTGGTTAACGTAGGTACAAAAAGGACATTCTCAAGATTCATCATTTTGGATGAACCTATGTACAATGGAATATTTCCAATACCACTTATTCTACACTCTTGATCACTAGCTGTAAAGATAGATCTTCTTACATCATTATAAGAAAGTAAACTTTGGAGAAATAGTCCTTTTGCAAAGTCATGTGGGAGCTAGCCCCACTATCAATCCACAAAGAATCACTTGTGTTGCTCTTGTATGACGGTTATGTGTTGGATACCATCAAGGATGATTCTTCTTCATCCTCCTCTTCTTGATGTGCAATATTGCTTTGTTTGTTCTCTTGTGCCTTCTTCTTCTTGAGACATTCTGATTCAAAATTCCCTTGCCACAGAAAAATCTTTTGAGCTTTGACAATGTCCTTCTTGTCTTTTGAGCTTGATGCTTCATCCTCTTCTTTGGCCTCCTTTGGATGTTTCTTCTTAGCTCCATTGGTCTTCTTTTTGTCCTTGAATGGGAAATTGGCTTTCTCATCTCCATCCTGCAATGACAATGAATTCATTCTTGCTTTTGGTGTGGAGCATTCTACACTCTTCAGCCACTAATACAATATGAAGTTTTTCAATAGTTGGCAAGGTATCTTGGATGGCAAAACTTTGGACCAAGTTTGAGAAATCATCTCATAGAGACTGCTTGTACAATCTCACTATCTTTAATCTTCTCACGAATAGTGCTATCTCTTAGTTGACAAATTATTTCTTAGCACATAGTCTTGTGCATTTTCCTCACATTTTTAATGATGAGAACTCTAGAATTGTATTTAGATTCATAGATTGTTTTCAAAGAGTCCCATGCCTCTTCAGCACTAGTACAATAAGACACTTCTTTCAAAAGATCATTACCAATACAATGAAGTGCTAGTCTAGATTTCTTCTTGTATCTAATTAACTCTTGTGCACCACTTCAATCAATAATTCATAAAGGTTTTGAAGCACCATTAGTGACTCCATCCTAACCTTCCAAATGGAATAATTTGTAGAATTTAGTCTTTCAATAGGTTCTAGAAGGCCCCAATTGATCCCATCTTACTAAGCGACTTCTACAAGAAAAAAATTGGTTTGATTGATTCTAGAAACTCACAATAGGTCTCTTGTAGTGATCCTCTCAAATTTGGTTTCTAGCCCACCAAAAGGACTTCTAACCATGGTTCTAGCACTTCCTCAAAAAGATGAAATGAAGATTAGATGAGATCCAATCAAGCTACAATCATATTAAGTCAATTTTTAACTATTTTTGGACAATACAGTGGCAAAATCACACTCACACTTCTTGATGGCTTTTCAAAACCTGTAAAACACTTTTACAGGACTTGTTTTCAGCCTAGATTAATTATATCTCATGACACTAAGTCAAATCCAACCAATGGCAGTTGATCTTGGTAGCTTTTCCTGGGATTAGCACCAAAAAATCACATCAAGATCCAATAGTATACATTTTTATGGATCAAAGGTACATTGAGCATTAAATGCAGTTTCAGAGGTGCCTACACGTGTGGATAGTAGGGATTTTGATCCCTACTAATTTTGGAATCAAATCCCCTCCTCAAAGTATAGATTCAAACTCGCCATCTCAATTCTAGTTTTTAGCTTCAAAACTTGCTAAAAATGGATTTTTATTTGATCAATCAATAGCCTCTTGTACTTGGCTCTGATACCATGTGAAAGTACAGTACTTTAGTACCCTAAATGGATCTACACAAGATCCACAAGAGTGATTGGGTTTTTGCTAATCAATCTATTGCAAAAACTAGACACACAAATTGATCTAGAATAGCAATTTGACACTCAACATTCAAGAACAATCATAAAGCATTGATCAAATGATGTTAATAAACAAAAATTTCCAATTTTTATTGGCAATAAAATAATTGTGGCCTAGTCCAATAAGTCAATTTGGAACATGCATGCTAAACACTGAATTGGCCTATTTTATTGAGCTCAGAACCTGGTTGGGCCCTATTGTGCTTGCTTAGAAGCACCTAACCTTTCTCTTGAATGTTCAATATCAATTGAACCAACAGTATTGTACTTCAAAAAACCATAGCAAACTATTCCATTTGTTCATGTTTATGCCATATAGCTTATTAACTTTAACGTGTGTGCAAAATTCCATTTCTTGACTAAACTAGAAAAAGTTGGAGAAATGCACTTGTAAATATCAAATGATATGCCTTATTAAATTTTATTTCTCAAGTGTAGATAATAATATCTTCTAGCAAAAAATGTAATACCTAAAGGACAAATTGGTTGGTTAAAGCTTATTTAGTTTGTATGCTCGTGGAACACTCATGAAACAATACTCTGGAATAAATTCGACAACAACGACTATGAAGATGAGCACTTAGCAATCAATTTTTTTGAAATCAAATAAGATCACAAATTATCTTTTATTTGATCATTTTTTCAACATGGATCACAGCTACAATATTATTTGTGAAGTTTGAAATCCGAGCAGAAATATCTAAGCTCTTCTTTAGCCTAGAAGATAGTATGTATATACATATTTTTCTCTTGCAGGCCTTGTATAACACTTTATGTGATAAACGATCAAACACTTGTAGTATCATGATATTTGCTTATTGAAAAATGTTGCTATTTGAAAGAAAACCCACAATTTTAATGCATAAAAATGTATGAATACAGCGTACTAGATGGTCTCAAGGATTTTATTTTGTCGGCTAGAAGAGACACCAAAGAGCCAACAGCGAACTGCTGGTTAGTATTGCCCTTAATAGCTTGTTTGAGCTCACCAGAAACAGTCTTGAACCAATTATATGGTTCAAGAGAGACTTTGGCCAACTTGGTGTTGATTTCACTTTTCAAGAATCTGATTCTACATCATGAAAAAGATTTCAAAATACAATCAATTGATACTTCTGAAAAATGATAAATCTCTCAGAATCCAAATCAAAATATATCAGATTTGATCCAAAATTTGACAAAGACTTGATCTGGAAAATTAGAAACTAAAAATAGGACTGGCGAAGGTTCACTAGGCGAAGGTTGTCTTGGCGAAGGTTCAACAAAGCTATTTTGGGAAAAAAAAAAAAAACTCTATGAACAACTTTTTATGACAATTTCGTGGGAATAACCTTCGCCAACCTCTCAAATGGAAGATCCGGCACATATAAAACTATGGAAAATCGGACGAAGTTTCTGACAGAAGGAAGTACAATTTTTGTAGTTTGACGAGGGTAAAAATCAAGATTTTCTGTGATCTGATTAAGAAGAATCTTCGTTGAACTCAAAATTAATATTTTACTATAAATAGGATGTTCTGAAAATTCAGCAAAGGTTCTGACGAAGGATCAAGAGTAATATTGATATTTTTACAAAAAAGTGACTTTTTGACAAAAATATGGCAATATGACAACTGATCCTCTGAAAACCTTTTTATTTTTGGTATTATTATTTGCCAACCTGGCGGTAGATAGATCTGAATCACACCTATGCACAGTGAATCGGGCAAAGGTCTTTTTTTTGTATTTTTAGGGTTTTGGTGATTTTTCGTGTTCTTTTGCGATTTTTTCAATGTTTCTAGAAATCTGCTGGGAATTAATCTTTGCCTTTCAAACTGAAGGTTCTGTGAACAAAACCAAAGGTGTCTACAACTCGGCAAAGGTCTCCTGAAAGAGGATAAAAAGTTATCAGCTCTGATGACAATTTTTGTCTCCTTTTGACCAAAATCTAGCAGATTTGACAGATAACAATTAGCAAAAACCAAAGGAAGCATGAGAGATGGAGAAGAAAAGAAGAAGGCAAGGACATTCATCAATCCATTTATGAAGAGAACCAATCTACTTTATTGAAATGAGGAAATGAACATGAGGAGCAACTCGAGTTGGTCCCTTTTTATAATAGAGAAGAGGACCCTGGCCTCTAAATCCTATTGGTCCATTTCTGCCTCCCTAATTATTCAAATTTAAAAAAGTGTGGGAACCATCCAATTTGGAGGGGAACCCAACTTTATGCACTAAGTTGACATTTAGGCCCTGCGACATTAGAAGTCCCACAAAAAGGCCTAAAGTCCTTTTATTGACTTTTAACTAATCAATCAAATAACTATGTGATCATCGGGTTGGACTTACACATGGAGGGTGCCAAATCCCTCTCACTTATTAACTAGGGTTAGGGTTGCCTTGAGATCTGCAAACCCTCCAATAGCTACCAACTTTGTATAGATGCAAAACTGGAATAAATGTCAGTTAAGGCATAACATATTTTTCTCTCGACACTTGTAAATATATACTAGCTGAATCAAGCTATGTAAGTGTTAAATTTCTTTTTCAATCAGAGTTTTCTGTAGCCAGCGTTATCACGCTCAGCAAGCTGAAGTTATTACTTCAAGCCTTTGTACTCACTGTTGATATTAATCAGAGTACTACTCCGTTGTTCATTTGCGCAATCTGTATGAATTTTTCTACTTGAATATTTTTGCTGCTAACTGTTGCGTTTCCGTTCCTACACGCCTATGCTCAAATCCTCGAGCTTCCGCTGCCGCTCACACCCGTAGTTTTACAACACAATTTATACTTTGGTTATTGTTGGTCCACAACATGACTGCGCCCATTTGATAGCTAATTTTTTTGCACTCTTTTGTGCACAATCCATAAGGCAGTAGGTCGCACTTCCATAAGGGTTCACATGCATTCCAATACTACTATTTTTTAGTATGTTGTTGCTAATGCTAGATAATTATTTCTACTAGGTTCGGGATTGAGTTTTTGACCATATTCTTGGCCAAAAGGTTACCTACCAATCGACTGTCATCGAAGGTAGATTTCCATAATAAACTATTACAATTTCAAACTTGGTTCATTGTTTTTTTGTAAATTGCTTTACAGCCTATAAGGTTATGGAACTCCATATTGTTGAAATATCATAACAAGATCATTGCCTATTCAAGAGTACTATGTTGTCTCTCATCAAGATGATGTGTAGAAAAATTATCAGGTTCCTATTAATATCAAATTTTGAAGCAATCACTTAGTATAGGTTCACCCTCTCAAAACTAGTTATTTAGTATCAAACTTGCTAAATTTGGACTTGGTTTTGATCAACAATTAAAGTCTTGTAGTTGGCTCTGATACCATGTTGAAATTATAATTTTTAGGACCCTAAATGGATCTACAAAAGACCCCCAAGAGTGATTGAGTACTTGGGTAATCAATCTATTGCAAAGCTAGCACTCAAATCTTGATCTAGATTGACAATTTTGATCTAAACAAGCAAGAACAATCAATTATTGATAAAAAAAAATATAGAATGACCCCACACATGTGAAGCCTTTATTACAACCTACTAATAGAGAATGAAATTCACTAAGTTTAGATTGCATTCGGATCAAAAAATCTCAACACAAATGGTGTAAAAGCTCCAAGTTGTCAATTGCTCCATAATCATGATCTCTCCCACAATGGAATGAATGATTGATATTATGAAGGATATGCTTTTCATGGCTTGTTGAGCAGGTCCAACACGTGCACTAAGTTTAGATTGCATTCGGATCAAAAAATCTCAACACAAATGGTGTAAAAGCTCCAAGTTGTCAATTGCTCCATAATCATGATCTCTCCCACAATGGAATGAATGATTGATATTATGAAGGATATGCTTTTCATGGCTTGTTGAGCAGGTCCAACACGTGTTTAGGGACATAATTAGCATTAGTTTTGCCTACTCTTATCAAATTGAGTTAACCATTAGGTCTACCAACTTTGGTACTTAGATCAACCACCAACTTCCATGATTTGTTGAGTTTGCTCCTAAATTCTAGGAAACTTGACCATACATCCTATCTAACTGATTAGATCCTAACTACCCTAGGCCTATTCTCACATGTTTGAACATGCTCTTTGTTGAAAATTGTCACTTCTCACATGTGAAAGAAAGTACTTTTCATATTTGTAAATATCTACTTTGATTTTGTATCAATCAAGTCAAGTTTGAACATGATATGACTAGTTTTTAGTCAAGTTGACTAGTCACCTAGAAGTTAGCTTATCCTTGCATGTGCATGAGTAAATGCTCCCACATGGCAAGTGGATGTTCACACGTGTGTATAGAGTTCTAGAAGATAAGAGTTGACCATTTTCCTTATATCCTATTTTGTAGGGAATATTCCTATATTCTAGGAGACTAGCTCTTTGGATTTTAGCCATAGTCTAGAAGGTCAACTTTGGATAAGGATCAAGGATGGATCAAATGGATAGATCTGAGTGATGTGGCACTCTTCACACTTGTGAAGACCTGCTGGACTGTACCAGACTCGAGGATGTATGTACTTTTCACATGTGTGAAACCGTATAGCAACTTTCATTTCAAGTTACCTTGTTGCTTTTGGTCCTATAATCTCAATTCTAGTCCAAGTCTAGTGCTTTTTAAAGCATAGTATTGATCTAGATTCAATCTAGCTAATGCCTATGACCAAATAGAGTTTTGGATCATTGAAGCATTTATTTTTGGAGTTTAAGATCAGATCTAAGAGGTTGATTTGTTCAAATCTTAGTTGAAGTGAAACCTCTAAGAAAAGTGTAAAGCAATTTTTTTGTGAGAGTGAAAGCTAATAAATTTTGTCAAGATCTAATTGTGTATCATTCAAGCTTGTGTGCTGGTTTGATAGAGACAAGGCTATAGGCAATCTTGTGAGCTTTAGGCCTTTCATAGATCTTTAAAATTCATAAATCTTTGTGATTTTAGAAGAGCATTTATTCTACAATGTCATCCATGGGTGGTTACTTGTTGGAATCAAGTGAGAGACTCACTTCCACAAATTAGTCCATTTGGAAAGTGAGGATGGAATCACTCCTAGTGATCCATGACCTCTTTGAAATAGTTCTAGGAGTTGAGGAAGAGCCTCAAACTGCCCAAGAACAAACCAAATACAAGAAGAGAGCAAGATTAGCTCTACATTGCATAAAGTTGAATGTATGCAATGACCTCTTGAAGGAGGTGTCTTCTTGTGCCTCATCAAAAGAGGCTTGGGATTCATTAAAGGGTATCTATGAATCCAATAACACTTCAAGAATACTCATTCTAAGGAATCAAGTCTTTCAAAGCATGAAAGGAAGTGGAGAGAGTGGACAAGAGTATGCCCTTAGGATCAAATCTCTTAACAAGGAATTGAGTGCTATAGGAGAAAAGATCCAAGATCAAGAGCTAGTACAAATCATATTGAATGGCCTAGGTGATGAGTTCACCAACTTGGTCCAATCATTTGCTATTCAAGACACTCTTTCATCCATTGAAAAGTTGCACAATGTTCTTGTGGCCGAGGAGAGTAGACTCCTACACCTCAGGACAAGAATGGGAGGCATGTCACTTAATGGAGGAGAGTAGAAAGCAAATTTTACATCCAAAGCAAGAAGAAACAACATCCATTCAAAAAGAATCAAGGCAAGGAGGCTGAGATGAAGAATGGAGGATCAACTTCCAAAGGCAAAGTGAAGAACAAGGCAAAGCTCAAGTGTTTCTTTTGTGGGAAGAAAGGACACTTTGCCTCAGAATGTTACTTGAAGAAGAATCAACAAGCAAATGGAGATCAAGGAAACATTGCTCAAGAGGAACAAGATGAGGATGGATTCAACACATCCTTAATGGTTGCATCTACACCAACTTCAAGTCAAGACACATGGTGGATAGATAGTGGGGCTAGTTCCCACATATCTTTTAAGGTGCATGTGATGTATCTGGAATTAGCAGAAATGCTTATTCTACTTTTTTTAGAATAGTTAAAGAAGCTTTTTCCCAAGTGATGGTGAAGAAAATTAATCTTTCGCGTCCATATCGGGTAAGATTAGCTAGAAATTTTTATAATGACGGAATGTTCAAAGTAGTTGGCCAACCACTTCATAAAACTGAATTATACAAATCAGAATATGGTGAGCTCAATTTCAACGATTGCAATAATATTTTCCTTGATATTCAAAATGTTCTAAAATACATTATTCGATTCTATGAACTAGACAAACATCAAGTAAATGGAAAGATCATTATTGTAATAAAATTGGATGAATTTTGAAATCATCAAGGGTCAGAAGTTGGAACGTGTGAGTGTCACTTTGATGAACAAAATTTTAGATACAGATAATCGAACGTTTAGTGTTCAATCGAAAAATCACATATGGTGGTTGGCGGCATTCCAGGTATACATTTCAATTTTCATTTAGAATATCTATATTAACAATTTATACCTTGCCAGTTTTTATTGACATGTGATGCATTACTTGTTTCTCTACAGGTCTTGAAAGAGGACCATAAAATACTATCATGGATATTTTCAAGAATAAACTATGGCGAGATTATAAAGAGACATTTGGAGGGTGAGAAATTTACAGTCGATAACCATGGAAATTTTCATATTCAATGGCACCTTGCAAGGAATTTGAAAACATTAAAATGTATGTATAATGTCTCTCATGGGGCAACATCAAAGCATCCATGTCTTTATTGCATGAAGCATTGCTACAATATGAATTTGGGACAATCAACAAACACTGGCCCAACACGAGAAGCTGAAGGTCCAAATATGAAAAGTGTTCTGCCAATTCCATTAAAATATAATCACATATGCACATTGCATGCTGAGGTTTGTATTATTGAAAAACTAATTTACCTGCATATTCTACTAGCATGGAATCATAAACCAGAGTCAGTGGCTAAAGCAGCAATTAGGAGGTTGGAAATAGTTTTGTCAAATGCAGGACTACATAAAGGGAATGTCACAATTGAAAAAAGTGATAGACTCTCAGGGAAAAAAGGAAACGTTCCTAATAAGCCATCAATTGGAGGTGCTAAAGCAAGAAGATTTTTATCCAATCACACATGCAAAGAATTAAGTGTCAGATACGAAATTTGGAGAGAAATTGTTCAAGCCCACATGAACATTGGAAGGAAGTAATCGAGTGGAAAAGGGACAAGTGTGGACCAACTTAGACAAACTCATAGGTGTTATTAGGAAAGAAAACCTATCATCAGAAGTTATGAGGACTTTGCAAATCATTGCACCACATTTGTAAAATCTGTAGATGATTGTTGGGGAGTAGACAATGTTACTCATTACATGGTGCTAATCTATATCATTATGTGGTACTTTTCTCATTCAGGCTTATATTTTTTTCTACTGATGTAACTAATCAAAACTATTGTTTGTAACACATCCTTCTTCATCATGCAACTTATTTTGCAAAGGAATATGGGAGCTTAAGTATCTAGTCATCACAAGGCATGGAAAAATCTCATTGGCAAGCAAGGGGAGCATTTCATAGAGCAACAAATTATGGAGGACACAATTCAAGAAATAAATATTTAGTTCAACTTTTTCAGTGGTTTTACAAAAGAGCACAATTTAGATAACAAGCTAAAAACTCGCCAAGTATTACGATATTTCAAAAGGCATTGAAATTCATTACAAAAGAGAGAGATCCTTGTAATATTTAAAAAATCTATTATAGAAAACTATTCAATTATCATCATCATCATCCTCTTCAAGATTTAGACGGATGGTATTGTCATGAAGGAATAATCTCCTTTCATATGGATCCAAAAATTCTAAATTTTTCCTCTTGCTCATAAAAATGTAACCCGAATAAAGGGCCGATGATCTTTTGGTACTCTCATTGGGAGTATAACCCAATATCTTAATAGCCAAATCTCTCTTCACAAAAATTATTTTATATGTTCCTCTTGCATACTTATGGCCTCCTAAACAAACTGAAAATGATTTGATGGCCATAATGACAGTGGTTGCATATGGATTATAAGCTGAATGATATATACAAATCTCATTATTTTGAAAGTTTTTCAAATAATAAGATAGAGAAACATCTTTTCTCCCGGCTGATACACCTTGGACGCCTCCATGTCTCATACCAAAGGCATCTATTTCAATAGCATCTTGTAAACAAGAAAAGAAAATAAATTTAGAATGATACATAACACTGCAAACTCAATAAGAAAATTGAACAATATCAATACCAATATAATATCTACTTACCATATCATAATCATCGTAATCAATGATGTTTGCTCTGTTGATGTCATGTCCTCCAATGGCCTCTACATTTTCGGACCCAAGGCCGGCTGAGCAATTGCTCTCAATGTTTTTGGAGCTAGCATTGACTAACGTTGAAGGTGGTGCCACCTCCTAGGGGGATATCTTTTTTGAAATTCCAAAGATTCCTCCTATGTAGGCAAAGTCTTTTCATAGGTTTTAGATTTTTCAATCATGGCCTCCAAGGCCTCATTGCTAGATTTTCAATTGCCATCTTTATCATAATCTATCGCACTTTCAAGTTCATCATATGAGTAATCAACAATGTCAAAAAATTTTGATAAATTTTGAACAAAAATTGAGAGGATTTCATCCTCTCTCAGATTCGATACATCTACTATATCATTAAATGAAATATAACATTCATTATTTATAAAATATAAAAGAACATCGAGTAGAGTTAATTGATTAACATAAGATGCAGATGGAAGGGAATCAGAGAGGATTATAGAACGAGGGAGAGTTTTTTTATAATCTGAAGTCATAGAAGCTTCACCTTCAACCCCTATATCAGTATCTGCATCATTTACATCAACTGGAATAGGTGCAGATGCTTCGCTCAATGGAACATTTGAAGATTCAACAGACTCATCATCTGGAATTTCAGTAGATATGTAGAACACAAAAGCCATTCCTTTGATTAGAAGACAACATATTCTTTTGTGGATATCATAGTATATATTTCTTCTGAAATGGTCATGCAGGTTAGAGTACTTTCTATTGTGTTTATGCTTAGAGGATGGTTGGGAATGTACAAGGTCCTGAAAATGAACGAAACAAAAATTATCTATATCCATGACAGGAGTAATAATAATATAAGAAAAATTATCAAGATAAGAAATTAAATCATAACGATTTTCATAAACTAGCTTATCAAAATCGAAGGGAGCAAAAAAAAATACTAGCAAAATACTCTAATTTGTCAGATGGAATGTCACTGGTATTAAAAAAATCCATAAGTTTGTCATCTGAGGCCATGGACGAACTAGCCATATTGAATCCGATATCGGTTCAACACGTCAGATAAATATCGGTAGAGG
Organism: Diphasiastrum complanatum; assembly: GCA_029204225.1. NCBI lineage: Eukaryota > Viridiplantae > Streptophyta > Lycopodiopsida > Lycopodiales > Lycopodiaceae > Diphasiastrum > Diphasiastrum complanatum. The sequence goes on from CM055107.1 coordinate 46,559,484, forward strand.
AATAAAGCAAAGTGTGCACGCTGATCCGATATGGTAAGGCCAAGAATGAAATTTTCAAAAAGCATTGGTCGAAAGTGGCTGATATCGATTCAGCACGTCTGAATGGATACGAGCATGCACAGCAAGGGATGGCGCGCGTCGATTCGATATCGGGAGAATGAAGAAAAACAAGAAGACTAGAGAGTTCAGGAAAAAAGATTACGGAATCAAAATATGGAAAGTGGTGGCACATATTTATAGCCAATTCCTATTGATCACAGCCATACATTTGTCAAATAACGAATTGTGATTTACAGCCTATATTTATCCACCAATCAGAATGAGACTAATTTGTATCTACGTCGAAATACATTAACTAGTCTAGTACTAGATTCAATGAATCATCATTAGCCCTGTGCCGGAATACATTAAATAGACAATCACTAGCTTCCTAGAATAATCATTAAAAAATTATAAACAATTGATTAATGGATATCATTGAAAAACATGAACTAGGAGAATTATTATAATCTCTCGTCCTATTTAAGCACCGTAAAGACGAAAATTTTCCTTTTGAGATAATGTTCATTCAGAACATTTTCATAAGTCTTTCATTATGCATTCCAGTATGATTTTTCTGCGTATGGGATATCGGATCAACGCGCCTGGCAGACAATGTATTTGTTGCATTTGGACTGCGCGCGTCGAATCGCTATTCCAGGATCAAAATATTATCGAAATTTTCGAAACTATTGGACCTTATATGCATGATCAAAGCTTGATTCAAAAGACTCTTCAAACTGGCCAAAGTTATGCAGAATCTATCGAATCAAGCTCTGATCATTCATATTGCATCCAATATCGGATGAGCGTGCGAGAATATATACTATGGTTCTCAAATGCTTTATATGCGCGTTGATTAGCTATCAGGTGAAAATCTGGCTTTTGGAATTCTCCAAAATTATGATTATTGGATATAAAAAAGGTCTTATATTTAAAGCTTAATGTTGTCAATTTCAGCATTAAATGGTAGAAGTGTGATTAATTGTAGATGTGACAATACTTTATTTGAAATTAGTTCTGGTTAATTCGATATGGACTAATCATTTTGATGACCGATGGATATTTAGATTGATTTGATTGACAAGCCTCTGAGTAATCATCATCGTAATACGAGCCACCACGTTTGCAATCATTTCTGATTTTCTCTATTTATACTAATCGACGACGCTGAAATTTTTTTGCTTATAGTTATTTATATCCATGCGATATCGATTCAACGCGTTCAAAAACAACTTCCTTCAATCCGTTCCTACTCGCTTGCGCCCATCTACTACTAGTTAACGGAATTGTTTAGCTCAGGTATTGCTTCGACACATCCGACCTGAGGTCTGATCCTGAAATCAACATTATCGCGCGTTGATCCGCTACTACACAGTAATGGCACGGACCAAGCAGACAGCACGAGGGCATTCAGGTGGAATACCAATTTCAGGTGTTGGTCAGGGACATCCACAACCACCACCACCACCTCCTAGGCCAAGGGGTAGAAGAAGAGACCCACGCTGGCTCAAGGATATTCGAACTCCATCTTTAACTTCTCCTGCTAAATCTTCCTCTCCTAACCAATCTCCACCTCATAAATCTCCTCCTCCTCCTAAACCCTTAAATATTAATTCCCCTCCTGTTGTTGGAAGCGATTTAGATGATTTTGTTAGTGTAAAGGTAGAATCAATCTTGAATGATAATTCTTTATGTGGTTTATTAGTGCTACTTCCGTCACCCCCTGCACTTGCCTTTGTAAATAGTTCTCAATATGTATAGTATGACCAATTGTTAAACACGTATCTTAAAGGTTTAGGTCCTCGATACAGTTTTAGGATGCCAAAGACCAATGCTGGTCTTTGTGAAAAGTACAGTACTAAGGACCATAAATGGATCTTTGAATGATCCACAAGGTGATTGTATGCTTGTTAAACAATCTATCAGAAACTAGTCATCAGATTACAAGATCTAGTTTAGCAGCTTGATAGGAAACAAGTAGAGACAATCAAAGCATTGATCAAATAGTCTAATCCAACTCCACACGTGTGGAAATAAGGCTGTAGTACAGCCTGTAGATAGTGCTTACAAAGTGCCAAAGCTGGGTTTCATTGGAAAAATAGAGTAATCACCATCCAATGAGAGGAAACTCGAGTTTCTCCTTGAGGCTCCAAAAAGTTTCTATCTTCTCACTATGGAGAATGGAAATACATAGTAAAACACATTCCTTTTCAAAGTTAGGTGAAAATCCAGCATATAATAAGGAAGTAGACTCCACTTTCTTGCCCTAATGTGAAAACCCTAGCCTAGATCCAAGAGTCATGCTTGGTAGGTGCATGGTAGGTACAAATCTCATCATAAATCATGGTCTAGATCCTACAAAGTAGGAATCACTACCAAATAGACACAACCACTCCTCTTGACTCGTGGTAACCTACTTTAGGTGTGTATGTACAAGTGGCACTTTGGCCATTCAAGTAACCAACAAACAATATTGACAAAATGTACAATATTCTACATGGCTAGATTTGCCAATGTAGGCAATTTTTCACAGTCTCCCCCTTTCTAGTTTAGATACTGGTGAATTAGAAAGTAGGGATAAAATGCTAGGGGACAATGTAGGAGGTGGGCAATTCAGTACTGGATGGAGTTCTTCTAGACCCCATTGTTTATAGATGTTGCATTGTTTCCCCTTCAATTCATGGCAGCATTTGATTTCCCTGATTTCAAAAGTTTGCACGATGATATGCTCCAATACGTCAGACTGGGGACTCCAATTCTCGTGTTGCCATACATAACAAAGTAAGTGTCTATTTTCCAAATTTTATTATTGAATTTTTCATATGAATTTTGATTTCACATTGATTCTCATAAATTTCTTGTTTTCTGATTTCAGTGATCATTGGAGCTTATATGTGTTGTCCTTGTACGTCAATGATGAGAGTGTGTGTAATCTAGTTTGTTTGAAGATGAACTCTATTACACACACACACACACACACACACAAGATTGCCAGGACCCATATACAGAAAATACTGGAACTCTTTCCAGTACCAAATGCAAAAGCATACTCGAAGCTGAAAATGGTTGATGCAGAGGTATAAATTTTTCAATATCGGTTCGACGTGCCTTTGTAGTTATTGATTGGTTTACTTTCCCAAAGTGCGTGCTGATCCGATATTCAATCAAAAAATTTTGATATCGGTTCGATGCGTGCTTGTTTCTATTGTAGATTTTATTCTTACATCCTGTGTGTTGATCCAATATCTCATAATGTTCAAATTTGGATTTTGCAGTCCTCCTAGCAGGTTGATTCTGTCAGCTGTGGTTGGTATACCGTATGTAATGCCAAACACTTTTTTAATTGGCTTGTATTACAAGATGGACTTCCAAATCTGAAAGAGGTAATATTCGATTGATTATTTTTTATTGTGTTTTTGTTTTTTTTTCAAATACAAACTCCTATTAACTAATCTTTGATTAATTACATTTAACCGTGTTTATGTTTTTTTTCAGTTTTAATGCTCGAAGGTCTCCCCAATGGAGATAATGCACTTCAGACAGGAGACCATAAAGCTTGTGATCGAAAATTCATATCCAGTCGCAGTGGCCGAGTGTTCTCCACCCAAGCTACTTCCAACTGGAGAAATGGATTTAGAGATCATAGATAGTTGATTTTGTTTAAATATTCATCTCACTTGATATGGATGAGACACATCTACAAAAAATTTTAATAGATATGTACTTAAAATTTTTCTATGGTTGTTCTTACTTGTTATTTTTTCTCTTATCAATTCAAGTTATAATTCATTCATCTTCAATTTCTACTATTTTTGGACACGTTTGTTTTTCATTGCCTTGGTCTGCCTTGCCTTTACCATGGTCTTTTTTTGATAAGTTCAGAATGATGATCTGATCGAACCTTTGCCACAACCAATCCAAACATGCGACATTAGTTCACTTAGATTTGTTGCAGTAAAGCTTTGATCAGATCATCATCTGAACATATCCAAATATGCCAAGACAAGGACAATATAGACCAAGGCAATGAACACCAAAAATACAACCGATATATACGAGACTTCAAGAAGGGCAAGCGTTGATTATAGTGATCACTAGAGTTCAAGTGACTGAAGATCTCCCCAATGGAGATAGTGCATTTTTAGCAGGAGACAATGAATCTTGCTATAGAAAACTCGTATTATCCAGTTGCAATTACATTGTGTTTTGCACCATGGAAATGGAGATCATAGAAATGAAAGAGCCTCATAGAAAAAGTGGTTCATATATTTTCAAAAATGATGTATACAAAAAATTGTATTACATAATACAAAATTCCATAGTTCATAATCTATGGATCTTCAATTTCGATGGATGTTCCAATGTCTTTGTATTTTATATGCTCTTCCTGCCTTACTCTTACCTGCACAAGAGAAATTGTTTCAGTTATATACTTTATGGAACTGATTCACTTAAAAATAGAAAAAAAAGAATGTTTTTATATGGCATAACGTACCTTTACACCATTCAATCAAAATTGATAGTACTGAGGTAGATCGAATTGCAACATGTCTAGTTCTGATCGAATGTGATTGAGACACCAATCTTCCTCGACCTCAACCACATTGCAAGAATGTTGTCATTTCTTTTCACTGTTATCTGAAGTTGCTCTTGAGGGTTTATACCAAAATCTTGATCAAGTGGCTTCCAAACATTTTGCATTTAATCCATCTTCTATAATATAGCAGCAAAGTGAGCATTTGTTTTTCGATGTGATATCTAAATGTCATGGATGAGTAACATACTCTACACTCAACTTGTTGATTTCGTTTTGTATCCCAACCATCATCCAACAACTCGGTGATTATATCAGCACTCAAGTCCTTACAAATAAACATTGTTTTTGTTCTCCGAACATTGCATTTGGAAAACAAATCAACAAAACAGTAAAAGGTAGATACCAACTTAATCTATTATTCTTTGATCCAGTGTTACATTTTAATATACTCTGGATATCAATATATAGCCTAGATTGAAAACTTTCTGAAATTGCTGTATCAGGAGAAATCCATTCCTCACTCAAAAAATCTGGCAGACGATATGGCTCTAATCTACCAACTAGACCATTTTTATCAGGAAAATAGGTGTGATCATAAAAAAAAACTCCCAACTCTAAAAATGATTTTGGAGAACGACCTTTATATTGTAGAATACCGATATCCAAATGTATGACATTGATTATTCCTACAATCGATTGAACTGATTGTCATTCAAAGAAATTTGATGGATACAAATCTGCAAAACCAACAAAAACATCTCAAAAAAAATATAATTTAAAGAAAATGCTAAATTTAAAAAAATTGAATTTGAAAACTTGCAATTGCATTTCCTTTTATCATTTGGATTCAGATCATGAATGTTGAGCTCATTGTGAAGATTGAGCTCATTGTGAATGTTGAACTAAAACTTCCGTGATAGATTGACTGGCAGGTGATACTTTAAAATCCATTATCTTGCCTTTCCAAGAGCTTCTATATATGCTATCTGATCTTTTTCTTTTTTGGAATGAGCCTTTTACAGAGGGATGCATCAAGATCCATTGATATTTTTGATATATTCTTGGTATCCATTGATCTTTTGCATTTTTTTCATTGCAAATATTGATTGCATCAATGGTTTTTCTTGGTCTCCGATTATGTGTAGCCAGTAGTTGGAAATACGAGTACGCAGGCTGAGATCGAAGAGAATGTAGAGATTGCGAGGTAAACCTAAGAATGACAAGAAAATGAGAGATAGAATGAAGAAAATGAGAGGTTTTATGAATGACAAGAAGTTCTTTAACTACAAGGATTAGTTAACCACAGTTTATGACTATTGACGTCAAATCAACCTCGGGTGAACAATGACGGGCAGCATAAGAGAGTATTCGGGCAGTAACTGTAGTCCAATCACAATTGTTTGTTCTGCCCGGTGGGATATTTGAAAATCACAAAAATTTGGCCGAAAAAGTTAAATACAATTTTCGTCCGTCAACCACTATTACAGTTCATCACAGATGGACACCATTCATTGGGACACATAAGCGTTGAAAACGTGCGAAGTCAAAAACAACATCTTGACAAAGGGCCCATTTTGAGTTCTTATATCTCCTAATGAACAAGAAGCAAGACCGAGCCCTCAAGGCTCACCTATTTGGACAAGGGAAAGCAAAAGGAAGACTCTACATCTTCTACCTCTTACTCCTTCTTAGTTACATTGCTTGAAGAACCATCATCTTTTGAAGAAGCATATAGATTTAAAGTTTGGAGAGATGCAATGCAAGTAGAGTATGATGCATTAGAAGAAAATCATACTTGGAATCTTGTAAATCTTCCAAGAGGGAAGAAGCCACTTGCATGTAAGTGGATTTATAGAATAAAGTACAATCAAGATGGATCTATTAGTAAGTACAAGGCTAGGCTTGTTGCTAAAGGATTTCTTCAAGTAAAAGGATTGGATTATGAAGAAACATTTGCACCTGTAGCTAAGCTTGTAACTATCAGATTAATCATTTGCATTGCTACTTTGTTCAAGTGGGATCTCTACCAAATGGATGTGACAAATGCTTTCTTGAGTGGCTTCTTAGAAGAGGAAATCTACATGATGCAACCTAAGGGCTTCATCAAGGTTGGTGAGGAGCAAAAAGTGTGCTACTTAAGGAAGAGCCTATATGGCTTGAAGCAAGCACCTAGAGCGTGGTACTCTAGGTTGCATGATTTTCTTTATTCCCTTGGCTTTGTACTAAGTGCTTATGAACCTTCTTTATATTTCAAATGTAATGAAGGAAAGATCATCATTTTGGTGCTTTATGTTGATGACATCATTATGACAGGAAATGATGATGAAGGCGAAGGCAAAGTAAAAGTTGATTTATCTAGTGAGTTCAAGATGGTAGATCTAGGCTTCCTAAAGTTTATACTTGGAATAGAAGTGTCTAGAAGTAGCAATTTACTTTCATAAGTCAATCTAAGTATGCTACTTCCATTCTTGAAAAGTTTGGTATGAAAGATTGTAAGGGGATTGACACGCCTATGGAGCATGTTGTGAAAGCAACTAATGAAGGTGATGAAGCATCCTTTGAGGACATCACCCTCTTTAGAAAGCTTATAGGCTCCCTAATCTATTTAACCATCACTAGACCTGACTTAAGTTTTTGTGTAAGCAAGTTGAGCCAAAATATGCAAGCTCCTTTAGTGCATCATTGGAAAAGTGCCGAGAGAGTGCTTACATATGTTTCTAGTACTAGATTTTTTGGCATACTTTATGAAGGATCTAACTTGCACTTGAGAGCCTACTCGGATTCAGATTTTGCAGGTGATAAGATGGATAGAAAGTCCACTAGTGCATTTGCAACATTCCTTTGTGGAGGAGTAATATCTTGGCTTTCCAAAAAGCTAGATACTATCTCACTATCTTCTTGTGAAGCCGAATACAAGGCATTAACTTCAACAACTAAAGAGCTCCTATGGCTAAGAAGACTCTTGATGGAGCTACATGTGCTAAAGGCCGAGGAGATCCCTTACATATATTGTGACAATCAAGCTTCTCAACAAATTGCTTCCAATCCTATCTTCCATGCTAAAACAAAGCATATTGAGATAGCTCACCACTTTGTGAGGGAGATTGATTTTATTGAATGATTGCTATCAAGAACCTATGTACTTGTTGTTTTAGGTGCAGGCCATACAGTGGATAGTACTCCACATGTGTGAGGCCGCTCTCACTTGTTTATGAAGATTTGATCCATTGCTCTTGCTTAAATCTAAGTGTAGTGAATCTAGATCAAGATTTAAAGTGTAGAACTTGATAGATCCATTGATTAAGCAACCAATATCTCTCTATGATTGTTAAGTACAATCATTAATGTCCTAAAACTAAAATTTCATCACTCTCACATGTGTGGATTACAATATATACACTAAACTATGTGTTTATCATGGGACAAATATGAGAATGAAGCAATGTGGAGGGCATTGGGTGGATAGCTTGCTCAAACAAATTGAATCAATGTGGAGGCTTACTCAAGTTGAGAATTTCTCAAGTAATAGATCTCATTAACAATGCTTCTATCTTTAGAACTCATTGCCATGTTTCTATTCATGAAAACTCATTCAACTAGAAAGTTTCTTGAGTGACAAATTTCATTGACATTGAATGGGATAAAGGTCTTCTAATTACCTTGCACGTGTGCATCATTTTTCTCTAGTTTGAGTAACCTTTGGACCTTGCAAGTATATAATCAGCCTCAACCTCTAGTTTGAGTAACAATTTACTCTTTATCACATTGTGTCTGGGTTCCTCTTTGACTCTTGTACTCCACCTAGAACAATAATCTGAACAAAATTCAAAAGTGGTAAGTTAGTATAAAAATATCATAGAAATAAGACCACCTTTGAATCATACTCATGAGGAGAAAATCTAATAGACATAAGACCTTGGAGCTTGTATTCCAAGGGCTTGAATGTTGGTTAAAATCACATAAGCTTTGTTGGAGAAAGAGGGACGAGAGAATCAGTCGTGTGTGAGAAATGAAAATAGCTCGAAAAGAAAGACGAACACGAACAAGAAACGAAACTCGAACGAAAAGTGTTCGTGCACAACGGAATTGTTGGGAGTCGTGCGTTTCTCCGATACGACCGGTGAGAATCGTGAGAAAAAAATTCACGAAACATTCACGACTCTCTTTCGAGATTCGGATGGAGTTCAGATGCATTCGCTGGGCATTGGCAGCTGAAACACTCCTACAATCCTCTAGAGAGTAGTCAGTTACTACTTATCTACATTCATAAAAATTAATTCAACATTCGACTTCATTTCAACCAAGGTGCGAAATTCTAAAGGAACAAGAAAACTCAGACATACAAAAATAAAACAGCATAAGCATTTGACATCCAAGATCAGACACAACCAGAAAAATAATCTATATTGATTTTCTCTGATTTTTTTAGGGCACTGCATGAGAATCCACGCAGTGTGTTGGCGTGAGAGTAGCACGGCTCTCTCACGAGTAGTAGTCTCGTTTCACTAGCGGACAATTGGATCTTCTGATCCTAGACAGAATTATCTTCTCGCACGCAGGCGGAGCTTTTGTTTGTGTTCATCTTGATTGCTTACTAGCATCAGACTTTTGTTTTTTTTTGTGTCTCTTCTCTTTTTGTTACACTCTGTGTATCCTATTCTAATATGTGTCAAGTATTATCCAATAAGTACGGTCTCTCCATGTAAACCTAAGATTAAAGTGATTATACATCTACAACTAATCAGGGAATTACAAGAGTGGCAAATAGCCACAACCTAGGGAGTATCTGCTGACGTCAGGGCCATCAGGTCAGATCTCTGTACTTTTGGGTACTTGCATGATCCCTGGTGGTACTCCTTGGAGCAGAGGACAGAACGAGTTTCATTTTCACTATTGGTTTCGCTTACCTCATCTGCCTTTCTCTCTTGCTGGACCGCAAAGGAATCTCGTCCTTGGATCCTTCGTGTTCGCGAACCGTTCATCTTCGTCTCCATTGACTTTTGTGTTCGCGAAACTTTTTGTGTTTCGTGTCTCCAAATGTTTGAGTTCACGAACATCTTCGTCAGGTGAAGGGCTGAAAGCTAGCGAGGCTTTGTAATCAGAAACACTTTGTTTCTTCAGCTCTCTCTCAAAGCATGGTAGCTTTATGATCCTGAGACTGCTCCTTTGCCTCTCAAAGAACCCTTTGTCCAGAGCTTTAGTGAAGATGTTAGCAACCACATCTTTTGTTCCTATGAAGGTGGTCTGCATCATCTTCCTTTCAATCAGATCCCTGATCAAGTGATACTTGATCGCAATGTGCTTTGTTCTTGAGTGGAACACAAGATCTTTCGTCAGGTGTATCACAGAGGTGTGTCCATCTGCAAGACCAATGGCTCATTTCTTGTTTTGCCCAATTTGTCCAGGAATTGCCTTAGCCAAATTATTTTGTTGGCCATCTTCGCTGTTGCTACGTACTCTGCATCATAGGATGATTGGGCTACAATGGTCTGCTTCTTGCTGACCCAGAGAACTATTGCTCCTGATGCGATGGTGCATCCTCCTGAGACGCTTTTACAGTCGTCCTTGAGAGATGCCCAGCTAGCATCATTGTAGGAAAGTATCCTGAGACCTGCACCACGACAATAACACAAGCCATAATCCCTCGTTAATTGAAGATATTGCAAAATTTGTTTTGCAAGCTTCTTATGTGTTGAGTCTGGATTCGTGCAGAATTGGCTCATCTTGAATACAACATAAGCAATATCAGGACGTGTGTTGTCTGCAAGGTACATCAGTGAGCCCATCAGCCTCCTGTAGGGTGTGAGCTGCATATGTTCCCTTTCTTCCTCAGTCTTTGGATAGTCGTCATTTGTTAGCACCGTCCCTGCGAGCATTGGAGTGTTCCCTCCTTTGTAGTTCAGCATTCCAAAGTCCTCTAGGATCTTCTGGTTGTATCTAGACTAGTGAAGGTATAACTTGCCTCCCTCATAGTCCCTTTGAATTTGTAAGCCTAGGTAACACTTGGCTTCTCCCAGATCCACTATCTCGAAATGCTTCGAGATGTCTGTCTTTACTTCAGCAATTAGCTACTTACTCCTGCAAAGTATCAAAGTGTTGTCCACATAAACAGCCACTATGATTATCTGCCCATCTATAACTCTGACATACACATTGGAGTCAGCCAACAGAGGCTTGAATCCTAATGATTTCAGGGCCTGATCCTTCTTCTTGTACCATTGCCAGGCTGATTGCTTCAAACCGTAGATGCTTCTATGCATTTTGCATACATAGTCAGGAAGTGAATTCGAGACAAATCCTAGGGGTTGATCCATGTAGACCTCTTTGTCTAATTTGCCATGTAAGAAGGTTGTCTTCTCGTCCACAATGTGGATCCTGAGGTCATAAGCTGCTGCATATGCAAACTATAGACATAGGGACGAATGTTTGATGACAAGAGAGAAGGTTTCAAAATAGTCAATACCGTATCTTTGAGAGAAGCCCTTCGCTACCAATCTTGCCTTGTATTTCGTCACACTTCTGTCTGGTCCATATTTGAGTTTGAAAACCCATTTGCATTTGACAATCTTGCGCTTATGAGGTAATGGCTCCAACGTCAATACCTGGTTCTTCCTCATGGACTCCATCTCTTCGTTCATGGCTTGGATCCATTTGTCCTTTTCTGGACATTCATTCGCCTCCTCGAATGTCTGTGGTTCGCTACTGAACCCGTAGAATTCTTCTGATGTGGAAGTTGAGCTGCCTAGCACAAATCTTGCTGGCGCTCTTTGTGATCTTGTTGACCTTTTGGGAGATCCTCCCGGAACAGCTATGCCTTTGCCCTTGTCTGCTCTGCTCGATTCGAAACCATCTTGGTTTACATGAACTGCGACGGCAGGCTGCCTCTCGAATATTTGTTCGTCTGATTCATCGCTCGAATGGGAGACGACTCAAAAATCTTCGTTTTGTGTTCATAGGCTTTGCTCCCTCTGAAGTTGGTGGCAGGTCATAGTACTGTCTTTCCAGAACTTCATAACTAAAAGGGTCTTCATTGGCCATTGTCCTGCTCTCGTCGAATTTGACATCCCTCACTATTTTCATAGTGTTCGTACCTGGCATGTAGATTTTGTAGTATGACAAATTATTGTCATACCTACCAGAAATTCTTGTTCGGCTTTCTCATCAAGCTTCTTGCGAAGCTTATCAGGAATATGTGCATATGCTGCACAACCAAATATTCTGATGTGAGACAGGTTGGGCTTTCTACCCCACCATAGCTCATGTGCTGTCGTGTGAGGAACACCAGATTTACCTGTCCTATCTGGATGTATGCGGCTATAGCTACTGCTTCAGCCCACAGTGCCCTTGGAGCCTTCGAGTATGCCATCATGCATCTGGCTGCTTCCATCACGGTCCTGTTCTTTCGTACAGCAACACAATTCTGCTGCGGTGTGTAGGCTGTAGTTCTTCTGTGAATGATGCCACGATCATTGTAGAAGTCAGTGAAGCGATTCGAGATATATTCGCCACCTTGATCTGTTCTGATTTGCTTCACCTTGCTGCATGTGCATATCTCAGTCCAATTCACATATTCTGTGAATTTATCAAGTGCTTCAGATTTATTCTAAATAAAATACACTCTGACAAACTTGCTATAATCATCAATGAAGGTTATATAATATTTTAAACCTCCTACTGAGATCACGTTGAATGGACCACAGATGTCAGAGTGTACCAGCTCCAAAATCTTTCTCGTTTTGTAGGATTCTTTTGTACGAATGGTGTGCGTGACATCTTGCCTTTCAAACATGCATCACAAGTGGTCGAATTGGTTGCATTCGAGATGTTGACCCCTGTTATTCCATGATGACTTGACTAGTAGAGTGCCATTGAGTTCATGTGGCAGAGTCTTCTATGCCACAGAGTGTCTGGCGAGTCGTCATGAGTCTGATGCACCTGATGTGCAAGTAGGCATACCTTCAGATGATATACGTTCCCTTTCCTTCTGCCTTGATCAATGAGAGTGTTGGTGCTGGCATCATTCACGTTGCATGCTTCGTTAGAAAATGTCACATGCATCCCTGCATCTACTATTTTTGCTACAAAGGGCAGGTCTTGTTGCAGAGTTGGCACGAACAGAACGTCTTCAAGTCGTCTGTCTCTACTGTTGGTGTTGAGCCAGAGTTTCCCTTGGCTTGGGCATATCCTTCAGAGACAAGCATTTCTTTGTGTTTTCTTACACTACCATTTTGATTACGCATCACTTTGAAAAATCATTTGCAACCAATCACATTCTTGTTCCGAGATAAGTCAACAAGCTTACAAGTACCATTTTTTTCCAAAGCATTATACTCACCATTCATTGCATCAAACCATTTCTTTGTTTCTAAAGCCTCATGTACACTTAAAGGATTTCGAAAGGAGGTGATTAAGGTAAAGTATGTGATACCTTCCTTGACTGGCTTTTCCTTCTCATTCTATTGAGCCATAGCTCCATTCTTATTCTTGTGGAGTTATTTGAGGTCTCAAGTTTGGGTTTGGCTTATTTTCCTCATCAAGCTCCTCCTTGACATCAAGAATATCTTTGGAAGTAGGGTCTTAATGGACTCATCATCAAGTTTGTACATGCTAGATTCATAAAACATTACATCTCTAGAACAACAAACTTTTGAGTGGAAGGGATATAGATCTTATACCCTTTGCTTACATTTCCATGTCCAACCATGATCCTCTTGATAGAAGATAAATCCTTTTTGGTTCTAGTTTCTAATGGACAATGAACAAAGCAAATGCATCTAAACACTTTCGACTACTTAACACTTTGCTTTTCACTGTAAAGAATCTCAAATTGTGTGCTACTATTGATTGCACTACCAAGGCACTCTATGACAAAAGTAATAAGCAAATGTCAAATCCTCACCCCAGAATGACTTAATAAGCATGCATTTAATTCAAGAGCATTTGCATATCCACATAATGTTCAATTCCTCCTTTTGGACATCCCATTTTGTTGAGATGTGTATAGAAAAGAAAGATATTGTTTTACTCCTTCTTGATCACAATAGCATTTGAAGTCATTAGAGATGTATTCACCTCCATTGTCGAACATCAAAATCTTGATCTTGTGATCATGATGCTTCTCTACAAAATTATTGACTTTGATAAAGCTTTCAAATGTATTGGATTTAGAAGACGAAGATAAACCCAACAATATCTGGAGTAGTCATCAATAAAAGTTCACAAAATTGTGCAAGTTCCAATGTTTTTTGTGCTAGAAAAGTATACATCCAAATGGATCTCAACAGAGTGAAAAGACATAGTGCTGAAGCTAGAAAAAGTTAGCTTATGTGCTTTTTCCATAGCGGATGATTCAAAAACTTTACCCTGCTTTTCCATGGACGTTGGGAGGTCGACAAAAGAAAGCTCCTCTTTGCACACTGACTCCATTGACTAGGGATTGACTTGACCAAGCCTTTTGTACCACAACTTGGATGTAGGCAGTCTATCTTTGGAAATCATCAATACTTGGTCCACTTTTACAAATGCATCCAACTTAAATAATCTTCTAAAGTTGATCCCTGTTGAGATTTATGCTTTGATTTGCTTCGACCTGCCCAAGCCAAGTTCATAATAGACTTTGATCTGCTTCAACGTATCGACCCAAGTCACGACCCAAGCGAAGTTCGTAATAGACTTCGATCTACTTTTACATGTTGACCCAAGCCAAAATCAAATTAAATTTTGATTCTCGAAGGTCAAAATAGATTTTGACCCAGATTATAAAAGCTTAAGTATTTTTACAAAATCTATAAAAGCTTGAGTATTTCTGTAGACTATTAAAAATAGAGTACATTTGCATACTTGACAAGTCCTCATTAAAAATAAGATTAGACAAAAAAGTTAACAAATTTTTGGTGACATCTCATTACTAAAGGCACAAAGGAGCATGGAACATGCTTGTAACTTTCATCTCAAAAGAGAATATTTTAGCCATCCCATACACCTAGCTTTGCTTCTAGGTGGTAGCCTTTTGATTACCCAAAAAATATTGTTTACATTTCTCCCAAAAATTGTTTTCCCATTTTGTTTTATTGTCTCCACTTCATTTTGTTGTGAAACATCTATGTTTTTCGGCTCTTCCTCTAGAGACTCTTTGCTATCTCACAAGAAACTTTGTAAGTTTGTCCGTGTGTGGTATACTTGGGTGTATGGCTATCGCAATCATTTACACTCTCCACATTGCCTAATAACTTTATTGTTGCCATGCATCCATTAGAGGAGTTCCAAGGCCCAAAAGGGCTGTCTAAGAAATGCCACATAAGAGAGAGAAAATTGTTGGATTTTAAAACTCCGACCGAGTTTTTGGTCTGCCCGCACAACTCCGACGACTTGACCTCACTAGTAACGTATATAGTTAACTGGAAGTTGGGTAGCCGCAACCCGTGGGGTCCATACTTCAAGATTCTAGTTTCTACCATTAACTAACATAACTTCTCATGTAAATGCAAATCATATTGCACATCAAAGTTTTCTTTCCATCTACTCAAAGCGTTTACATCAATGGAAAACAGCCTTATCGATCTGAAAACCATGGCAAGAAACTTTGAATATTTTGGATAACAATGAGCGCCAACGTGAATCTAAATTTTTGCAATTCTGAAAATACGGAGTGTGTTGGATCAAATGGAATGGCAAGGTTATTTTAAACTTTTGCAATTCAAAAATTTGCAATTTCAAAAAATATTTTGCTTATTTTGCTCATAACTGCAAAGCTTTGATTTTGCATATAAAGCAAGAAACATGGAGTGTGATGGATCAAAAAGAGCGCCAAGGTCATTTCAAACTTTTCCAATTAATTTTTTTTTTAAAATTAAGACGAGTTTTAATATCTTACAATATATATAACAAGTTGGTTTTCTACTACATTAATCTTTCAATTATTAAGATGTCTAAATATCATCTCCATATTGATCTTCCCACAGAATATGCTCCACTGTTGAGAAAAAATCTGAAAGGATCCACCTTACCGCTGACCAAAGGACGACAGACAGGAAACATTGTGATCTATGGGTTGATGGAAGTTTGTATCCAATCGATCCAAGCTCAATGCAACATCCAAATTTTAGATTGGTCACACAACTCATACTGTTTTTGTGTGAAGGACACAATGGTCTATTGGGTTATTGTGAAAGATTGTAAAGTTATGGCATTAGTAATTCAATGAAAAAAATCCATTGTTTGGAAAATAATGGTTTGCTTTTTGACTACCGAGAAAAAGAAACTATTTTTTTGCAAACAAAAGAAGAGAATGAAATCTTGAAGATAGATAATTCTCGTTTGCAAGATATTATATTAAACCTTAACCAAGAAACTGACAATATGAAACTAATTGTACAAACATTGCATACCTCATATTGTCAAATAAATGTAGAAGTAAACACATTACGGAAGAAAATATTGAACAATAAGCAAAAAAACGTTATTTTAAAAAGTATTGACGAGCTTTCAACAAGTGGGGTTGAACGGAAAAAAAAAAAAAAAATATATATGCTTTCAAGTAAGATTATGTTTTAAACTATTCATGTGTTTTGTTTCATCTAACACTCAATGGTTGTGAATTGTTTTTGTTCTAAATCTTATTTTTCTTTTGCAGATCAGCTTTAGTCACCAATGAAAATCTGAAAGACAAGGACATGATTGGAAAGTCTTTGAGTGCAGTAATTACAGCCAAGTCAACGACGAGTCTACTTGGAAATCAACGATATTCTCGAATCAAGTCCAAGATTGCAGAGGCCCTTATGGGCGAAGTTGGCAAGATCATTGACAGAAAATTGATACAAGGAGCATGTGATTATTTTGGTATTAGCAGGGATGCATATGACACAATGTTTAAAATTATTAAAGAGGCATTTGGACAAGTACGTATAAAAAAATTTCCTATTTGCCGGCCCTTTCAAATCAAATTAGAGAGGGATGTGTTAAACAAGGGTTTGCAAAACATCATTGGTATTCCTTACCATATAAATGAAATTTATAACTCAAAACATGGCACTTTGTCATATGATTCTACCAACAATATATTTGTAGATTTGAATCATTTACTGAGATTTATTGTAAAGTTTTATGGAATCACAAATTAAAGTCTTTAAAAAATTGATATTAGTTCTCAAGTTAGATGAATCAGAAGTAATAAAGGGACAAAAGCTGGAAAGGGTTAGTGTTACATTTATGAATGGAGCATTAAGCAATACGATAATCTTGGAGAGTCTTGATTTCAGTGTGCAGTCCGAAAATATTTGGTGGTTGGCAGCTTTCCAGGTTTAAATCTATTCTATTGAGTACTAGCAACAATTAATGGTTTTGTGTTTTAAGCTAATATTGTTTTGTTATTATAGGTCTGAGTTCAATTCTCCTAAAATAGTTCATGATTTTGTGTTTCAAACAAGTTTTAAAAGAAGATCATGACATTCTCTTTTGGATTTTTAGTAAAATAGAATATCCAAAGATAATTAAGAATCATATGAGCGACACACCACTCAATGTTCCTGGAATAGGTGATTTTAAGGTGGAATGGCATTTGGCTGGAGACTTGAAGTCGTTGAAGTGCATGTTCAACATCTCACATGGAGCAAATTCAAAACATCCATGTCTCTATTGCATGAAAACTACACATGACATGTCGAAGAGCACGAGAGTTTCAAGGGATATAGAATATCCGACTTGAAAACCAGTATTACTGATTCTGCTTAAAAATGTTCACGTTTGTACACTGCATGGAGAGGTTAGAATTATCAAAAAATTGATATACCTTCATATTTGGTTTGCTTGGAATACTAAGCCAGAGTCATTAGCCAAATGGGCAATAGCTCGATTGGAAGAAGTTTTATCAAAAGCAGGACTTCATAAAGGACACGTTAAAATACAAAAGGACGAGAAGCTTTCAGGGAAAATGGGAAACATCCCATGCAAACCAAGTATAGGAGGATCCAAAGCTCGTCGTTTCTTATCAAATCATTCTGGAAAACCAACTAAAATCCAGTACTCAATTTGGATAGATGTACTCAATGCCACAAAGGATTTTGAAGAAAAGGAACAACGAGGATTAAAAAAGTTGAGGTTTGGACAAAGCTTGACAACATGGTCAAATTGCTCAGAAAAGATAAACTATCTGATATTGATGTCCTACTAATTGAGAAATCAACCATTGAGTTTGTGGATGCAATTAAAGATGTCTGGGATGAAGATCATATTACGCATTATATGGTAAATCTCTTTTCAATGTATCTAACTCTTCGATTTATAATCTCATTGCACATATGCTAAATTTAAAATGATTGATATGACAATATTTGTATCTCTGATATTGCAGCACATTTTATGACATCATGCATCATTTTTTGCAAAAGCTTATGGCAGTCTAAGTATTTGGTCATCACAAGGAATGGAGAAATCGCATTGACAAGCCAGAGTAGCATTTCATCGAATTACACAACACGGTGGAACATCTCAAAAAAATAGTTACATCGTCTAGCTATTTCAATGGTTCTACAAACGTATTCAAATCCGCTATAAAACTAGATCAACAAATTATCAAAAATTCAGAAAGGTGTGCAAATTTATAGATGAAAATAATATTGATGCAAGACTCAATCCATAGTAATTTTCATGATATCAAACGAAAAAAATATATGTATTATATCGCATCATTTGTAGTACAATGCAAGGCAAAATCATTGTTTCTCTTTGTCTTTAATGATCAGCTTTGTTGTGTGGTCATGAAGAAATTTTTTTCTATCATATGGATCTAGAAAATCAATCGATCTTCTTTTGCTCAAGTCAATGTATCCAGAGAAAACAGCTAAGTGGGAAGACCTTTTCAGAACTTCCTCAGCTACATAGCCAAATACTTTTATGGCAATGTCTCTCTTCGCAAAAATAATTTTATATGTATTCGAAGGGTATTTATGCCCGTTCGAGAAATAGGATAATGCTTTAATTGTCATAATTATTGTCGCAGCATCTGAAGAACATTTGCTATGATGAATGCAAATCTCTCTATCTACAAAGCATTTCAAATAATTGGACATGGATGAATCCCTTTGTCGTGATCCCTGGCCTTCCCTCAAATATCCATGCCTTGTTGCAAAGGCATCCACATCAACAATAGCCTGTAGAATACGAGCAAAGGTCACATGTCTTAAAAAACTAAATAACTGTATTTGAATAAAAATCTCATTAAGATAAAACCAGATACCAAATCACGCTCATCAGCTTCAATAAGTGCAGCAGTATGTAGATCATGACCAGCAACAATGGTCGTCGAAGCACTGGATGGACTAGTTTCCAAAGACTATGACACATATCTGCTCCGGATTTTCAGAAATTCCTCCTCACCGGGCAAATTTGCCTGGTATGTCCTACTTTCAGACATGATTGACTGCAATGCTCTGAGTCCCATCCATCCATTCATCTCCGTCTTTGTAATCAATAGAAGCACGTAGATCATCATCACCGTCGAGATCTTTGAAGTCCCCGAATTCTTTGATGAAATCAGACAAAATTGATAATATTTCGTCCTCCCTCAGATCAAGAACATTTCCAACATCATTCCGTGAGAGGTATGCGACACTATTCATGTAATACACTGGCAAATCGAGGAGAGTCTTGCTTTTGTCGTATGGATGCACGTCAGATAAGAAAAAAATGGACAATGCACGAGACTCAGTTGGGTCATACATTGATGCCAATCTTGCCTCCTCTGACTCTGATATCACAGGATCAGTTGATGATGAAGCACCCTCAATGCTAAGCCTAGAAGTTCTTGCCTCCTCAGGAATAAGAGCAAACAGATAAAACACAAAGTCCATGCCTTCCTGCAAAAAACAACATGATCGATTGTGCTGGTCACAATGGACCACATATTTAAAATCACTCACGGTTTTCGTGAATCGTCAGTTGTGGCTTTGCTTTGAAGATGGTTGGGCAAGTACTAGGTCATGGAAATGGATGAATTGTAGATTATCCATTATCAACATAGACTAATTCAGACTATCATAATACTCTTTATGCAACATTGGAAAATAGGATTTATGTTCTGATCCAAACCTCTCAATATCAAAAGACATGTTGAAATACGTCTTATAGTGACCTATGTAGTTACCAACATCGGATTCAACGAGAAAGGCATGCAATGCAGAATCAAAAGTATTAGAGGATGAGACGGCCATCTTGAAAGTATGACCAGTATGGCCGAGTATCGCTACGATGCGAGGTGGCAGGGAGTCAGAAGACAATCAGGAAATCCTCGCGTGATGGCGATATTGGTGAATGACCTGATATCGGAACGACGTGAGGGATCTTAGATCGTCTAGAATCTCTAAAAGATTCTCACATGGTAGCGATACTGCAAAGAAATAGTATTGTTCACACACAGAGAGATACAGGGAGTGAAAATCCAAAACTTAGCGAAATGTTTTAATTGATCAAACAACATTTATATAGCTAAAACCAATAAAATCCAAGCCGTACACTCGTCGATCCAACAACGGATCAGATCTATGGCACGTAGTACAACCATCCACATGTGCGAGACCACACGTGCTACAATACGCGTCAATCTGCCATTCACCCACGTGCCCACACGTGCGAGCTCACACGTGCCAGAACACACATCACCAAACCATTCGACCACATGGCCACACGTGCAATTTTCACACGTGCGGATACAGAGGTGTAGGTCCCACACGTCAGGTACTGATTGGGCCACGTGACCACACGTGTGAGCCTATACGTGCAAGAACACATGTCACTGATCCATTCGGCCACGTGTCCCCACGTAAGATCCCACACGTGTTGATCCAGACGTGCTTTTTCACATGTGTGTATATAGACGTGTGGTTCCACATGTTGTTGGTATTCACATGTACCAATTTTTCTCCCCTATATAAGTCCATTCCCGGAGATTGTACAGGTTTTCGCATAATTTGTTGTCACGTTTGATTGCATCCATACGAAATGCATTTGTGATATTGCCATCACGTGAGCGACCTACTTCCCATGCCTGTTCCTTACATCCTCTCACGTCGTAGCGATATCAGCTTGACTTTCTCAGTATCGCCATCACGCGAGCCCCTGTCTCTCCCCGCCTGACTCTTCTACTCTCTCGCGTCATAGCGATATCACCGTTAGAGTTCTCAATGTCTCTTCTGCTGTGTTTCTGTCCTCGCGTGGTATAGATATCCGGCCTCAATGGCTCGGACAAAGCAAACCGCTAGACTTACCAGTTTCGTTTAACCATCCAGTCCCCAGACATCTGAACCCGTACGTCCACAAAGATGCGGTAGACCTTGCCGTCCATGGTTGAGGGACATCAGGGCCTTGCAGAGGAGCACCAAACTTCTGATCTTGAAAGCAGCCTTCTATCGGGCTGTGAGGGAGGTTACAAGATATGACCACCCATCTGCCCTATGCAGTCAGGTGGAATATCACTGCATTGGAGGCCCTCCATACTGCATACGAGGACTTCCAGACAAAATTGTTTGCGGATTCGATGTTGTGCTCCATTCATGGCAAGAGGGTGACACTGATGCCCAAGGACTTGCTTCTTGTCATGAGGCTTCAAAACACCTATGACAATATTTTTAAATCTGGATTCACACAGAGGCAAGTTCCTCTTGAAAGGGGCCTGTCCCACCCCGCAAAAAGAGAAAGCAAACACAGCCCAAGCATTCGCAACCCAAGCCCAGGTCTCCCAGCTCTTCACCCTCACCTCCTCCCATTAGAAAAGATCTCTGGCTAGTACGTCCGCAATTCCACTGGTTGAGAGTCCTCCCGTAACCCCTGATCTTCAACTGCACGATTCTCTTTCTATACATGAGTATGACCTAAATACAGTGGTGGACATGATTGTTTCTTATGTTGATGCAACTGATAAAGAGTTGCACATCAGACTTCCGAATGAACCTAAAGACACATTTTTTGATTTTGAGAGGTACATTGATTTTGACCTACATATGGCCAAGAAAATAGATGACCTCGGAGGGGAGTTCATGTTTTATATAGACATTATTAATTTTGCAATGCATATCATAGACCCGCATTGTAGAGAGCTAAAAGAGAAGACCTCATATATCTCAGACATAGTAGTTGAATTTGCTCGTGCATACTATGTACATAAATATACATATACAGTCACGAAGGAGATTTTTGTTGTATCTCCATTTTTTGGGCATTTGTTGAATAAAGAGAGGAAAGCCAAAAGGCTCTTTAGGCACACTAGCAAGGAGGCATCAATGTTCATCATCCCATACTGTTCAAAGTAAGATAGTTTCTTCTTGTAAGATCTATTTTTTGTAAGATTTGTCTTTTGGAAACTCTTATAGATTCTAGTAATTCATTGCTTGTCTCTTTTTGGCAGCAAACATTGCAGTGTGCACGTCATATCCATGAAAGTGGATTTGATTGGAAGCTGCACACCTGTGTGCATGAAAATGAATTCTTTGCATGCCACCCATTCCATGGTTAAATCCATGTACAAAAGGATGGTGGAGCTATTGCCCAGGCCGGATGGGCTAGTTGTAAATACCAACATAGAGGTTGTTGATGCAAAGGTAAAAAGAATTTTTTTACGTATTTTATTTGCATGATGGCATGTAGTTTAGAAGTATATTGAATTATAATTTAACAATTTTTCACTGTGATTTCTCAGTCTTTGCAACAAGATGATGCTTTCAGCTGCGGATGGTATTCAATCTGGAATGTTAAATTGTTCTTGGATTGGTATATGGTGCAATCTCTAGATGCTAGTATCCGTGAGATATTTTTTTCAATGTTCCAGTACCCTGATGATATATTGTTAACTTTGTGAATTTATATTTTTTAAAACATTGGCTAATACATACATACACTTGATATTTTTTCTTGCAGTTCTAATGTCCTGAGGTATCAACAAATGCGATTCATCAGTATTGGCATGAAATGTTGAAAATTTTACTATCATGTGCAAGGCCCTACAAGCATGAAGATGCCTCGAATGAATCTGCCAGGCCGTGGATGAGGTTACAGTGCTCGAGGATATGCCTCAGGCACCTTTGATTGAAATGTAAATATTGTCATATAAGTTCTGACAGACACATAGAAATATATCATCACATGATGATCCATAGAACAATAGATAGGCAAATAGAAAGTGGGATATTACTGAATGCCACAAATATATTATATCGATTTCAAAAACAATGTACATTTTTCAAAATACTAAATACAAATTGTTCGATGAAATCTTGAAGTCATTTGAGACTTCTTTGTATTGCTTTTTTTTTTAAAAAGTACATTGATGTTGCTCGTCTATCATCCCAATGTTTTGCGGTTTCAACAACTTCTATGCTTTTATTTAAGTCCTTGCACTCTATGCGACTTTCTTGTCTTGGTCTTACCTGTACATCAAAGAAACTTGTTAAACAATATCAACATTGAGATTATGTTAAATGAAATATTGCAATACCGAAAACACTGAAACATGTTTAAATAAAATCATTGAAAGTCATTTCAAATGTGTACTGAAATAAATACACATACACCTACAAATCTCTCGTTGACTCGAAAACAGAAGTGTTTAGGAATATCATATTGTAGCATGTAAGCTTTGATCGAATGTGATCAAGTGTCCAATCTTCTTCCACCTCAATTGTTGTAAGAGTAACCTCACTTGGATTTCTATTTGATCTTGATGATTCACTGTAAAATCCTGATCCAATGCTTTCCATTCATTGCCAACTTTGGACCATTTTCTATAATAAAATGTTAAAGAAAGCACTCGTTTTTTTATAAGATATCTAAATTTCGTTGACGATCTATTAATTATGCACTTGATATTGCCATTACTCTTTTTATCCCAATGATCATCAAGGAGGCTTGATAACATATTGTCTGTTAGATCACTACAAATAAACATTGTCACTGTTCTACGAATATTACATTCAACAAAAAAATCAACAAAAATTGCAATAGGCAAAAACTAGTGCAATCTATTGTTTTTTGAACATGTGCTACATTTCATACAGTTTTGAATGTCCATAAAAAACCTTGATCGGAAGCTCTCTGCTATGGTGGAATCTGGTGGAATTCATTCTTCGCTTGAGAAAGAGGGTAATGATATCGTCTCTAATTTTCTACCTAAACTGGATAGTGTGTAAAATGAATCATAGAAGAAAATACAAGAATCCAAAAGTGATCTCATGGAGCAGTTCTTGCACAATAACATATCACGCAAATTCTGACGTCCGCGTCTGACGTATAATTGAAAATTTCATAATCCATCGCAATCCAAAACGTCGAGTTCCGACGTCCCAGTAAAAAATCTGAAATTCACAGTCCAGTGATCGGGAAATATGGGCGGCAACCAATTTTTCAAAGGCACTCGGAGTCTGACATGTCGAATTCCGACATGCAGACGTGGATATGACCTGTCACACTTTTTTTTTTTTTTAAAATACGTGTAGTCCACGTCAGCATGCCAAAAGCCTGTCCACGGAATCTGTCCGGGCCTGAATGGGCACAGACGTCGGATTTTCGACGTGTTTGGAGGCCGTCGGATTCCGATGTCTGTTTCAATCTTCCAATTCGCGCGATCCAGTGCCTTCTCTTTCACTTTGTCTTTTGCATATTTGAGCGTCTTTGGAGCGATTGAGGGCGATTGAGGGCGATCAGTGCTTGAGGGCTTGAAGGTGCTTGAAAATCAGTGCTTGAATATCATTGTTTGAGGTTGGTGCTTGATTTTTGTTTGTTTTGCTTTTTGTTTGTTTGTTTGAGGTTGATGTTTGTTTGTTTGTTTGAAGAGGATATAGAGAGTGTGAAAGAACAAAAGAGATGGAGAGAGAGAGAGTGTGTGTGTGTGTTTTTAAATTTTGCATTGATTTAAAATGGTTTTGAATGGTCTTGTAATAGATTATTAGTATTATTTAGGATAGTAGATTTATGATTATCAGATTTGTAATTTGTGAGAGAGAAAGAGAGAGAGGAGGTGAAGTGTACATGTATGGTTAAAGATATTGAAAGATTTTGGATCCTTTTTTTTCAAAATAAAGTTTTAAGAGAGAGAGAGAGAGAGAGAGAGAGAGAGAGAGAGAGAGAGAGAGAGAGAGAGAGAGAGAGAGAGAGAGAGAGAGAGAGAGAGAGAGAGAGAGAGAGAGAGAGAGAGAGAGAGAGATTGTTTTATATAATAGATTGTGATAGTGTTTATAATAGATTGATTTTTTATAGTGTTTATAATAGATTGTTAGAATTATTTGAGATAATGTTTAACATTTTATATTGACGTAGAATTTAAGATTATAGACTCAGTTTCATCTTGATTATAGTACCAATCTTGTGCTGCACTTGTTAAGGCCATATGAAACTGCTTAAGTTTATCTTGAGGATAAATCTCGCCATAGACTTCACAAGATTCAGCATAGATATGAAGAAATCTAACTGGATCTGTTAATCCATTATATTTGAGTAGATCCAATCAGGGTGCTCTTCTAACAATAATTGGATTGACTTCCTGTGGAGCACCTCCAGGAGCAGCTCTAGGGAACCGTCTTTACAAATTTAGACCAAATAGATAATGAGATTGGATCTAGATTTTTCAATCAAAAGCTATCTCAGATTAGATTTGCTAGATCTATTCCATTTTTCAAGAATATGAATCTATATCATGAAAAAGATTTCAAAATTCGATCAACCGATACCTCTCAAAAATGATAAATTTCTCAGAATCCAATTCAGAATATATCAAATTTGATCCAAATTTTGATAGAGACTTGATCTGGAAAATTAGAAACTAAAAATAGGACTGGCGAAGGTTCACTAGGTGAAAACGAAGGTTCAACAGTGCTATTTTGGAAAAAAAGCTCTCTAAACAACTTTTCTGACAATTTCTTGGAAAATAACCTTCTCCGACCTCTCAGGTAAAATATCTGACATAGATAAAACTATGGAACAACGGACAAAGTTTTTTGACACAAGAAACTATAGTTTCTATAGTCTAGCAAGGGTAAACTTCAAGAATTTCTGTAATCTGATCAAGAAGAATCTTCGTCGAACTCAAAAATAGTATTTCACTATATGATAGGAACAAACATGAAGAGAACCCATGAATTAGAACAGTTTTGAGCACCAAAAGGGCCTTTTGTCAAGATGCTATTTTTGACTTTTCAACTACTTGATGTACACTTGGCCCAGTTATATATTTACACATGTAAAGGATCATAACATTGTTGCCGGTCGATTTCTTTTTTGGAACTTTTCGGTCATATTTTTATACAATCCCAAACTCCCGCCGGGAGGGGTCCTGACTTGTGATTGGACCGTAATTGATGCCCGTGAGTTTCCTGAGTGCCCAGGACCTAACACTTGCAGTTAAAGTAAGTCTATTTTGATCTAACAGTAGCTAGAGTAACATATATGATTTACGAAATACCGCCAACATTTATTACAAATTTGGTTATTTATTTTCATACTGATTCAACTACATTTCGTTTCAGACTCTGTTGTTCATTTTCTTTTAGCTTTGCAATGGCTTCCGGAAGCTGCAAATCACGAAGCAATATTGTCTCAGTTTCTGTTTGTAATGAAAAAGACTCTGATGGCACTTGGATACCATGTATCTATAGAAAATTTCACTGGGTTCTCATGCATCCCTCATCAAGAGGTGTTTTTGGTAAAAAGAGAAAATCAAATATGGATTACAGGAATTTTTAGAATGGTAGAATTTTAGACTTCAAAGTTTCACTCGGTGGTCGATCCATTTCAGAGGTCTTGATTCAACATGTTTACATGCATAGGGAAATTAGAGTGGAAGGTGTAAGTTCAAATGATAGACTCAAATGCAATTGTAAGTTTTGGAGAATTTTTTGCTTTGAGCTTGGCATTAATCATTTAGACGTGTATCTGAGTATTTAAATGACAAATAATTTTATGGATTTGTGTAGATTTGTATCCATCAAGCATAATCGAATGGCAACCTATACAATCCCTTGTCGGCATCATGGACGTTATTTATTCTAATATTGGTCTTCTACAAATATTGGTCTTCGCGGGTTTAATTTTTTTTTAATTCGTCGTGGACGTCGGAAAAACACGTCGCTATAAGGTCGTCGAAATTTGACAACTTTGAAATACGTCGCAGTCCGACAGACACGATGTGCCGGACACCACAGAACCAAATTCTGGTGATGGCCACAGGTGTGGACATGGATGTTGCATTGCGACGTCTGACATGGATGTCGGAATGCGACGTCCTACGTGGACGTCGGATTGCGACGTCCAAAGACATCGCAAACTGTCTGACGTGGCTGTCGGATTGCGACATGCTAAAATTCAGTCGGATTCCAACGTTTGTAAACATAGAATGATCCCAAAATTTCACCGACGGATGTCCGAGGCCCATCCGACGTCTATCTGACGTATCCTTGGACGTCGGAATCCAACGTCCCATAAAGTTGTCGGAATCTGACGTTTGTTAACAGAATGATCAAAAAATATATCTGACGTGTGTCTGACGTCTATCCGACGCATTAGGACGTCGGATTTCGACGTCCCAAATTAGGTAAAAAAAATAAAAAATGCGTAAAAAACAATGCACGCATTTTTCTCGGGTTGTTCTTGGAGTTGAGTTCTTGGAGAAGCGATGTTCTTGAATTGTTTTTAAAACAATATTTTTGAGTTGCATTCAACATCTGGATCAAACAACAAACTAAGCATGAGGTACTTTTCATTCTTAAACTACTTTTCATTTTATATTTTATTGCATTACTTCATGTTCATTATGAATGACAATACTTCATGCATTACTTCATGGCAATATTTTATTGCATTACTTCATGTTCAATATGCTTTGTGCACATCATAGATTTCATTTAGATTTTAGATATAATATTGATTGTTGTTTTGCAATCCGACATTTCTTAGTTGATTATTACGTCAATCCACATCCCTAAATTTGACATTGCAATTTTTGAAAAAACAAAACATTGCACATATAAAAGCAATGGCAATATAGCATGATCATTTGCAATAATAATATTTTTCATAATATAAATTAATGTATTACAAAATTGGTGCTTTAATGTCGCACGAGTCTTTCTAGATCTAACATCAACTAAAACTTATAAATCTAATCTACTCGTCGTTGTCGTGATGTCCAGTCTGCATGAACACAAGCAAACAAACTACATTAATATTTAATGCTTGATTGTATTAAATTAAATAAAATTGACGTCGAAATACAAACCACATTAGTATAAATACAAAAACTAGTACTTACATTTGGAGAATAACCCTAGTACTAATGCGTCGTACGATTCCCTAAAGGCAAATTCGTACTCCTCCTTAGTTGGCAGACGTCCATAGTCCGCCAACTATCCATGCATTCAATTGAAGTTGAGATTAATTTAGGGCTACATTGAAGCAGCTAGTCATAATGCATATTGAAAAATAAAAGCATATAAAATCAAAGATAAACTATAAGAGTAGTCTTAGTTCACTTACCATGCTTGCTTGCAATCCCGCCTTTCCGCTCGAGCCCAATCTAGGGTTGCCTATCCCATGCATCCTAGTGGCCGCAACATCTTTCTGAATCTTGTATTTATCTGGTGTTCGTTCATCCGCTTTTACACGGTTCCAATCATTTCTTGAACACCAGGAAGACTTGGATTGCTCGTCCCTATAAGCTCGTCGTGCCATATCACGACGATGCCTAATCCATAAGCTCATATTCTTATGAATTTCTTTCTCGTCGAATTTCTCTTCTTGTTGGAATTCGTCACGAAGGATACTAATAACCTGTCGTTTATCGACGGTAGGTTGTTTGGACCATTTACTAAATAATCTGTCGCCAAAATGACGTTGGCATAAAGAATAGAGTCTGTCCAAAACCACCCTTCCTTTTCTATTGGCAATTATATTGCCTTGAGGATACACGTCATAATAAGGATTTGTGTATGACTCTTCGGTGGGGGCAGGAGCCGCGGCCTCTTGTGAGGGACCGCCCTCATTTTGGCTAAGCATATTTTGCAGTTGTGTTCTTTGCTCGGGAGTTAATGATTCATATAAATTTTTTACAAAGTCTCCCGAGCTTTTACCACTGCCCGACTCCGACATGATTATTACATTCATAAACATACAATACATTACAATAAACCCTAATATATTGAACTGAAGTAGAAAAGAAAATTGATTACAGAAATTTAATGCATATTGGAGTGGGACTTTCATACCTGTGTTAACAAAAGGAGAGAGATATGCGTGTAGAGCTCGAACCTGCACCAAGATTGGCATAAGAATCATGTAAGCGACAATGTATAAGAATAGGTATATCTAAAAATTAATACATTAGAATCATACAATAATTTTATGTTATTTGTGTTTTGTACTTGTGCATATATGCAGTTTATCACAACAAGATGAATTACATTCAGATCAGTCTAGCGATGAAGACAGTACTCAAGTTAACAGGGTAAGTAATAAACATGCATGTGTTCTTGTTCATAAAAACTTTTTTTCTTATAAGTTAAAATATTGTGCTAAAGTGACATGTACTTGATTTTTATTTCTCGTAGAAAAATTATTTTCAAAATAAAATATGGTGCACATGCCTCAAGTGTGATGGACAAAAGATGCGTGAAAGACGCATTGTTGAAAATCATTTGTGGAAGTTTGGACGAAAAAAAGAAGGTCAACCATCAAATTTGGAAGACGTTGAGGTTTGTTAATTTTATATGATTGTTTTTTATTATAATCTTCGTTGATCTATATATGTCACTTATGAAATTTGTTTCATGTGTGTAGCCAATACATCGAATGCCATTTCATGGAGTTGATCCATCCGTGTTTAGTTACAATCAACGTCAAGTTTTGATCGACATGAGAAAACAAAGAATGAAACAAATTGAAGAGGCAAACACAATTGGAAAAGAGAATAATCAACTGGATTCTAATGATTATGATGATGAGGTGCAACACGATGAAGCAATGCACAACATGTTTGAATCTTACTTTGAAACAAATGAGAATGATGATATGCATGCATCTTCAAATAAAAGCGAAGATCACAAACAATTTGAGATGGATGAAGACGAGATTCTATTGCGCAAGGAGGCAGACACTCCTCTATATCCTGGAGCATCCATTTCGAAACTAGCTACGTCAATTCTTATTCTAAACCTTCAAGCAACATACAAATGGAGTGATCGTAGCGTGACATCTTTATTCGAGTACTTAACGAATAACACAACTATTATACTTTATAGCATATTTACATTAAGTTAATTTTTTTTCTTCTAACAACTCACATTGCTCTTTTTTTAGGTTGTTGCATCGAATACTTAAAATGTGATACCTAAAACACAAAAAGAAGCACGAAAGATGATGTCCGTGCTTGGAATGGATTACGACACAATACATGCATGTCCAGAAGACCATGTTCTATATAGAGCTGAGCATTCAGAAAAGCTTCAATGTCTAGTGTGTAACTTCACGTTTTTGAGATGACGTACAAGGGGAGGTTACGACATTTTCCAATTATCCCACGATTGCAACGTTTATTTCGATGTAAAGCTTTGGCACAACTAATGGATTGTCATGTCAAAAATCGATCTACGGATGATGTGATGCGAGTACCAAGTGATTCACTTGCATGGAAACATATTGAAGACCAATGGCCCGAGTTTAAAAACAAACCTCGTAATTTGAGATTTGGCCTTGCTATGGATGGCGTAAATCCTTTTAGCGTTCAAGCGTCAACTTGGTCCACATGGCCAGTTGTGCTCGTTAATTACAACATACCTCCACGGTTGAGTATTAAAACGGGACACTTGTTATTGGCTTTATTGATTCCAAGAAAGTACAAGGCCAAGAACATGAATGTGTATCTTGCACCTTTGATCAATGAATTGTGCATTCTTTGGAATGGTATTCACGCTTATGACATCTCGAGACCTTTACAACAACGAAACTTTGTTGTTTGTGGAATTTTAATGTGGACCATGCATGACTACCCCGGTTTAAGTGAATGTTCAGGTATCTATATAATGAATCTAATTTGTTTTAGGGTTTAACGTTTGAGTATATTTAACTAAGCTTATGTTTAATTTGGTTTATGAACTATGCAGGTTTAACCACATCGGGTTACAATGCATGTTATATTTGTGGACCACTTTTGGAGGGTTGACATAGCACAAATATGTAAAAAAAGGTGGTGTACGAAAATCATCGCAAATACTTGCTCCTTGATCATCCTTTTCGAAGGTTGAATAGGCGATTTTTTGGAGGGCGAGGAGATAATCCTCTAGCTACACCACCACCCCCACGCATGGGAGTAGCGGAATGGCATGGTGAATGGCTTAAACATCACGACGTTAATTCTTCATGGAATGAATCCATTTTTGGTATGAAACGGTTGTCTATTTTTCATAAATTACCCTATTGGAGGAATTTATTGATAAACCATCTATTGGATCCTATGCACATATTAATGTTGGTGAATCCTTATGGAACCACATCATTGGCATAAAAGACAACTCTGTAGCTCGTAAAGATCTACAAGCGGCCGATGTGAAAAGACCCTGTTGGATTCAATACACCAAAGGTACAGATTGGGAGGTTGTTAAACGAGCCCTCATCACACGATTCAAACCGCGGAAGTTTATGGAAGACCCTTTCCTACTTTTAAGTAAAATTAAAATGAGAAAGCGGGAAAGGGTTCGAGATTACATTGAACGGGTGAAACGTCTCAGATCTGAATGCGAACCTGAGCTGATTAACAAGAATGCCATGATTATGTGGTTTTTGTCAGGCCTATCTAAATGGATCAGACGTGAGCTGAAACGCCATAATGAGTATGCACTCTTGCAAAATGCTATGGACGATGCAATTTGGGAGGAGGATGAAGATTCAGACGATGAGCCAAATATCAGTATGTTGTCGTATATAGCAGGGCAGACCACTACGATATCAACGAATGCCAACGCTACTGCAAAAATGATGCTCAATGAGTTCGAGAAACTTAGGAAGAACCAGCAAAAAAAATGGAAAAGTTGCAGTCACAATTTGATGAGAAGATCAAAGCATTGGAAAATTTCCACGGACAAGCGAACAAGGAATCTGAGAAGCTTACAAAGACTTTTCCTACCAGAGAAAATGTCTGGTGTTCTATTTGTACAGGAAATCACACAGTGAACAAGTGTTCTCAATTGAAAAAACGAATGGAAATCAGTGTTTGCCATCTATGTAATTTACCTGACCATGAGACTGTTTTTTGCAACTTCAACCCTCTAATAATTCAGCAACGATATGCACAAATGGGATATCGAGAACCACAGTATGGAGGAAATCCAGTAGCAAGACCTCAACAATTTACTCTTGGATACCCGAACGTTTAGCTTTACCTGCCCCACCAAAGCATTCCGCTCCTCCTACCAATTTCATGGAACCTGAACCTTACGAAAGTGATGAGCAATGGAACTATGGAAATTATCAAGCAAGTGGATCTTCAGAACAGTATGCTATTTATGTTGTCGCTCAACAACAAGCCTCTAGAAATTGGACCAAAGCACCACTTTGATGCTTTGCATGCGGAGAAAATCATAGAGTTGCAGAATGTCCAAATAAAGAGAAATTTGTACCATTCTGTCATGACTGTGGTTATAGGCATTGCTATAAAGACTGTCCAGCAAGACCGAAGCCACCACCAGCTACAGCACCTGTAAATTTGATAATAATCAAGCAAAGACCAATAGCTCAGAATAAACCAAGTGCACCCTTGATGGTGGTCACCAGAGCACAGAAGCAGAAAGAACCAGTAGTGGATCCAGTACCTGCTGATTCTATACCATTGAACGATATACCAACAGCATCGGGGGTCTATCCAAATTTGAATGCAAAAAAATGAAGATATGAGGATATGAGAAAGTGGATTAAACATCTGCAAGAAGAAGAGGAGCTTGAAGCTGCTAAAGCAACATCTAAAGTTCGGTCTTCACCATTGTAGCCTCCAAGATATTTACGTACGGATATGAATGATCAGTTACATCATCATGAAGAACCTTTCAAGATGATTGAACCAGAAGCACCGCAAACAGAACTACTCATGAACATTTTGTCTAGCAAGATCAATATTTCATTGGGAGAGTTCCTGAAGTTGGTGCCAAAAGCAAAAGAAGTCTTAGTGCAAAAGTTAGCTCAAGTCAAACTAGAAGTCCATCAGGAGCCACTTTTTTGTGCTGGATTTGAAGAATCTAACGAAGTACTCCATGTTGGAGCCGCTTGGAAAAGTGAACAAAAGAATATCACTCTGCCGATACAGCATAGACCATTTCCTAAAGAAGCAGCCGTAATAGATGGCGGTTCAGGAGTTAATCTGATTTCTACAAAGCTATGTGCAAAATGGGGCCTTACAAAGATCAAGCCTGCTACTTTTGTTATTAAGCTAGCTGATCAAACGACAGTTAGTCCATGAAAAATGGTTGAAAATATACCTGTCAGAATTGCGGAGTACAGTTCGTCATACTTTCGTAGTGATGGACTTACTAGAAGCGCCAAACGTCTACCGAGTTCTATTGGGACATCCATGGTTACGAGTTGCACAAGTAATTCATAACTGGGGTACCGAAAAAATCACTTACGAAAAACGTGAACGTGCAGTTAAAGTTGATCCCACAACTTGGACTATCAAACCAGTGGTTCAAAAAGAAGATGACGATTCATCAACAACAGATCACACTTGTGACCGACCAGAGAAAAATTTGGGAGCTCATTACAATTCTCAAACGGATACTATCAATTGGAATGAAGCTCTTGAAACAATTGATTGTACAGTAGGATATATGTGTCAACAAGATAATCAATCAGATTTGAGCAAGATTTTCTTATTAGATCGAACTTTGGATACACCAATCACGTTTCCACTTAATGTGTTGAATGTAGCCTAGATATCAACGGAACCTATACCAGATCCGATCGAGGATGAACTCATTCCTGTGATTCATGCCTTGACTTATGATGGCAATGCTAAACTTACGGATGAGCAGATTCTAAATCATATGGATCCGACCAAATTTGGAGTGCGTAATGTTCCTGATGAACCAACAATAAAACTGTCCAAAGCAGTTATATTGAAGGAAGATAGGATCACAGGATCAATGACGAAGAAACAAGCTAAGCAACATTATAATACGGTCCTAAAATGAGAAAATCTCCCTCAAAAGATTGATTCAAAGGAAGTGCCACCCTTATTGGATAAAGGCAAAGAAAAAGTCAAGGATGATTCTTTAAGTCAGAATTCTAGCAAGACATCATCATCTAAGAAGTCTTCACTTTTGAAGAATCTCAAAAGTCACCACCTCCACAATCAATTCCTACTAAGAAGGCTAAGCGAAGATCCAAGACAAGTCCTTTCGAAAAAGAACAAGTAGATGTAGTCCAGCATGATATGCCCGAACATTTTAAACATTATACATTGGATGACGTGGTTATCATGTTACCTAAAGCACATCGTGAACCTGAAGAACACGTGCTAGAATCAAAAGAGGTTTACGATGGCCCAGCTAGGACACAGCCAATGAATCTTGCTGAACCAGGAGAACCGAAAAAGATTGTACAAGTTGGATCACAACTTAATCCTGAACAGTATCAAACACTATGCATGCTACTTATTAAGTATCAGGATTGCTTTGCATGGACTTATCAAGATCTGAAGGGTATTCCGATATCAGTGATTGAACATACCATACCTTTAGTACCTGATGCAATTCCAAAGGTTACAAAGTTCTATTGTTGTAATCCTAATGTTGCGGATCTGATAAAGAAAGAACTCCAGAGATTGCTTGATGCCGATTTCATTTATGAGATCGAGCATACTGAATGGATTTCACCGATTGTCATTGTTCCTAAGAAAAATGGGAAATTGCAAATCTGTGTGAAACTCAAAGCGTTGAACAAAGTGACGCGAAAGGATCACTTTCCGTTACCTTTTATTGAAAGCATTTTGGATCGTCTTGCTGGAGCGGAAGCTTATAGTTTCCTGGATGAATTTAGTGGTTACAACCAGGTTAAGATAGCACCTACCGATTGCCACAAAACCACTTTTGCAACAGAATGGGGCACCTATGCTTACAAAGTAATGTCGTTTGGACTCTGTAATGCACCAAGTTCATTCCAAAGAGTAATGCAATTTGCTTTTAAAGATTATCTACAAAAATTCCTTGAAATTTACTTGGATGACCTGGGAGTCCATGATACAGACCACCTGGATCGATTGGAGATAGTATTTGAAAGATGCCACAAATATCACATTTCTCTAAATTTGGAAAAATGTCAGATATGGGTTTTCCACAAAGTTGTGCTTGGACATGTGATATCAAGACATGGCATTGCCACAGATTATTCTAAGATCAAGATTATTGTGGAATTGCCACCGCCAACAACAATTCGTGGAGTTTATGGGTCATGCGAACTACTATTGAATTTTTATTATTTTCTTTGCGGATTTAGCACGACCTATATACAAACTGACTATTGTTTCTATTTGGACAGTAGAGGCGTTAGAAGCCTTTGAAAAGTTAAAAAAAGCATTAACTTCAGCACCAATACTGTGTTCTCCAGATTGGAAGATAGAATTTCATGTTCATACGGATGCCTCAATATACGCCATTGGATCAGTTCTGACGCAGCCAGGTGACTATAAGAAGGATTATCCTATACGATTTGCAAGCAGACAGCTTACAGATCCAGAAAAGAATTATTCAACAACAGAACGTGAGGCATTAACCATGATTCTTTCTGTTCGGAAATTTCGTCACTACCTCATGGAGACGCACTTTGTATTTTATATGGATCATCAATCGTTATTTTACTTGGTAAATAAGACGTGTAATACTAGACATATTGCAAGATGGTTATTGTTATTGACTGAATTTGACTTTCGAATTGTGGTTCGAAAGGGGAAGCAACATTATCTAGTCGATTAAGTTTCTCGAATTGAATCCGCCCCAGTTAACACTGAAGTGGATGATGAACTGCCAGATGCTGCATTGTTCTATGTTGAAGCAGTACCTGAGTGGGCAGCAAATATTGTTGAGTACCTGATGCTAGGACAACCAAATGACTCCTTGACAAAAGTACAAAAGAGACAATTGATTCATAAGACTCAACCTTATCAATTAATTACAGGACAATTGTATCGTCGCGGATCAGATAATATTTTGCGAAGGTGTGTTTTACCGCATAACGTACTAGATTCAATCATGTTTTCACATGATGGCATGAGTAATGGACACTTCTCTACATATATTACTGTTCGCAAACTTTTACAATTAAGTTGTTGGTGGCCTACGCTTCATAAGGACACAGAAAATTTTATTCAATTATGTGATGTTTGCCAGCGAGCACGACGGCCTACTCGACAGAACTATGAACCCTTGCATCCGGTTTTATCGCAAGCACCGTTTGAAAAATGGGGATTGGATTATGTTGGACCTATTCACCCTGCCATGCAAGGATCTCAGGCTCGATACATTATCGTCGCAACTGATTATATGACCAAGTGGGTTGAAGCCAAAGTTGTCAAATTTGCTGATGCAAAGTCTACGACCAAATTTCTATATGAAAATATTATAATCAGATTTGGATGTCCAATCGAGATTGTCAGTGACTGGGGTACACACTTTGTTAATCAAACAATAAAGTGTTTACTAGAAGATTTTTTCATTATACACAGATTTAGTACTCCCTACCATTCCAGAGGGAATGGCCAGGCTGAATCTTCCAATAAGATTCTCTACACCATTATGACAAAGACAGTTGAAGCAAGTCGGTCTGATTGGGAACATAAACTGTATGCAGCATTATGGGAATTCAGAACCACTTACAGAAATAGTACAAATCAAACAACATTTCAACTGGTGTATGGTCAAGATGATGTCATGTCGATTGAATTTTTAATCCCATCTTTACGCATAGCGACAACAGAACGATTAAATGATGATAAGTGTTTACACCTCCGTCATGAAGCGTTGCACAAATTATGTGAAACCCGATTGATGGCAGTTCATGCCTTAGCAGCAGAGAAAGCCCGCCACAAGGCATGGCACGATCGTCGCTTGCACAAAAAAGATTTGAATGCAAGAGATCTTGCATTAATGTACAAAACCAAGCTGATCAAGGGAAAGTTGAAGTTTACTGGTGAAGGCCCATATAAAGTGAAGGAAATCCTGAACTATGGTGCTGTAATTCTTGAGCACTTGGATGGAAAACGATTTGATACTCTGGTGAATGGCAGCCGATTACGCAAGTTTTGGCAACCTGCTCTACCAGTTCAACAAGCTTGATCTCAATGGTTTTTTTATTTTAGTTGTTTTCAAATTTTTTTGTTTTTAGTATCTAAATTGCTGAGTTTTTTGGAAAAAGACATCAAAAAAAAAAAAAGACAAGCAAAAATTGAGCAAAGACTGATGAGCAAAAGTCAAAAAGTCATCAGCATGGAAAAAAGGAAGCACAGTATTTTTTGATGAAAAATGACTTAAAAAAATACTGTTTTGGTAAAATTTGGCCTATACAGTACCAGAAATCTTCGCTGAGCTCTCAAACTATACATCCACTCTAGATTTATCTAATTTGAGGTGGGCAAAGGTTCCTGTCAAGAGAAAATCCAATTTTTGAGTCAAACGAATGTTCAGTGATATGCCATTTTGGGAACCTTCGTCGAGCATCTTAATCTCATTATGAACCTTCGCTAACTTGCTAGATGATCTTAAAATGTCAAAATTAGTTGTCCGTAGATTCAGATTTTGAAAAAAAAGCCCTACATTGACCTCACTAATGATCTGCACGGGACCAACGACGGCTACCTCCTTGAAGCCATCATTGAGCCTTCAATCCACGCTGCTGCCCAGCTACTAAACAACTTCCTGATGGTTGGAAACCTCAGGAAAGACCACATCACGTCACAAATCCTCCATAGGATAGTGGAGTCCCACACCAAGTTGGCCAAAGCCCCTCTTGAACCATATAATGGGTTCAAGACTGTTTCTGGTGAGCTCAAACGAGCTATTAAGGTTAATACTAAGCAACAGTTCGCTGCTGGCTCTTTATTGTCCCTTTTAGGTGCTTCTCACTTGAAAAACAGAATCCATGGCTTCCACCTGGATTATGTGCTTTCGGTCTACGAAGAAGCACCAGCCGAGTCGTCTCACCAGGTCTTGAGTTCTAATAGTCGTCATCGTCCACGCAGCGAGATCGTCATTTCTGACTCGCCTTCCGCGTCACGACGTCACACTAGGCATACCTCGTCAGCTATGTTTCCACCCCCTGCTGTTGTTCGCACTAAAATTCTCATTCTCCTAGCCTCTGATGCTTCCCTTGCCTCTGCTTTCATACAAGGACAATCTGTGACCATTGGCCCTACCATTCCCATCACAGCTGCCCAGGCCACCTCACCCCCACACACCGAAGCCACTTCACCAAACACGTAGGTTCTTATGGATATGTTCGATGATTCCGACCCCCTTGGGGCCACCAAAATTTTTGAAATGTCTCAGAGCCCTGCACCCTTTGAACTCCAATTTCTTGGAAGAGGATTTGAACAGATCCATAAATCTACTGTTGGTGTTGAAGATGTCAGCCAGCAACCTCATACAGAAGAAAGCCCAGCTGCATTTTGGGTCGACAAAGCTGTGAAATCACCAAAACAGTTCGACGCCACAATGCTTGAGGGATTTGAAGAGGAAGACATTTTTGCAAGGCTAAAGCCGAAAAGAAATTGGCCCAACAACAAGTTGATCGCTTGGAAGAATACATCAGCTCCCTGCAAAACGCCCTGACAACCGCACAGGATCAGGTGGATAAGGCTGTGCAGGATGCAAAGCAATAGGTGCAGCTGCTGAAGGGTCAATTACAGATGGCCGAACAAGACTGCACGCGGCTTCAAGGTGAATTGGATGCGACCACCCTTGAGCGTGATACGTATCTTCAAACGCAAATACCAGATCATCTGGTCACACCGACGGAGATTGCGTATTTGTTCAAGAAAGTCGAGACATACAAAGTGGCCCTTCAGGGATTCCAAGGCCATTTTGACAGGTTCAAAGGAGCAGCTTCAACTGAGTTGGCAAAGGCTAAGGAGACCATCATCGTCTATGAAAAAGCAGCCGCTCAAGTGTTGGAAGCCGGACCACAAATCTTCGTATCGGTCAAGCCGCAATTCTCCCCTTCGTGCCACAAAGCTGTACCAATGGATACAGGGGTAGATTCGAGCATGGACCAGGGGGGAGCTCCAGATATAGCAAAACAACTGCCAATCTTACCGGCAGTTCAAGCAGGTCCATCCTCATCAAGGACCACACCTCTATTCAGAAGGCCCATCAGCGTCGAGGACCAGATCTAGACCTTCTTAAAGCAACATCCGCATGAGCCCTCGCATGGTGGATGGGTTCTGAAGTTTAAAACCTCCGAGATAGAGGCCGACAAAGAGTTGGACAAAATACCTACATTGGGAGAGCAGCCGACATGGAAAATCACTGTTTTTGAGAAAACTCCAGATTCAATTAGGAGTTACGTCCCCAGCCCTCGCCAGTTGCGGGTAGATCCCTATTATGTGCCAATGCTGCGAAGGAATAAATGGAAAGATTTGGGATTGGCTATGGACAAAATCATCATCCATATGCCCAATTGGCCAATCATCCATCAGCCCTATAGCTGGACAATTTCAGTGGACTTCCACTGCGTCTTACAAGCCTATCAGAGAGAATATGTCCACTCTCCCGATCCAACGGTGCGACAATCAAAAATGTTTGCTAAAGATCTAACTCTGTTGGCGTCAGTGGCAACCAAATGGGACGATTGTCTTCCTCCTCTGGCATTTGATCCAAATAAGCCGATGGCCTCAGAGCAAATCAAAGATCAGCTGTCGGTTGCTCGTTTATACTTTCGTGCAACAATGATGGGCGGCTCTTGGGAATCACGCTTCACATCATGGACAACTTCCAAGTGGATTGTCGGAGCCCACCGTTGTTTCCTACCACACAATTTGGATTTTAATACTGCATGCCTTGACTTTATGGAGAAGGTGCAGTACCACTTAATCAAGATTCGGCGCGAAGCCAATAAAAGTCTCCAATAACTGCATATTGCAGGTGTCATGGGACCGCCACCAATTTTGGTGGGGGATACTGTTGGAGGGTTTGCGGATCCCAAGGCAACCCTAACCTTAATTAATAAGTGAGAGGGATTTGGCACTCTGCGTGTGTAAGTCCGACCCGATGATCACATAGTTATTTGATTAATTAGAAAGTCAATAAAAGGACTTTAGGCCTTTTTGTGGGAGTTTTAATGTTGTAGGGGCTAAATGTCAAGTTAGTGAATAAAGTTGGGTTTCCCTCCAATTTTGATGGTCCCCACACTTTTTTAAATTTGAATAAAAAGAGAGGCAAGAATGGACCAATAGGTAAATGTCAAGTTAGTGAATAAAGTTGGGTTTCCCTCCAATTTTGATGGTCCTTACACTTTTTTAAAATTGAACAAAAAGAGAGGCAAGAATGGACCAATAGGATTCAGAGGCCAGGGCCCCCCTCTCTACTATAAGAAGGGACCAACTCGAGTTGCTCCTGATGTTCATTTCCTCATTTCAATATAGCAAATTGGTTCTCTTCAGAAATGGATTGATGAATGTCCTTGCTCTTCTTCGTTCCTTCTCCATCTCTCATGCTTTCTTTGGATTTTGCTAATTGTTGGATCTGAATGTTATTGGGATTGTATGTTATTATACTTTTTATGAAAGAGAAAGAGAGAGAGAGAGAGAGAGAGAGAGAGAGAGAGAGAGAGAGAGAGAGAGAGAGAGAGAGAGAGAGAGAGAGAGAGAGAGAGAGAGAGAGAGAGAGAGAGAGAGAGAGTAAGCTATGTTTGTTGTGGATCGTAGTGTTAATGGATGTTAGAGTTAGATTTGGATCCTCCATTCATGTTGAAATCTGAACTATACTATCGCCTTCATGGGAACGAATCTACGCGTGATAACTAATCTCGTCTCTTTGATGCTAGATTGACTAGATCTTGGATTCATGTTAGGCAAGGAAAGAAACCCACTACAATTGGCAAATTTTATTTCCACGCATTGTCATCCCTCTAAGTGGAAGTAACCATGGTTCCATACACAATGACAATTTGGCATTGCTACAATAACTAAATTGCAATTGCACTTACCGTCGACAAGTGGCCTTGTGTGTAAACCTTATGCTCCCAATAATGTGAGTAATGTGGGATGGTTAAGTGTGAGATTAGCCCATTTCTTGAAATGCACTTACCATCAAGATTATTACAAGACATGGGGATGAGGGCATTTCAATTGTGGTGGAGTAAGAATAAGTGAGAGACAATGACCTTTGATACATGGATTCCTAGAAGAGTTGGTGGAATCTTAGGATCATCCATTGAGAAAATCTAGGGTGTTTTCTCTCATCTTTTACACAAGGAAATGTTCTTTGTAAAAAATATTATGGGGGACTTTGGGTAAAATTTGAAGTTATGTCTCAAATGACGCTTGTCACCATGAAAGGTCACTAGAAACACCATCGCCCGTATCTCTTGTGTGGGTCAAATGTATAGCTATTAGGGTTCACTAGCTCTAGCCATTCTAGCTTGAGTGGCATCTCATTTGAATTGCCTAATTAGCTCTAGCTAGATTTTTGGCCCTTTTCAAAGGGTATACTATATCCCATAATTTGCCTCCTATATGGCATCCATTGTGAACTTTACATTTGTGAGAGAGAGAGAGAGAGAGAGAGAGAGAGAGAGAGAGAGAGAGAGAGAGAGAGAGAGAGAGAGAGATCTTATGCGACTAACTTGCATTCACACCTTTTCTTGACCAACTTGCATTGCAAGTTTAACGACAACAACAATAGGTTGAAAAAATTCAACTAGAACTAATCACCCATGCCACAAGTAATATGGTTCCTAGCGATTTTTGGCTACTTCCACTCATTGTAGGGTACATTGTCTAGTGTCTTTTGTATAGAAAAAAACATCTTGGTAGTCAATATTGATAATCCCAAAGCAAACACATAAGCCATTGGGGGCTATGCTTATTTTCAGCACCCTGACGGGTGCTGGCACGCATCAGGGTGCGCCAACCAAGGAGTGTTTTTTTTTTTTTTTTGAAAAACTGGTTGCCCTGGTGCCACCTGTCAGGCAACCAATATTTATCCCATAAGCTTTTCACTAGGATTACTTAGAGTGAATATATAACTAAACTTCCCACTAACTCGCATGTGTGTGGTTGGGCGTGAAGGTTCCCAGCACCCACTGCCTATCCGGCGCCCATCTCACCAATTTGCACTGCCCTGTGCTGCCCGACGCCACCTGCACTGCCTGTTCGGGCCCCACAGCAGGCAACCCGGCGCCCCGGCGCCATCGCAGGCTGCCCAGCGCCACTGCAGGCACCATTTTTTTATAGGCATCGCCCGCGCGAGCACCGGGGCCATGTGGCAAAAAATGGTGGGCCCAGCACCCTGGTTGCCACACCCTGACGCGTTCCAGCACCCGTCAGGGTGCTAAAAATAAGCTGAGCCACCACCATTGGGTGGAGCTAAATCTTTACCTTAATATGGTGTTCAAAGAGGTTTGTAGGCCTCAACTCCAGTCTTTCACCAAAACCATATAGCTCAACCCAAAAATGCTGGACAATAAAAACAAGATACTTCCAAGGGGTGTGATGTTCAAGTGCACTAGCTACCATGTTGAAAGTTATTGGTGAGTGAGTGCGAGAGATAGGGAGGCTTAATCGTGACATTTTAAAATAAACAAGAATGTTGTGGTGGCATTGCCACAAATTTCTTTATTAAAGGATGCAAGGTGATTATCTATGTTCAAATCTTGATTGTTTTGGAATTATGGCCTAATGGTTAGCATGTCCTTTTCTGACCAAGGGTTGAATTGTGATTTAAAGTGGTTGATAGAGTAGAGATATGATAAAAATATTTATGAATTGACTTTGTGAATGCGAATAGATAATCTTTATTTGATTATTGTTGTTGGTGATGATGTTAGGGTGCCTTGCCTATTGATTAATAGCGTAAGGATGCATGCAAGAAGACTAAAGAGACACAAGCTTTTTGCTATTTATGCTTTGCATATAAAGATGCATCTAAAGTGTAGTCATGCATGCAAGAAAAAGAGAAAGAATTGAATTTTTTGCTATTTATTACTTGTATATAGAGCATATACAAGACCAAGTTTTTGCAATAAAGTCATTAGCAATATGGCAAAAGCTTTTGTTCCCACATACCCTTACCATCAAAGATTGACTTTTGCATAAATTTCATTAACCAACTTAAACACATAGTATTTACCTTTTGCAACCCAATGCCAAATATATGATGAAGTGAGAAGTGAAAAACTGAGCAATTTTGAGAAAGTGGATCCATCATTAGAGCTTGGAATGGAAGGCTGGAAAACTGGATTCTTAATTCTCACATTTTACATTGGCGCTTACATTGAT
The DNA here is from genome assembly GCA_029204225.1 of Diphasiastrum complanatum. Taxonomy (NCBI): domain Eukaryota; kingdom Viridiplantae; phylum Streptophyta; class Lycopodiopsida; order Lycopodiales; family Lycopodiaceae; genus Diphasiastrum; species Diphasiastrum complanatum. The sequence goes on from CM055107.1 coordinate 46,602,563, forward strand.
TTTGAAATTAATCTGCCAAATGCTATTTGTAGCTGGTGCTGCATTTAGCCTTCACGTAGTTGCTATCATACTTGAATTCATCTCATCTTGCAAGAGCTTTGTATATCCAATATAAACTCCCAGGGGATTGCAAAAGGAAGCATCCAGATATTCAGGCAGAACAATCAAGAAAACAGAGAGAAGGTAGAGGGAAGAGCTCAGAAACCAAATTGCAGAAAGCTCCTATCTTTAAAATAGTGATTTAGCCGCAATTAGGAACTGAAACCTAACAGACAAATCAAAGAACTGTTTATATATGTTTGAAACTTGAAACATTTCATGAACACCAACCATCATGTTTAAAAAGCATTTGGTATCTTGTGCAGCCATTGGCGACTTTTATCATCAAGGGTTGACTCACTTGGTTACCTTGGCATCCAAAGTTTTTTTTTTTTTCCCAAGTTCAACGTTCCCTTGAAAAACCAAGATGCATTGGCGACTTTTGATCGACATGAACAGCTACTTCGTGCACCAACATTTCATACAACATCTCTCACTACCAATCCTCAACCTGTGCAGTCTATTTTGTATTCAGCAGGCTGGGGCACTTGAACAACGTATCCGCTGTGGTTTAAGATGTGTTGTATTTGAGCTACGCAAAAGCTATTTCACTCGGCTTGTGGCTGATACTACATAGAATGTTCAGATCAACAGCTAAGAAGCACCCAGCTACAGGTGCTTTCACTCAGAGCTAGTTTCAGATTGTGTTGGGTCTGGACTCACTATTCAAAGGCCCGAGCGAAATCATCTTCACTCCTTCCTGTGGAGGAGCTCGCAGATTGATTGATCAAGGCACTGAATTGAAATCCTTGCATTGAGAATGTGATTTCTGTGATCCACCTTGACAGAAGGGAAGGGTGAGAGGGCAGCTGAGCAGACAATTATCTACGAAGCTGGCTGCTATGCCGCCAGGAATGATGGTGAGGAAGGGAGCGGGAATCTCACCCATAAGGTAATTCCCATCCAGATACAAGCGCATCAATGGCTGAGCTCCAATCAATGAAGCCACAGCCTTCAAACCATACTCGATTGGAATGGCACCGCTGAGAAAATTATGGCGAAGTGACAGAGCGGAGAGCCGCTTCATCTCCACCAGGAACAGCGGCAGCTGTCCACGGATGCGATTGTAGCTGATGTCGACCGCCACGAGCTGGCTCGATCCTCCGTCCACGGCCTCCGGTATGGTAATAGCTGTGAGCTTGTTGTTGGAGAGATTGAGCTGCTGAAGAGATGGGAGCTGGAAAAGAGCTCCATACACTGCATCACAGAAGCTGTTGCTGCTCAGATCCATCACCTCCAGCTCCTGAAGACTGATCAAATCATCGGGCAGGCTGCCTTGGAGCCTATTCCCCCGCAGAGAGAGCTGCATCAGCGATGGAGGCAGCGAAGCAGACACCGACCCAGATAACAGATTGTTGCTCGCATCAAAGAACCGCAGCTGATCGAGCTTATCCATTGCTGGAATGTTTCCACTCAGCCGATTATTGAACACATAGAGGCGCTCTAAACTCACAAGGCTGTTGATCGATGCAGGGATGGCGCCTTCGAGCAGATTGTTTGACACAGAGAGGAGTTGTAGGCTGGAGAGCTGCCCGATGGAGGTGGGAATGGATCCTGTGAATGAATTACGTGATAGATCAAGTTGGCTGAGCAACACTAGGCGCGAAATGGAGTCAGGAATGCTTCCATAAAAGGCATTGTTGGAGATGTCAAGCAGCTGAAGAGAAGAGACATTGCCCACGTAGGGAGAGAGCGGGCCAGTGTAGCCGGAGCCGTCCAGACTGATGCTGGTGATGCGCAATGTTTGATCGGCAGCGATGGTACATTGGAATCCGCACACAAACACAGTAGAGGAGAGAGCGTCGCATGGATCGGACGAGAAGTCCCAGGAGCCGAGACAAGAGGTGGAGTAGATGGAGGAGGGGTCTATCGCTTCCTTCAGCTCTCTCAATGCCTCTATGTCAGTGGGGTGAGTTCTAGCTTGAGAAAGGCCAATGCTCAATGCCATAGCCACTATTGCTATGATCACACTAGCAGATGCCATAGCTACCAAAATGAGCAGCTCTTCCTCCCTTTTTCTTTTCTAATCTAGCCCACGACCAGCTTCAAAACTTTTTGCAATATTTTGCTTCTTCTTGCAAGATTACTGCGAAGTGAAAGCACAAAACAAAAAGGAGTCGCTGCTCCTATTCACATAAACATAATACAAAGACATTTAGTAACACTGCTGTGAAATAACACTAGTTGCAAATGTTTGCTTCTGCAGACACCACAAATTGCAACTCTTTGGTCTTCTTTGGAAAGATTATAAAGCAAAACAAAATAAATCCAAATGCCCGAACTGCATCTCTTTGCTCATCTTTGGAAAGGCTACAGAGAAAGATTCCACAAAGTATAAAACCCAAATTGCATTTCTTTGCTCCTCAATGGAAATATTGCATAGCAAAGATTCAACAATGCAAAAAACCCAAATTGCATCTCTTTGCTCCACTTTGGAAATATTACAATGTCATAAAATTAAAAAAAGCGCAAAACCCAAATTGCGATCATTTCCTCCTCTTTGAAAGGATTACAGAACCAAATACACCAAGCCCAAAAATTCATGAAGCCTAGAGGTAGAAAAGATAGACAGTCGTGCCCCCAATAAGTGGCAAGCTGGTGCAGCTCTACCCTCTCCTTCAGCTCAGAACTTCGAGTCCTGCCATCTCATTCATTGGGCTTACAAAGAAAATAAAGATAGATGGAATCATGGATACGATCAATGCATGCAGCTTGCAAACTTCAAAGGCTGCAAACTTGGAAAGGGAATCCAATTGGCATATAATCCCGAAGCATTTAAGCACCAAGGAAAAACCCAGCTGGAAATGCCAGTGAAGGACACAGCTGTGGCCTACACATAGCATTGTCTCTGTCATCTCCTCTCCCTCTCCTATCTCCTTGCCTTCCTCCTTCTTTCCTCCTCTGCCATCGCCAGAGAGCTTCAGCAGAAGAGAGACCGACTTTACAAGCCCAAATCACGGGTCCGTCCTTTTACCCGAAGGATAAGACTATCTACCAACGAGTTTGAAGCCTATTTAGTTGTCGGATAAAGATGGGTCCGCCACCGACAACCCCCCGCGCCCGGGTGGGGCTTACGTGCACGCCCCCACACGAGTGCCCGTCAGAAATCACCCTCATTTTTGCGGGCGGCGCCAGCGCCCGGCACCTGCGGGTGGCGCTGGGCAGCGTGGAGCTGGCTGGGGCGCGGGCGAGTGGCGCCGGGCAGCCTCCATCAGGGCCCCGCGCCGGGCAGGGGGCAGGTGGTGCTGGGCACCCTAGCGCCCAGGCACGCACACACACATGTAAGTAAATGGGGAGTTTTTGTATATATCCCCTCTTCAAAAAATGCCGATAATGTTTATGGGATAGAAATTGGCTGCTTGGACACATGGCGTCCAGGCAGCCAATTATAAAAAAAGTACATAAAAAAAAAATTGTGTCGCTGAGAGCCCACCAGGGCCAAACGGCCATCCGTGCGGGCCACCCATTGAGCCTTAAAGGCACTGCCTTGGGGCCAAATGGGTTTTGGCCCCAGCCTAGTGTTTGGGCGCCACGTGGCGCAGGGCCCGCACCCGCCAAAATGAACCATATCGCGGGCGAGCACCAGGGTGAGCGTTGGGCAGCACGGGCAGCACAGGCAGCACCAGGGTGGGCACCGGGTAGCGTGGGTGTGGGGTGTCGGGCAGGCACCAGGTGGTGCCGGGCAGTGCTTTCACTTGGCAGTTTGCATATATATGCCCTCTCAAAAATTTCATAGAAACACTTATGGGATATATTCTAACTGCCTGGACATGTGGCGCCCAGGCATCCAAAAAACCAATTTGTGGCTGTGTTATTGAAAAAATGTGAGAATTATAATAAAACCACAAATCTACATTTATTTCTCAAAAACACCTAGAATCTATTCATATTAAGAGCATAACTTTATCGATATCAATAAAAAGGACATGTAAAACATTTTCTTTTGTGTCTTTTATGACAAAACCAATCACCCACTATTTCATTATACACAAAATGTACAATCCAACAAATTTGAATCTCTCACGAGGATAAAAAAAGAAAATCACAACAATGGGGGCTAAACCCCACTTGAGATCATCACCAAAAATAAAATCAAAACATTGGGGGCTAAAACCCACTTGAGATCTTCTTCATAGTGTTCATGACATTTAAGATAATTGTACGTGTGGTTTTTCAAAAAGCATAAGGACTCCAGAATCAGGATTATAGGAAAGAGTGCTTTTAAGTACCAACATCATGCAAGATTGACATCAAAAGGGGGAAGGGACACTTCCCACTTAAGATTCTAGCCTATGCATTGAAAACATGAATAACCATCAACAAAAAAATTTAAAAACATCAAGAGGGAAGCAAAATCAACAAAGAAATAGCAACATATAATATGTCGTAGTAATCATTACATTAGAAAAAATCAAAAGGAGGTGTAGCAAACCTATGAAACTAGAGGAAGTAAACAAGTAATGGTCATGACGAAATATCAATCAATATCTTATGGTCCAGTTATGCCTCAGTAGCATACTTATTGGCCTATAAGAGGTGGAAGAATCTAGATTAGCATCTACATTACCCACCAAAACAATATCAACAATGTTATAAGGAAGATCATATTTGAAAATAGCTCCAAATATGTATTCATATATGCATATTTCAGAATCTAAAAAGATGAGGACAAACTGTCTTATGAAAAAGTCCATTTGGTTTTTATTGGTTAGGAGACTATGAAAATACGATCTACAAAGAATGTAAGTTCACCAACCATGATAGAATTGATCAACCTACATATTTAACATCGTGATAAAAAAAAATGATGTGGAGACCCATTTTTTTTTAATTTTAATTTTTTGTAAACATATTGCCAATATTCGAAATGCTTTACAAAAATATATATCGAAGTACTCAGAAAAAATCTCATTTTGTTAGCGATTTTAATCATGCTAACCAAATTGATTAATAGATTATTATTAACATTTTTAAATTAGTACATATCTAATAAAAAAAATATCTTTAAAAAAAATTGTTAAGCATTAAAACAATAAAATAAATAAATAAAATATTTTTACTTCTTTGAAACATTATTCTATTACAAATATTTTAACTTCTTAAAACTTTTTGAAATGAAAGTATTTCCATTAGAAAAGTCTTACAATTGCAATATTCAGAATCTATGTTTGTAGAACTAATATTTTAAGATATTATAGAAAAATAAATTACTAAATTATATGACTTGTAAGAAAAATACAAGTTCTTTTGAAGAGAAATAGTTGTTAGTATCATCTCAAAAAATAGATGTTATTTTATGAATATCTTTTTAGAAATAAAAATAATTAGAATCTAGTCAATTTTAAAAGCATTAACCATTTTCTCGAAGAGTATGAATCTAAAATTTTTGAATAGATTATTAAAAATAAAAATGCCATTTAATAACAACATACATATTTTTTAAATAACATTGTAATGGAACTAGTGTAAATCAATTGTCAAAAATAGTTGCCACCCAAGATTTGAAAGCTACAAAGCATTATTTGTTGCTCATCCTCTTGCTTACAAAACTAAGAATCAAGAAACTTGAGGAATTGAGATCCAACTTTTGATATAAAGAAATTACTATTTGTGTTGCAACAATGAGACCTGACAAATACTCTTGTTCATATTTTTTAAATGCAACGGAAGTTTGTCGCAAACGTACAAAGTTGTTCATGCAATTGAAAACTCACATGCACAACTTCAAAAAGATCCAACATGATAGGAAATTTTGCAAGGTCAAGTTGTCTCATAGGAATTTTATTGGTGGGCTACCCCCATGATCAAATTGATCAAATGTTTAGTTGTTTTTCCAAGAGACAGAGATGCAAGAAGGCATTTTCTTTATCGGTGCTTCAAAGCATTGTCGGAGAATCGAACATGCCAAAGCCAATTGTATTGTTGATTAAACACAATATAATTTTCATCCATTTGGGCCAATCATATTGTGTGGTGCATCAAAATGGTCCAATCATTGTAAGAGGTGGCATGTAGGAGGTGCAATCATTGTAAGAGGTGGTGATCTTAGAAGTCCAATCGATTTGTTTCATTTCCACTCTCTTGGATCTTGAGCTACTATGAGTGAGAGTGAGGTGAGTCCACACTTCGTTTTTTGTAGCAAGATCTTGATGTAGCAAGCTCCAATACTTAGTTCTTGTTTTACATTCTCTCTCTACTCGAGAGCTATATGTTGCATTCTCTCTCTACTCGAGAGCAAGCCAAATCTATACTTAGTTTTTTTCATCCAAAGTGTCCTTTCATTATGTGTGATGAATGGTTTGTGGTAGATGCATGTGTAAGTGCTCTTGCCTTAGATTTTTGGGCTAGTATGCTTGTATCTCAATCTAGATTGATCTATGTGCAATCACACACATCTTAGGAGATCATTCACACTATTTGAGAAGTCCTCACACGTGTGAAAAGTACGCACACATAAATTTCGTGTTCCTTGCCTTGCATAGGCTATCCCATGAAAGATTTGAAAGTTCAGCAATTGTAGTTGAAGCTCCTAACTGTTAAAATTTCGCAATTCTAGCTTGACCGATTTTGATCATAATGCTTGTAAATTGTATTATGGTCATGTTGTGGCTTGTCACACATGCCAAATAGCATAAAATACTCTTTTTAAGTCTCATTCCTAACTTAGCATAGGAGTGGCACCTTTGGAGCGAGTCCAAATAGTGCTTTGATAAGCTAGAGAGAAAATAGGAGCTAAAATACCATGTTTTTCATTGTTTTGGGATCTCGAGATCTTGACCCCAAATTAGGGTGGATCCAATGACCTTTTAGGTTAGATGTTAGGGTTAGGGTATGATAAGTTCAGAGGTGTTAAAAATTCACAATTCTAGCTTGACTAGTTTTGGTCATATGACTTGTAAATAGTTAGATGGTCATGATGTGGCTTGTCACACGTGCCAAATAGCATAGTATTCCATTCATAAGGATGTTCTCAAGTAGACCTAAGTGTTAGAACCTTTGGAATGAGTCCAAATTATGCTTAGATACAAGGGAGAAAAAATAGGAGCTTTTTTTGGTAATTTTTGCATTGTTGAGGGATCTCCAAGATTCCAACCCTAACTTGGTAGGGATGAAAGATCCACCAAAATTAGCATTAGGGATAGGTTTAGGGCTACTCATACCTGCCCAAAACCGTGATGGATCATGTATATATAGGTGATGATATCTCACCAAAATCAATCAAGCAATTTCATGTTTTTTCTCTCATAATGGTGCAATTGCTCTCTATGTTCATAATTGTTTGAGTACTTGTGATTACTAATGATTATAGGATTGAATGTAGGTTTGGTGTACAGTACTCAGACTGTGGGAGGCCGTACTTTCACACGTGTGAAGCCTTCTTCAAGGATTTGGGCCATTTAGTGAGGTTCAAGCATAGATTTTTGATGGATTTTGATGGTTCAACTTGCGCTAATCTTATGAAATCATAATCTATTGTTTCCCTCATCATTTCAAGTGTTTTAGGATCCTTATTTGCTGTAATTTTTACATGGTATCAGAGCCTAAAGGCTGAAATGAGCTAAATCCTTGGTTTTCATTCAATTTGATCACAATTTTTGATCTAAATCTTGTGTAGATTGGATCTTAGCATCTAGTATTGATTCTAGAACTCAAAGTGAGTCAAATACATTGGAGATTGGTGTTGTGTGACTTCATTTGCAGGTGTTTAGGTGTCTAAAACCAGAGGCAAAGTTGAATTCAATTCACATTACCAAGATAGCAAGTTTTGCTTGCTCCAAGCATTGATTTCTAAGCAAGTTTTGGAGGTGATTTCATAGAGGAGGCTTTCTAGCATTCAAGGAGAGGGAAGATCAGAGTTTTGGGGACTCTTCAAGGCTTTTCTAAGGTGTAGTAGACACCTCCTAGAAGGACCCCCAAAGGCATCTCCATCAACCACCAAAGTCAAGAAGGACAAATCAAAGGTGAAGTGCTACTATTGTAGCAAGATGGGGCATTATGCCTCGGAATGCTTCAAGAGGAAGCAAGATCAAAGCCAAGCCAACATGAGCAAAGAGGAGGAGGAGGAGAGTTCACATGAGGACTCTCTCATGATGTCCATATTTTCTTCAACAAGCTTCAAAGGAGAAGATCCTTGGTGGATTGACTCGGGTGCTAGTTCACACATGACTAGTAAAAGGGAGTTTTTCTCTTCTCTCTTATCTTATGATGGACCTATAAAGTCTATGTATACAGCAAATGATGAAGCTTGTAAGATTGAAGGAGTTGGTAGCATTCCCCTTTGTTTAGGATCTTCCAAAAAGATCAACATAGAAGGTGTTTTGTACATTCCTACAATAACAAAGAATCTACTAAGTGTTGGCCAAATGGTAGACAATGGTTTCAATGTTGACTTTGCTTCAAATGAATGTTTCATCAAGAAGAAGGGTAAGATAGTGGCTAAGGGCACTAGACTTGGCAAACTTTATAAGCTGGATGCATTTGTGGATACTAATGTTGTCATGTTGGCCGAGAAGAGCAAGATATCTACCTTTACTTTATGTCACAAAAGACTTGGACATGTCAACTCGGGTTCCATGGAGGCTATGATCAAGGAGGAGTATGCTTTAGGCCTACCAAGGTCTATTGGGAAGGAAGACAAGGTTTGTGAAGCTTGTGCCTTATCCAAGGCACATAAGAAGGTGTTTCCTAACTCCATCACAAAGTCATCTCATCCTCTTGAACTCATACACTCGGATGTGCACATTGCTAGCACCAAATCTAATGGAGGTTCATCCATGTTTTTAACCTTCATTGATGACTACTCAAGATATTGTTGGGTGTTCTTACTTTCCTTCAAGTCTCAAGTATCTGATACTTTTGTAAAGTTCAAGTTGTTTGTGGAAAAGCATCATAATCATAGCATCAAGATTCTTAGAAGTGACAATGGTGGAGAATTCATCTCCAATGAGTTCAAGGCCTTTTGTGAGGAGGAAGGGATCAAGAAAGAGACTTCTTGTCCTTACACTCCTCAACAAAATGGAGTTGCTGAAAGAAGGAATAGAACATTATGTGAATGTTCTAAGGCTTTAAGATTAGATGCTTGTTTGCCCAAATCCTTTTGGGGTGAGTCTCTTGTATGTGCAAACTACTTGATGAATAGGGTGTCTTGCAAAGCAATTGAAGGCAAAACTCCTTATGAGATGTTGTATGGAAAGAAACCCAATATTAATCACCTGAAAGTTTTTGGGTGTATATGTTATGTGCATGTGCCATTGGAAACAAGAACCAAGGAGGATCCATCTTCCACAAGAGGGATCATGCTTGGATATGCAAGCTCAAGCAAGGGCTACAAACTCTATCTCCCATCCTTGAACAAATTTGTTGTTTCAAGGGATGTCATCTTTGATGAACATCATATGCATATGCTTGAAGAAGGCTCAAGTGCTCCAACAATCAAGAAGAAGATGGCCGAGGAGCAAGATCTTGGTTTTGAGGAGGAGCTCATGGAGGAGCAAGCACCAAACCCACCTATCACACCAAGGAGATCTTCAAGGGCAAAAGTGGAGCCATCAAGGCTCACATATCAAGGCAAAGGACAGCAAGTTGAGGGTATCTCATCCACTTCTTATGCTTTATCTAGTTTTGAAGAACCGTCTAATGTTGAAGATGCATTGAACTCCAAAGAATGGTATAAAGCTATGTTGGATGAGTATGATGCCTTGATTGAGAATGAAACTTGGTTGCTTGTTGAGAGACCTCAAAGGAATGTAATAGGATGCAAGTGGGTCTTCAAGCTTAAGTTGAATGCAAATGGGAGTGTTAACAAACATAAAGCAAGATTAGTTGCAAAAGGTTATGCTCAAGAGAGAGGGATAGACTATGAGGAAACTTTTGCACCCGTGGCCAAGATGGTCACAATAAGACTAATCATTGCACTTGCATTACATTTTGGATGGATTCTATGTCAAATGGATGTCTCTAATGCTTTCTTGAATGGTTTTTTGGAAGAGGATATCTATATAGAGCAGCCACAAGGGTTCATCAAGCATGGAATGGAGAACAAAGTATGCCATTTCCAAAGAAGCATCTATGGCTTGAAGCAAGCCTCGAGATCTTGGAATTCAAGACTACATTGCTATCTTATTTCACTTTCTTTTGTTCAAAGTGAATATGATCCCACTCTTTACATTAAGTTTGATGATGTTGGTATTGTACTTTTACTCATTTATGTAGATGACATCATCATTAGTGGAAAAAGTGTTGATGGTATTGAAAAAATCAAGATAGATCTATCCTTAGAGTTCAAGATGGTAGATCTAGGGTGTCTTCACTTCATCTTAGGCATAGAAGTACTTAGAGGGTCTGATTTTATCTTTATAAGTCAAGTAAACTATGCTCAAAGTCTTTTGAAGAAGTTTAAGATGGAAGTATGCAAAAGTGTTGACACAGCAATGGAGCAAGATGTAAAAGTGCCAAATGAAGATGATGAAAGATCCTTCATAGACATCACTTTGTTTAGGCAACTTATAGGTTCCTTAATGTGGATCACTATAACTAGACCAGATCTTAGCTTTATTGTATGTAGGTTGAGCCAATCCATTCAAAAGCCATTGAATATCCATTGGAAAAAGGCTAAGAGGATTCTAAGATACATCTCGGGTACATTGGATTTTGGGATTCTATATAGAGGAGATGTGATTAACCTTCATGCATTTAGTGATTCAGATTTTGCAGGGGACAAGAGGGATAGGAAATCAACAAGTGCCTATTCAACTTTCATAGGAGAAGGTGTGGTTTCATGGCTTTCAAAAAAGCAAGAAACTATATCTCTATCTTCAACCGAGGCCGAGTACAAAGCTTTGACAACCACTACAAAGGAGGTACTTTGGATCAAGAGATTATTGGTGGAACTAAAGATCATGGATTCAGAGGAGGCACCAATCATCTACAATGACAATATATCAGCCCAACACCTTGCATCTAACCCAATCTTCCATGCAAAATCTAAGCACATTGAGATATGCCATCACTTTGTGAGAGAAATGGTGCAAGCCAAGGAGATTGCTTTGGAGCATGTTCCAAGCAATGAATGTGTAGCTGATCTACTTACTAAACCACTTCAAAAGACACCTTTTATGAAGTTCAGATCATCACTTGGAGTGATTAGTAAAGCAATGATTGAACCAAGCTAGATAGTGAGGAGGAGTGTTAAAAATTCACAATTCTAGCTTGACTAGTTTTGGTCATATGACTTGTAAATAGTTAGATGGTCATGATGTGGCTTGTCACACGTGCCAAATAGCATAGGATTCCATTCATAAGGATGTTCTCAAGTAGACCTAAGTGTTAGAACCTTTGGAATGAGTCCAAATTATGCTTAGATACAAGGGAGAAAAAATAGGAGCTATTTTTGGTAATTTTTGCATTGTTGAGGGATCTCCAAGATTCCAACCCTAACTTGGTAGGGATGAAAGATCCACCAAAATTAGCATTAGGGATAGGTTTAGGGCTACTCATACCTGCCCAAAACCGTGATGGATCATGTATATATAGGTGATGATATCTCACCAAAATCAATCAAGCAATTTCATGTTTTTTCTCTCATAATGGTGCAATTGCTCTCTATGTTCATAATTGTTTGAGTACTTGTGATTACTAATGATTATAGGATTGAATGTAGGTCTGGTGTACAGTACTCAGACTGTGGGAGGCCGTACTTTCACACGTGTGAAGCCTTCTTCAAGGATTTGGGCCATTTAGTGAGGTTCAAGCATAGATTTTTGATGGATTTTGATGGTTCAACTTGCGCTAATCTTATGAAATCATAATCTATTGTTTCCCTCATCATTTCAAGTGTTTTAGGATCCTTATTTGCTGTAATTTTTACAAGAGGTGCCCTAATATGCTCAGATCCGAGTGTATGATGGGATTTCCATCCAAATATCAAGAAAAATCGAGTTTTTCCACTTCTATCAACATCGTGTTTTGGTGGCGAGTTCTAGCTATTGGATGTGAGTGTTCTTATGCATTAATTGTCTGGTTTGGAAGGTGTTGAACCTGTTTACAGGTCTAAGAAGCTTGTTGTACTCTACTTTGGTTCATTTGATCAAATCTATGTGCCTAATGTGGAGTTAAATGCCAAATTAGCTAGTTTTGGTAACTAGTCTTGATTCTAGCTCATAGTTTGGATCTAGATCTTTTATTTGTGCATCCTCCATCACTTTTAGAATTGATTGGAATTCATTTTGCTGTAAAATTTTGTCATGTTATTAAAGCCATGGTTAGGTGGCCCAAGTTGTGGGGCAGGTGACAACTAGGACCCCAACCAAGTGTGGCTTGAGGGGGGGTGTTGGAATATCAATCCACACTCTAGAGAGAACTATCAAACAGGGCGGATAGCTTTGTGGTAGAGCATCCCATCTGGTACTGAGGGAGGTCTCGGGTTTGAATCTTAGTCTGTCCATCCATATTATGATTTATGGATTTCTAACATGGTATTAGAGCCTAATCAAAAGACTTGAGATTTAGATTTGATTTTCTCAAACTTAGATCCTAGATTTGAGTAGCATTGGCTTTGTCCTTGCTACTAGTTGCTAATCTAGTGATTGTACCTTCAAATATGGTTTTATTTGAGTGATAATAGGTCAAAGGAAACTTGTTTTGCTGAGTTATAGCTGCAGGAACCGAGATTGACCCATTTCCATTCAACAAACCAAACTAGAAAGTTCTTATGAGTTGAATCTTGGAGTACATGTCTCCTAGTAGATATTTTCATAAGGATTTGAATGCCACCACTCTTTAGAAGTTTGGATCAGACATTTGAGAGCTTAATCAGGTCTTTCTTAGGCTTCTTAAAGTCCTAAAATACACCTTTTAGGTTTAAATCAAGTGTTTTGATGAGTTTTCATCTAGAAATGCAAAACTAGTGAAAATTGTATTTCTATTTTACTCGGTTTTGGATAGGTTTGTGATTGAATATGTCAATGTGATTCAACCTAAATTTAAGAGGCTTTATTTGTAAGACATTTGTGTGTTATAAAGTGCTTTTGGTTCAGTATAGGTGGATTCACCATTCTTGTGAAGTCGAGATCAAGGAGGAGACTAGTTTTGATAAAATCTATAGTGAGTTTGGATCTAGTTTGGATCTAGAGATATATCAAGCTCAAGATCACCTTAGATCTTGTTGAGAAATCAGAGAGTGATTCATCTCAAGTCCCAAAGAGAGTGGGATAGCTAGTAGTGATCATATCTTGTACAATCTATCTTGTTTCTTTGAATTTATCTCCTTATCATTGAAGATGGCATCCATAAGTGCCTATCTTTTCGATTCTAGTGATAGATTGAACTCTTCAAAAAATTCAATTTGGAAGTTAAGAATGGAATCCATCCTTATCATGCAACATAATGGAATCCATCCTTATCATGCAACATTTGATGGATATTGTGAATGGAGAAGAAGATGAGCCAATCCATCCACAAGAAGAATTAAATACAAGAGAAGTTGCAAGCTTGCACTTCATTGTATTAAGATGAATGTTACAAATGATTTGTTGAGTAGGAGCATGTACCTCAGCCCAAGGGGCTTGGGAGACTCTTCAAGAGATCTATGAGTTCAATAGTACTTCAAGGTTACTTTCCCTCAAGAACCAAGTTCTTCAATGCTTCCAAGGGAGGAGTGAGAGTGGACAACAATTTGTTTTGAGAGTAAAAGATTTGAACAAAGAGCTTACTTATGTTGGTGAACCTATTAAAGAGAGTGAGCTTGTGCAAATAGTTTTGAATGGCTTATGTAGTGATTTTACTAACCTTGTCCAAAGTTATGCCATCATGGGAAACTTGCCTACAATTAAAGACCTTCAAAGTGTGTTGATGGCCAAGGAGAGTAGGAAGGCTCATATCAAATCAAGGATGGAGAGGTTCTCCATCAATGATGGTGATGACAAAGCCTTATTTTTCAAGAGCAAAGGCAAAGCAAAGAGCAAGGGAGGAGCATTTAAAAAGGAGCAAGCAAAGGATGGAGATGCTCAAAAATTTTCGAGTCGAATTCTTACAACCGCTCGAGGATGCAAAGGCTCTTGTCGAGGAAGAGTTGGCTGAGCTGAAGGAGCTCTCCAATGATGTCACCCCATCTTGCAGCGGGCCCGATGCACATGATGAATACCTTCAGGTCCTTCTTCGAATTGATGACCTCACATAGCAAATCCAAGCTGTGTTTGCCTGCACCGGAGCCTCAGACCATCCAGAATTCTTGGAGGTTGTTGCGAAGATTGACCAGCTTGAACAGGAGCTGTCAAATCTTAAGCAACAAATGGACGATCAGAAGTTGGCTGCTGAGTTGCAAACTCAGGACTTGGCAACTACATCTACACAAAGCGAATGCGATGCAATCAGTCGAAGGTATGTGCTGACAGATTCCGTGCATTTGCTGAACGCTTCTGGAAATGGTGTCCACATGTTTTTAATATTGAGTTGCAATGGCGTGTGGATTACATGATGCTACTAGACGCAGTAGGCATTGCCTTTGACGAATGGAAGCGACCTTGGGAGAAGAAAGACTTTCTCTGGTTATGGGCCCAGCCTTCTATCGAGCAGAAAGGATGTCTCTGTTGGGGCATAATCCAAGGTAAGTTCCAGGTCGTACCTTTCGGATCAACAGAGTTATACATAGGCTCTTCGGCTATGTATGCTCTTGAATATATTCGAATCAAAGAACTTCAATTTTTGCGAAACAGTCTAGCATGATCATTGAATAAAGCTGGAGATGACAGTCCCTGTCTAAAGAATTGAGTCTTTGATCTGTTTTCCTGATTGGCATTGACATAAGTTTCTAACGTATTCTAAAACTCTTTGTGTTCTTTAACCATTAAGTTGGGCTTTAGCTGTTGAGGACTTCTGTCTAGAAACGAATAGTTTGCGAATGCGACTAGTTAATTGTCTGCACAGTCGCGAATACATCGAACAATTATCGATTCTCTGTTGACACCTTAATTAGCCAGAGTGTAGTACTGCTATACTACTCTGATAACATCTCATTTGTAGAACGCGCTTCATTTGATTCGATAGAGGCCAGATTGTTGTTCTGAATTAGTTAACATTACCCATCCCAAATATAAGTACTACTGGTTACTTTTTAATGTCTGTCGACAACCAGAATAACACTCGAAACCACTTGCCATAATTGTATCAAATACATAACTTTCTAACACTGTCCTCTGTGGAAACGACATTATTTACTATAAAATCTATATTAACCCTGTTGGTATACTACGACAATTGCCAAAAAAATCAACCAAGAGTCGATGATTTGAATCTATAGGGTGTACATGTTTTGGCATTTAATTTTGAATTAACAATGACCAATCATCTACGAAAGTCAACAATATCTATATTGAAAGAACGACTTGGATCACTTGAAAAAACATTATCCTCCACTCGTCATCAACAGAGAAAAGCTGATTTACAAGGTTTTTTGTCAACATTAGACGCGGATTCTGAGGAAGACATGCCAGTTGACTCTGATGAAAAAGACGGGTCTTCCACTTCATCAGCTGAAAACGAGAGTGTTGAGAATATGTCAAGTTCTGAATTGAGAGACATCAGTAAAAATTCCATAGAAAATGTACTTTAAAAAAAGGAATGTGCAAATATAATTTAAGCTATTTTGTATTTCAATGAGATTTTGAGTTTCAAAAATCATTTGTTCTCTTGAATTATTATTTCATTTGTAATTATGATGGTTTTATGAAGTTTGCAACAAAAAACTTGTAGTTCTTTATTTAAAATATGCATTTTATGGATTTTTTTAAAAACAAAATTTAGAGATTTATTAAAAAAATCCATGATTTTGGCCTAAAACTAGACCATTAAAAAACACAAAAAAAGATTACTCTTTTTCAGGTCAAAGTCCCAAAACAAATGTCATCGTGTTTAGTAGAGAACTCCACAATGAAACCATGATCTAAAAGTTGACCAACACTAAGCAAATTCTTAGTGATGCTAGGAATGAAGAGAACACCATCTATCTTAGTTTTCTTGGAAGATCCTAAACATAAGGTAATGGATCCCACACCTTCAACTTTACATTCACGATCATTTGCTGTAAAAATGGACTTTATAGGTCCTACATAAGGTGTGAGTTGAGAAAAATACTCCCTTCTACCCGACATGTGGGAGCTAGCTCCACTATCTATCCACCAAGGATCTTCACCTTTGACATTGTCGAGTCACAGGTTTGATTGGACCGACAAAGTCAATCCCCCACTTCTCGAATGGTGCAAGAGGCAGGATTGGTGTCAATGGCCAATTCATTGCTTTTGTAGGCTTACTAGATCTCTGGCATGGATCACATGAACGAATAAAATTTGATACATCCTTGAACATTGTTGGCCACCAATACTTGGCAGTCAATATCTTATTAACTGTATTCTTCAAAGCAAAAGTAATGTTCAAAAGTAATGTTCGGACGAAGGGATCCTATAGCAGTCACGATGTCATATTCTTTCGTCTTTGATTTCGAGGTTGGTTTATCAATAACAGCACTAGACAATTTCGTCTTCGCGATTTCTTCGTCTTCTTCCTCGAAAGTGACCACCTTTTCTGCAGCAGCTGTCTGAAATTCAACATTGATAATTTCCTTTGCTTCTACCGAGATATCTTTTGCAAATAACTTCGCAGCATTGTGGTCATAGTCGGGGTCATCTTTGAGATCTTCTTTAGTCATAGATTTGTTCGTTGTTTTTTTAGAGGATTTCTTCTTCAAGGATTTTCTACGCTTTGTCAAAGATTTTTGATCAGGTTTCGAGGAGCTTTTGCTTCTCATTGTGACTTTGAATAATTTCTCCACGTCACTTGGCCAGGATTGATCTTCTATCTTTGCCAATTTTTCTTCAATAACGTCAATTCTCTGCACTACAGCATCAGTCGTAGCTTTCGCTTTCGTGTCTACAGCAGCTGGTGTTGCTACAAACTGATATTGGGGTCGCGGCTTCTGCGACTGAGGGTAGTCAGGATACTTGTGGCCAGGCTCTCTACAATTTGAGCATAATGGTACATAACCAATTGGCTTTCGCAGTTGAGGACAGTCGGGAGAAAAATGTCCCGGCTCTCCACAATTGTAGCAGTTTCCCGAAACTGGCTTATCGCGGTTTGAGACTTTGCTAGTCCAACAAATTCAGGAGGATTATGTCTTCTTGGTGCAAACTTGGGTCTGTCTTGCTGGGCTGATGCTGCAGTACCCTGTAGATAGTTAGTGGTCACTTTTTTTTGAAAAATAAAAAGTACCTCCTGGGCAGGATCTTCAATGTACTTGACATTCATAGTAGTGCAGTCTTCCTTAGTGTGTCCAGTAGTTCCACATTTCATACACCACATTCCTGAGTTGGAAGAAGACGCTTTTGGTCTTTTATTTGCAACTTCAGAGATCTGCACTTTCATGTCATTAAACTTTTTATTAAGGTCAGCCATATTACTCTTCCAAAACTTTTCAACTTTAGAAGTTGACGACTTATCCTCGACAACTTTCGTGTCGTCTTTTCGTTTAGTTCGTCGTTTATTCTTTGTCTCTCCTTTGTTAGCTTCTGATTCTAATGAATCGCTGCTTTCAGATTCTGAGCTTGAAGAATTGGTACTTGAATCCGAATCTGAGTCATCATTGCTGTCACTAGAATCAGTCTTCGACTTTTGAAATTTCTTAGTCGATTTTCGCTTTCGTGCTAGTTTCGAGGTCTCGAAATTTTCGGCACTAGTTATTACTGCTGCTAAGGAGGTCATGTCCCCTTGTCTACAATACCGATCAATTTTTGGTGGTAAACCAGCCAAAATCCATTCGATTTGCATATCCACGGGATATACACCGGTTAGTTTTCCTATGAGATTTTTAACCTTTTGTGTATATTTGCGAAGGGATTCTTTACTCTTCTTCTGAACATTGTTCAGACGTCCAAGAATTCTAGATTTGTAACCGATCTCTCTGAACTGGTTCAGAAATGCATCTTTCAGCAAGTACCAGGTTCCTACACGGCCTGGTCCAACTTGGTTGTACCGAATGCATGCCTGCTTTCTTCGTAGACCAAGAAAAATTCGTAGTTTGTCTACGTCAGTTCCCTCGTTATTCGCATTAGCGATTGACTCGAATTGTGAGACATAGCTATCTGCATCATCGGAAGAAGTCCCTTTAAAATAATCATATTTAATTTTAAAGATAGAAGTGAAACGTGCAGTAGGACCCTCCATACAAAGCTAATTAGGAGTTCA
Source organism: Diphasiastrum complanatum (assembly GCA_029204225.1). Taxonomy (NCBI): domain Eukaryota; kingdom Viridiplantae; phylum Streptophyta; class Lycopodiopsida; order Lycopodiales; family Lycopodiaceae; genus Diphasiastrum; species Diphasiastrum complanatum. The sequence goes on from CM055107.1 coordinate 46,620,893, forward strand.
AGTAACTGGGCAGTGATTTCGTCTAGATTTCTTCGACTAGTACTCTCACTTTGTCTTCGTAAAAATTCCTCTCTAAGCTTACGGTATCGTTCTAATCTGGATTCTCTATCTGACATACACTAGAGATGGAAATGGATTTGTCAGATTTCTTATAACTTTCCTAAACTATCCCCGGCAACGGCGCCAAAAATTGGTATATGTCGTACTATACCAACAGGAATATAGATTTTATAGTAAATAATGTCGTTCCCACAGAGGACAACGTTAGAAAGTTATGTATTTGGTACAATTATGGCAAGTGGTTTTGAGTGTTATTCTGGTTGTCGACATACATTAAAAAGTAACTAGTAATACTTATGTTTGGGATGGGTAATGTTAATAAGTTCAGAACAACAATCTGGCCTCTATCAAATCGAATGAAGTGCGTTCTACAGATGAGATGTTATCAGAGTAGTACAACAGTACTACACTCTGGCTAATTAAGGTGTCAACAGATAATCGAGAATTGTTCGATGTATTCGTGATTGTGCAAACAATCAATTAATCGCGTTCGCGAACTATTCGTTTCTAGACAGAAGTCCTCAACAACTAAAGCCCAACTTAATAGTTAAAGAACACTAAGAGTTTTAGAATACGTTAGAAACTTTTGTCAATGCCAATCAGGAAAAAAGATGAAAGACTCGATTCTTCAGACATGGACTGTCATCTCATATGTATACATACAACTTTATTCAATGATCGTGCTAGACTGTACCAAAGATAGTCGTTATTTGACTGCCGAAAAAAAAGTATTCGCGACAGACGAATAAGATGGTTTTAAGACAGTTCTTTAGAGCATGCTTTTACGGAAACACAACAAATGACTGTAATGCACTAGAGCGTCTGTCTGATCAGAGAGTAATTCATAAAATGTGTTAGAGATTGTTAGTAGACTCAAGATCACTCACACTAAGCAGTGCGGAGAACAGAGATAATAGAGAATAACTCACAGAACTCTATTCACTTCTTCAATCTCTTACGTAAGCATAAACTCTTCTCTCTCAATGATTGAGACTGAAGTGTGAGATCTATATATGTTCTACGGGACGAACAAACACACCCCTAAAACAACAGGTGCGTCGCTCCCGTGAAAGGGTCTAGTTAACAATTAGACTGAAAATACGTTCAACTATACCATAGGAGGTGTACTTAACTATGAGTTAAAGTTACTCTAGTTTAACATGTCTTTTCGTATCTAGTCATTTTGTATGGACGACCTAGTAAAGGTTATCCAAGACAATGTCTTTTCCTTTTAAAGGTCTTGCCCTTTACAACGCAAGTACTTAGGAGATATATTCCCAAAAAATGACTTAGGCCTCTTCATGATTTATACTTAACCAGCTCATATCTTCATTTTCGAGCATATCATGCCATATTTATGTTGATGTTCAATATTTAACATTTTCGTGGCATCACAGCAATCTCTTTCTCTTGTCCTTTGGATCTACTTGCAACATTTTGAGTTCGTACCTTCCCAAAAAAGCATTCGTTAAAGTGGTGCGCAACCAATGGACACGTAGTACTTTTGTTTGATTGCTATTTTGAATAAAACCAAGTACTTTGGCAATCCAAAATGGATGTCCTTCATTGTTTTCTGAAGCTAGAAGTGCAAGAAGGCTTCCAATTTGGATTTTATTCAAATCACCGTGCCATTGCATTTTTGCAGCTTTTACACTTTGCCTACTCTTTCTTGAGCCCACATAAATTTCACGTTCCTCACCTTGCACAAGCTGCAGGAAATCATTATCTCGAGGATGATCTGAAGGTTCGACAGTCGTAGTTGATGTTCTTAATTTATGATGCCAATGAAATTCATCAGTTGTTGATGTATGTTCGAGATTGAGAAAACTGATTTTTTGTTCCTCGAAAAAGGCCATCCACCAATGCTGATCAAACTCATCAAAAAAATGATAAGCTGCTTGAATACTTGATTCCAAAAAATTTAATGAGGCAAATGGATCAATCTCACGATGTTCACTTTGCGCCTTTTGTTCTTCTAGCAAGGACTTCAAGGGAGACAACACAACAAGCTTGATTTGAGTCGATGGAATGTTAAGCAAAAATCGAACTTCTTCAACAGGTAGCCACGAAACTGAATTTAAAAATAGTTTGCCCCATAATAATATAATGTCTAATTTGTTACATTTGATTTTAAACTGGTGCTGAAAGCTAATATCATTAATATTAGCTACGCATCGCTTTGTTTCGTTGGACGCTTTAACATAATCATGAAAATCATATGTGTGTCTGATTAATGACACGTTTGGCTTTGGCACATACGATTCCTCAACAATGCTTTGAAGCACCGGTAATGAAAATGCTTTCTTGTGTCTCAACCTCTTAGAAAAGCAACTAAACATTTGATCAATTTGATCGTGGGTATGTCTTACCAACAAAAATCCTATTTTTACTTTTTTGAAAAAAAAATTCTCCATTAGCATAGACAAGTATGCCAAAACAATTTGATTTTTATTTTCCCTAGTTTTAGAGCGAGATGGTCAGTGTCTCGCTCGTTGGCGGTCTGACGCTCTGCTCTTTCGTTGTGTTCTGCTCGTTGGCAGACTTTCATGCACAGTTGTTTCGTTTCTATTCTTTTTCTTTTCTGCTCTATGCACTCACAGTCTCTGTGTTTCATTGTATCCTTTTGATCCAGAAAATAGTTTATATCTCCACTGTGTAGATTTTACAAAATAGCTAAACAGAGAATTCCAAGAGTAGTTAACGCTAATCAACTACTCAGTTATTCTCTGTTATTGCTAGTCGTTTCAGCTGGGCGTGAAGTTTAAGACTCCACGCCTGTTGAGCTGCCAGCTGACAGGGTGCAAGATTTTTTTTCATTTCTTTCATTTCATGTCGTGTCTTTGTCTTTCTGGTCTTGGAGGCATGTTTGACTTTTGTGAATCATTCAACCTTCGAATTTTGCTTCACTTTGTGTCTTAGGGTTTTCGAGGTCCTTTGACTTTCGCGAATTCTTTGCCATTCGACCTTCGCTTCGTGTCGCTTCGCTTCGCGTCGTGGCAAAGTTGTAGGAGTTCACATTTCTGACACTCTCTCTTGAACTTTGCAACTTTGCACATTTAATTCAATCGTCTTTCTTTGCTTTGCGAAGAGTGGCTTGTCGAGCGGCTTCATGAGCAGATCTGCAATCATGTCTTCAGACTTTATGTACTGGACCTGGAGCTCTCCTTTCGAGATCAAATCTTGAATGTGATGGTACTTCAGAGATATGTGTTTTGTTTTTGAATGGAAGATAGGATCCTGGGACAGATAAATGACAATCTGAGAGTCCATCATCATTGTACATGGTCCTCCTTGTGGTATCCCAATTGCCTCCAGCATCATTTGCAACCACACTACCTCGTTCGCCACCTTTGAAGCTGTGACGTATTCAACTTCACAAGAAAATTGAGCTACCAAGATTTGTTTTTTGCATATCCAACTGATTGTTGCTCCGCACGCTATTGTACATCCTCCAGTTATGGACTTGTTGTCATCTTTGTAGCTCGCCCAACTTGCATCACTGTAGTGGTGCAGCTCGAATCCTTTTCTTTTGTTTTCTGCTCTGTAGATTAATCCCATATTCTGGGTACTTTTCAGATATCGTAGGATTCATTTTGCCATTTGTCAGTGTGCCATGCCAAGATTGGAAGAGAATTGGCTTAAGGCATAAACAAAGAAAGCTAAATGGGGTCTGGTACAAATTGTAAGGTACATCAGACTACCGATTAGGTTTTGGTAGGGTATACTTGCCATCTTTTGTTCTTTCTTTTCTATTTTGGGACAATCTTGCTTCGTCAGCTTGGCTCCAGCTATCATTGGTATGGCCTTTTCTTTGCAGTCCATCGTGTGATACTGCTTGAGCACCTTTCTGGCATATTCAGACTGACTCAAGTGCATTTCGTCTTTTATTCCATCTCTTATGATCTCCAGCCCGAGGCATTTTATTGCTTCTCCTATATCTGTGATTTCATAACTTTCAAAAATCTGACTCTTCGTGTCTTTGAACAACATCAAAGAATTTCCTATCATCAGGGAATCATCCACGAAAATAGTCAGTATCACAAAATCCTTTCCTACTCTTTTTATGTAGACATTACAGTCCGATTGTGTAGGATTGAAGTCTAGAGACTTTAGAAGACTATCGAGCATCTTGTACCAAGCTCGTGATGCATGTTTAAGACCATAAATGCATCTCTATAACCGACAAACATATTGTCGATTGTCGGGGTCTTCAAATCCTTCAGGCTGTTTCATGAAGATTTCTTCCTCTAGATCTCTATGGAGAAAGGCTGTCTTCACATCAATCTGGTGAATTTCCAAATTGTGATGTCTGATATATGCAAGTAGTAGTCGTATGCTTGTCATCTTGACCATCGATGAATATGTGTCGAAATAATCAACACCATATCTTTGTGTGTAGCCCTTCATGACAAGCTTTGCCTTGTAACGGCCAACGGTGCCATCTGATTTTATTTTCTTCTTGTACACCCATTTGCAGTCGACAATCTTTCTGTTTTTTGGCAGTGGCTCTAGTGTCGATGCCTTGTTTCATCTCATCGACTCGATCTCCTCTGACATTGCCTGCTTCCAGAATTCTCCCTCTAGACTCTGGACAGCTTCTTGATATGTTGTTGGCTCTTCAATGAAGCTTCAGTACTCGAATTGTGTGTCTTTGCTCCACTGAAGATTGTCAGCGTAGCGGTCTGGAGGTCTTCTTTGTCTTGTTGACCTTCTGGGTTCATTTCGTCGTTGTTCGAACGTTTCTTGTTCGTGGGGTTGATCTTCTGCTTCCTGCTGCTCTAGAGTCTGTGGCTCAACATTCTATTTTGACGTATGTCCTCAATCTCCCTATGTATTGCTATCAAACAAAACTCGAAGTCCAAGATCTGCCATCTTGGAGACTAATAGCAGATCTTTTCTCAATGAAGACATGTAGAGTGCTCCTGGCAGCTCTGCTTGACCTGACAGTGTTCGCAACTGTAGAGTCCCAATGCCTTTGACATCATGTCTGCTCCCATCACCTAGAATCACTGCTTTGTTATTTTCAAGTTCTCTAAAGTCGATCAAGATTTTCTTGTTGCAAGTGATGTGTGATGTTGCTCCTGAATCAATGACTACATCGTAGTCTTGTTCAGTGTAGCTCGTTGAAGCTTCATCAAATATTGTGAAGGCTTCATCACCTCTATCTGCATCCTTGGATGACTCTGCAACATTTGCTTTCTCAGCCTTGTTCTTTCTTTTTGGGTTGAATCTGCAATCGTATGCAAAGTGTCCCTTCTTCTTGCAGTGCATGCAAGATATTGCTGGATTGAACCAACATTTGTTGGTTGTATGGTCTGGTTTGTGACAGTGATCACTGCTTCCTTCTCCTTTGTCCCTCATCAGTCTCTCATCAACGACAAGACTGATTGCTTTGTCGAATGTCATATCTGGTAGACTCAGTATGAGCATTCTCAATGGCTGATAGGACGTAGGTAGAGACTTCATGAAGTACATCAGTTGTTGTGGGTTGGGACCTAGTGCTCCTGTCCTGATGCAGCAAGTTGAGCGAAACAGACTCTTTGCGACGCATCTTGATATGGGTAATTCGAATGAATGGGCTCTGAGTCAGTTTAGATGGTTTGAAATGCTTGACGAAAGCGTCCTTGAGGGTGGTCCAAAGCTTTGAGATTCAAATACCACTCCTTGGCTGTTCCATAGAGTACCATGGGAAATAGGCGAAGCTTTTCAGTTTCAAACGACATGCATTATCAAAATCTTGGAGAAATCGGATTGGGTCAGATTCTTCATCGTACTTTGGTGCATCGATATGTGAATTTCTGCATTCTAGTCGTGGAGGAGCTGGATTAGAAGATTCAGCATAGTCATGAGACATGATGCAGAGTGCGGAGGAGAGTAACAATACAGATGCATTAGAGGAGTTTTGAGTTCCAAAAAGACCCTTTAAGAATTCGTGCAAGATGTCTTTTTTATTATTAATATATTATAACACTAATACTTTTGACTTGCCATAACTTTTGAATCGTAGCTCAGAAGTATATCATGTAGCATATCATTGGAAAGCCCTTGTTGAGCGCTTTTCAATGCACCAAACTTCGCTAAATTTGAACTTACCACTAAAAAGTTATGCCATTTTTAGCATGAAATCAAAATGTGGACTCAAAAAGTTACGTTACGTAGATTTCAAATTTGAGTGTTTTGATTGGTATATGTGTAAGAAAAATTTGAGAAAAAATATAAAAAGAATCTTTACAAAGAGTCTTTTTTTTATTTGATCCCAACGGGTGGGCAGCAACATGTTAAAAAGACAAAGGAATGGAAAATTCTCCCAGATTGAAAATACGGGAGAATATACACGGTAGTAGTTGTGAAAATTTATTCCTAATTGCCAGAGTAGCGTATTTTCAATAAAAAATCTTGTGCGTTTCTCATTGACCTTAAAACACACCTCCTCCCACAGAGAATGATAATCTGTCATGAGAGAGAATTTTCAAAAGAACCAAGAGTTCGCCGACATGTGGCTTACCATAAAAGCAATCATTATCACTCAAAGTTAAAGAGGATGAAGAGGAGACATCCATCATTACCCATAGGGGGAGAGAGTCGTGTGGATTGGAACAACTGTTTTTAGCTTGGAATCTGATTTTGCCTCAACATCTCTCTTGGAATAAGCTTCCATCGTTGCTGCAACCAAACGTGCCCTGCCAACATTGCATGTATCTATCACTCCTCACAAAAGAGAGCGACCATGGTGCAGTAGCGAATCGGGCCAGCAGACAGCAGAAGAAGAGTGCAGCCAAGAAGAGAGATCAGATCAAAGACTCAGATCAAAGACGAAGCATGAGAGTGAACTGTGAGAGTGCAGCCAGGCAATAGCTAGGGCCAGTAGGGATAATCTAGGATCGGATTCTCTAGGGGGAGAGTTCATCCTGCATGCTACTCACGGTGAAGATCAACCTCTAGAACTTTAGTTGCTCTCACTAAAAAAGCATGAGAATACAATGCCAGTTCATTTGATCCCCCATTCAAGTACAATTATCTCTATTGTGGATCATCTCTCTATAGAAACTACCATGCAGCAACCTTTGGCTCCAGCTCTCACTTTATATTCTATGATGCAAGTGTTATTGCTTTCAATGTGCAAATAGTTTCATATTATGCTCAGAAAACTAAGATCTCAATCGTAACCAATGCCTAATGCTCTTCCTCAAAATGCATTATAGTTCAAATCTGAGCGTAACAACCAGACAAATATAAAGTATCATATTGTACTGAATGGTGCCGATTGGACTCATGTAGGTAGTGTGTATCGTGTTTCACCTAGTTGCATCAGCTGACTCCTAGAATGCGCACTTAATCATGTAGACTTAGGGCCCGCTCAGGTCGTGCATGGAGTCAGTCCTAACAGTCAGGACCTCGATCATGTTCAATCTTTGACAATAGCCATGTACTTCAGGTATTGCTTCTTGTCTCAAGGTGCCCTTAAACCAATTGTCTTTGTAGTAGTCAGCCATGAGAATAATTGCCTATGAAAATCTTTAGCTTGGTTCTTTGAAGCGTCATATGAGGTTTGCTACTATGCTAACACTACTGTTAGACAGAAGCCTTGTGATCCTCAAATGGGGAGTATCTTCTGACATGATGTTTTAAGAAACCGTTACTGAGTTCTGCAACTCATCGCATATCTTAATAGCTTACATATGGCTGATGCATGATGATACAACCCCTTGGAAACAACGTTTGGAAATAGCTGCCTCAGAGAGCGTAACAATAACATGTATAAGGCCTTCGAAAGGTGACATCCATTGTGACAGTTGCTACGTTCGAAGCCTTTGGTGAAGGCTGGGAGAGTTATGATCCATGACGTGCTAGAGCAGGCAAGGTTTGATGGCTATTACTACAATCAATTCCTTGTGGTTAATGACTGTCTAGAGAGAGAGAGAGAGAGAGAGAGAGAGAGAGAGAGAGAGAGAGAGAGAGAGAGAGAGAGAGAGAGAGAGAGAGAGAGAGAGAGAGAGAGAGAGAGATGGTCCGTAGCAAATGGAGATTGTGGCAGGTGAGGGAAGAGCGCTAGCCATGGCAAGATGGAGATAGACATATGGTCCGTAGCAAATGGAGATCGTGGCAGGTGAGGGAAGAGCGCTAGCCGTGGCAAGATGGAGATGCACTGATTCACTGGCCCACACATTAGGAGTGTACTTCAGTTTGTTGTGGAGGCCGGATAGTCGTGCTAGGAGGAAACACGCCCTCACCTTGGATGAAAGACTTTTAAATATTAGTCAGATATACAGTTGTGATAGCAGGCAAGTCTGAAAATCACACTTGGTAGGCAGCGATGAATGTCTTCTTGATTCTTGGAGATGTAGGTGAGAGCGGCCTCCAGGTAGCGAAACACTATTTCTTTCAGTTGTCCCAAAAAAAACCACTATTGCTAGCGTTGGGCTAACATGATCTTCACTATTGGACAGAGAATATATGTCAAGGAGAGTGAATGCATTCAAGGTGACAAAAAGCAAACAGGTTCTTCTCAAACCACTATCTTGATATTTTTCACCTTTGTGCAGCATACACCTGCCAGCTGCAACCCAAAGCATACTGTTTGTAAGAAGAGTATGCATCGTCTAGCAATCTCTAAATCCAACTTCAAAATCATTAATTGCAGATCTTGCCCCACCATCTATTCGTCTTACTTTCCAATGGCAATTGTTATCGTAATCATTTTCATAATCAAAGTCTCTCACATGCCGAGAAATTTATGTTCCATCTTTATGTTATACCATGACTTTGAATTAGATGACATCTTTCTACTTGTACCGGTCATACTGCATTTTATCCAACAATGCATAGTCTCCCTACAGTACTTATAGTGAGCACAGATTATTTTCAAAACATTTTAAGAATAGAGCAAAGAAGGCTGTATTCTACCTCATAATTCATATTGCCAGACTCATTGGTCATTACTTTTCAAATATATGGATGTGGCTGAGCACACCAATAATCCCTACATGAATACATTCCACTCTCAGATTCATGATCATGGACATCGTTGAAACTACTTGCAATGATCTTTCCCTGAGCAAAGCTTAGAAATTATTCTCATGGTGCTATGATAGCTAGAGCATACTTCAGAGTCCTTGGAGATGTGTAAAGCTGTCTCAAGAGAAATAAAATTAAGTCAAAATAGGATGACCAAGTTCTCAGTGTCATAGCAGAACATCAACATCCTCTCTTTCTTCATTCTTCTTGCAAATGAGCAGTTTGTCGACTATACAAATTTCCTCCTTATTTAGCCTAATCAAGATCTGCAACTTGTGTCGCCTCTTTAGGAACTTCAAATACATAAATCATCTTATCAACTTGTGCCACCTCTCTCAGCACAGATTCATGAACAATCTTATCAACCTCCATGTGACAACTATCAATCTTCTTCAATCTACTGTTGTTCATAATGTCTCTCACTTATTGAGCATCATCATACCTGTTTGCTACAGCATAAATGTTTGACAGAAGTACATATGGTGCAGCATTTTCTGGATCCAATTTGATAGCGTGACTTGCAGCTCGTGCACCACGCTCTACGTCACCATAAATTTTGCAAGCACCTAGCAAACACAACCATACCCTAGCAAAGCTTTGCTTTCAAGCGGCATACTATCAAATTCTCTGCGTCATCCAAAAGTCCTGCACTACCAAGGTTATCAATCAGCCTGCGCACACCCCTTCCTCGCGATCGAGAGAGAGAGAGAGAGAGAGAGAGAGAGAGAGAGAGAGAGAGAGAGAGAGAAAGAGAGAGAGAGGATACACATTTATGATTATGTGATAACATCAATAAATTGTCAATAAATTATAAGGTGGGAATTTGAAAATGTGGCTATATTGAATATGCACAACCACTTGGAGGCTATCTTGAATATGCACAGCCACTTGGAAGCTGGACAGTGGCCATTGTATATGCATGGATGGGGAGGAGGGCCATGCATGATCCTACCCATACGTGCATCTCCCTCCCCATCATTTTTAGTGAAAAAAGTGTGTATGCATGGGTGAGGGGAGGAGCATGCATGGTGCACCCATACACATGCGCAAAACTATACGTAAGTTTAAATATATATATATATATATATATATATGGCCAGCATTTGAAATTAAAAGGCCAACAAGGATATGCTTAGGAAATATCATGGCACACACCTCGGGTATGGACCTTCAAAACATTGATTCCTTGATAGCATAATCATGTTCAATTATTCAATTGTATAAAATGTATCCTCGGTTTCCAAGTGGGGCTTGAACCTGAGATCATGCTACCTTCGAATGCCAAGCCATCCACATAATAATGAGCTTAAACCATTTGCATTGTTATTTTATTGTGATCTGATAAAAGTGATGACTAATTGATATATAAACATAATCTATAACTTCGACTTATTGTACACTGCATGTATTCCAATCATCCTATCAATATAGAAGTTGGACTACATCATCATTACATAGAGAATAACTATATACTCATAATTTGTGCAACATATGCAACTATTCTAACTAACCCATTTTGGTGTCCATAATTGGCTAGGACCTTGGGCTTTTTTACAATCCTTACGCTCATAGTAATCAAGTTCTTGTATGCTCAAATTTAATCTACTAGACTCCACATCATCTTCAAAAATACATGATTCTTTCCATGTTTCATTCTTGTTTTTCTTAGACTCTAAAAGATCACCAATATCTTTGTCGACGCTGAATCCTCCTAGATTTGCTTGGGATTTCTCACGTGTATTGAAACCACTGGCTTGTCTTTTGATTTGCACATTCTTTGTCTTCTTTGAACCCACCATTTTAAGACCTGCCTCAATCAATCTGCATACAGTCATTTTGCTAAATGCATTAGGTAAGGACCAATAAATCTGTTAGTTTACGGATTGCTATTGCGTACAAGCATATCCAATGCATGTTTAATGTCAGAATCTCAATAGTTTTTTGTTTTCAGGAGAATTTGCACCAAAGCTCTGCTACACAAGTCTTTGATATATGAAGCTTTCTTGCCTTCAATAGCTAAGTTAATGCGTATGCTTTGAACTTTCTAGACAATGAAATTTCATATGTCAGTCGCAAGGCTCTGACACTGAACTTTGTGCATTGTTTTTAATAATTTCATAGTTGTCTGATTTTGCAAGGTCATTCAGACCTCAATTGTTAGAAATAAGAAATCCTTGGAGTTCATTTTTTTTTTTTTAATCAATGAGCACTCGTGTGTACTACAATACATAGTTCCTGTCTGTGCCATTAGCTCATTTCCTACACAAGATTTGTATGAAACTGCACAAATTTTGGTGTTCTTTTATGAAATGATTCCCCCGCTTGTTGTTCCATGTTCTGAAGAGCAGCTTCTACGCTGCGATAGAACTTCTATCGCAGCGTAGATTTGCCTCCTCCACTGCTGGCGCGGTTCTGTGCGCGAGGAGGAGGCCGAAAATTGGGTTTTTGTTTTTTTTTTTTTTTTGCGATTCTGTCCACGATTCGCTACAGCGAATCGCGATTCGCAGAATCGCGATTCCCGAATCGCGAAGCTGGCGAATCGTGATTCGCTGCAACTATGGATAGAAGCAAGAAAACTTCAAAATGTTTGTAAGTTTTTGAAGTGTAATACTACATACAAGACTCTCATATGACGACAAATTACATGTGTTTCTCTAGAATGTATTGTATTGTTGTAAATCGAAGATACGTGACTTTTCGTTTATTGAAGTTGTTCAATGCTCATTGCATGCATGGATCTTGATCTTAAGGTACCCAAATTAAAGATTGACCCTCAAGAAAAACTTCACCTGACTTTACGGAAATCATCCATCAACAAAGGGATCAGAGCTTGTATTTACGTAAGCTATTAAAATAAGGGTCTGCAAATATGCATCGACCAAAACGGTGAAGTACTTGGAAAAATTGAGCATACTCACATTCCACAAAGTTCCTTTTGCGTAATAGCTGAGTCTCTGTCCACAAACGCATCCTCCAATCGGAAACTCAACCATATATACAGATCGAAGACCTGCATTGTAAGATGTGCTTGTAAATAAACTGAAAAAACATCAATTCAATAGTACATTAAATTTAATACCCCGTCTTCCTGAACAGATGAGATAGCAATAGAGTAAATTTGTGTACATAGCCTTTCAGAGTTGAGAGAAATGTGTATGAAGTACCTTGTTTAGTGATTCCAACTCCACTAGTGCACCCTGAGTTCTTGGAATTTGTGTCGAAGATGAAGAAAGAGATGTGCCCAGGGAAACTCCCCCATATTTGCAATACTCAGTTGCAAACTGCAACACAGTGATAAGTCAGATCTAGCATCAGTTAGGATTCAAAAAATACTGACAATCAACAGATGACATTAAGAAGTGATATAAAAAGTGCCAGAAAGCAATGAGTATAGATTGTCCTTGATTCAACAGCCCTTTCCAAACCTTCAAGAGGTGATAACAATCGTGTAGTAAATTTATCGGTGTTGTGTGACATTGGTAAATCGACAATTATTGTTCACCTGGAACATCAGCCCATTGGCCTTATAAGTGTAACGTGAAAATCAAAATATTACCTTAAGTAAGGCACCCGTTACAACTTGATTGTCTAGATCAATAGGACTGCACATGGAGAAGTATAAACACATTCAGCTGCAATGAGAGAAAACCAATAGGACTACATACCGAGAAGTATAAACACAATAAGCAGACATGAGAGGTATAAACACAATAAGCAGACATGAGAGACAACTTGAGAGGATTTGCATAATTTTTAATCAGAAGACAAGTTCGTGTTCACAAACCATGTGTTGCATAACCAAAACTAGGGCTTACACATACTTCCCAGGAACGGTACAGAACTGTTCCTAGGAACCCGTTCCATACTATTCCTAAGGTACCTTAGAAACCGTTCCAAAAAATTTATTGAAATATAACTTTGGTGTGGGTAAATCTGTTTAGAAAGTTTACTAAATCATTGTTTTCCGGGTTCCTAAGAAAGTTTTTTTGCACACAAAAAAAGGGTTTATGTTCCTACTAATGTTCTTGTTCGTGTTTCTAAGTTGAAACCAAGTTGAAGATGCTCTTAGGAACAAAACTTAGGAGCAGGAATAGGATCCTATGCGTATTCCTGAGTTGAAACCTAAGTTGAAGATGCTCTTTAAAACAGGAATAGGAACAAAACTTAGGAAAAGGAACGAAACTTAGGAACAGGAGTGGGAATAGGAACTTACGAACAACAGCAACAACTTAGGTATAGGAATAGGAAGCCCTAAGAACTTAGGAACATGAACATAAACTTAGGAACAAGAACTGGAACAGGAACTTAGGAACAAGAACTGGAACAGTAACTTAGGAACAAGAGCAAGAATTCCTTGGAACTTAGGTTCAATAGGAACAGGAACAAAAATAGAAACCCTTTAATTTTAATGCATGGACTCAGGAACTTAGGTCTCAATAGGAACAAGTATAGGAGCTGTTAGGAACGGGAACAAGACTAGAAACTAAGGAACAGGCTCTCGGAACTTCATAAGTCGTAGTACATAGGTATAAGCCTAAAACAGTTTGTTGAGTACAGACTAGTACATAACATCATGTAAACCATGCTTTACTATGAGAAGGGTAATGACTAGGGATACAAAACATTATGCCATTTTTTTCCTGGTATGGAACTGTTCTGTTCCAAAATAGGAGCAATGCTGTAACCATTTTAGGAATGGAACCATACAATAAAAAAATACATTCCTAAGGAGCAGAACAGCCGTTCCTTAGGAATGGTACCGTACTCATTCCTATCCAGAAATATTAGAAATGGGTATCAATGGGCTCACATGCCTTCTACCACAATCAAATTTCATACTCATTGAGTTAGCAGAACCTTTGTGAACCAAATTGGCATCTAATTTGGATAGGATACAAAAGTATACACATGAAGCAAATGCATTCTGTGAAGGACTCTAGTGCAATTTTGACAATTTACAACAAAATGACACTTCCTTTATGCTCTAGATTATTTGCTAATGTGAAAGATGATTTGAATTCTTGTTAATTTGGAAAAGAGCCTGGCTAACTTTGTTAAGTGTCATGATATAGGGGAAGCTCATATGTCAATAAGAAGCAACCTAATCGAGAAAAGTATCTTATGATTTGACGATTTGCTTGCAATGGTTCCAAGCATTTCTGTACAAGATATAGCCCATAAATGTTGTTGTATAGTTTTATACTAAGAGCAGCAGTAAGAGTAGGGTTATAGAGGTAAACAGAGGCGCCAAAAGCCTTTTTCAAGGATATCAATTGATAAAGTATGCTAGAAAAAGCATAAAGAAAGCTAAGGATAGAGCTAGTGGTTATGTGAATCCAAGGATGTGGAAGGTTCAAATTGAAAAAAGAGAGAGTACCCTTAAAGAGACCTAAATAATGAAAATGCAAAGTCAAGGGAGAGAGAACCCACAATGCATGTATTACAATTGAGCACCATGATCCATGAGAGAGATGAAGTAACGTAGAGACTTGTGACTTATCACATATAGTCCACTAGTCTTGAGTCTCCTTCAACACACAGGAAGGACTGAACGTCATTGATTATGTCATATGAGGCACTTGGGCCGATTTGGTCATTTGATATTGACCATCCATGCGATTAAGAAGTTAGAAAAATGCATCAAAGAACAAATATTAGTCTAATTCAATAAGCCAATACCATGCTACAAGATCATAACTAATAAATTATACCTTGTAATTAAAAATTAAACTTTTAACTTCTGATTTCAAGGTTCAGAATGTTTAATGAGCATGTACATACAACAACATTGTACATTCAACATTCAAACATTGAACATCAAATAATGTAGTCTAAATAACAATAGATAGAACTAATGAATGAAAGCTTGCCCACTTGCAAGTCGCAAAATTGGAGAAATATCTAGAGACAATTGACTTTTAAGGTTTAGGTTGTGGTAAGGGTTGACCACAGTTTTACAAACACAATAATTATTGATGGTAAGTTAGGTTGGTTCATGCATCTTTCCAAGGCTAAGGATCCATTGCCTAAAGTCGGAAGTCTATAATGTTTAGACAGTAGATACTTGATTTAAATCTCAAAAGATTGAAGGAATTCAACTTTAGAATTTCAGATTTTTCATGTGAAAGATTAGTGCCAAAGTTCTCATTTTAAAGTTCATGGTTTTCATATTTATCATATGAGATACGCACTAGATTTGTTTTAATTAAAGTTATAATTGCACAATACTTATTCATATAATGTTGAAACTTTTCAAAAAACCACAACTTGGCCACTCTAGTAGCTTGTTAACTAAGTTCTTGTCAAATTTCAATAAACTCTAGCACTAATTGCTAGGTCCGTGATAATCATCCACAACAGCTATCTTTGACAACTTGCCAGACGGGCTCACCACGTCTTGTCGTTAGTTATCAAGCATCATTGTAGCTTATGATCAGCTAGCTCTCAAGTAAGTGATCCGCCGGCTACAAGCATGCTAGGTCTAAGAGTGGCCCTTGACACAATCCATCATGGATGACTTTTATAATGAGAAGATATGATAGAACTTATGGTAGGTAAAACCTCATGTCAATTAGCTAGTCATCCATGACAACATCACAATCAATCAAATATATAGGCATTATTCACAACTTAAAAGGGATTGCATTTTTGTTGAGATTGTTTCCAAAGCTTTTATTCATACTTTTTCCATTTCATTATTTCAGATTAGAAAACTTAGTCAACATAGTGCCACCTAAAACTTGTTCTACAAAACATGAAAAGAAATGATATAGCATGTCCATCTTTGTCACAGATTACAAAAACAAAAAATGGAAGCTTTTAATTCTAAAGGAAATAATTTTCAAAAAAGAACCCATTTCGTGCTTCCACCTGTTAAATTGATATCAAATTTGACAATAAAGCAACAAGCCTTGCAATTTGCAAAGAAACTTTTGTAATAAAAAATAACATGACAACATCATAACAGTAAGCGATATTTACCATATGCAAAATAGAATATAATCTAACCTATACAAGTTCAAAAAAGTAAGCAATATTTACCATATGCAAAATAGGAAACGATCTTTGATTGACATAGGGAATTCATCCAATAGCCTTGCCACCTCCTACACAAAGAGGTAGCCCTCACAATAAGGCACAAAATTTGTGAACTTTTGTGTCTCTTACATGTGACCATACTTCTAGAAGAAAAAAAAGAAGAAGAAAGCTTTATTGACGTCTTTTTGGTACCCTAAAGTACATAAGACACAAAAAAATACATGTCAAGTGTGTATAGCACTCTAGTGGTGTATATGACATCTCCACATGTATGATTAGCATGCTAAAACATGATAAAAATGAAACACTAAATAACACCACTTGTAAGCACAAAACACATTAAAAGAGAATGCTTGTGAGGAGAAAAATTAATCACACAAATAGTCCTGCCCGAGCCTTTGGGATCTCTTGCACATCCATGATCAGTCACTACATAATAGACATGGCTTCTTCTCATACCACTACAATCCACTCCACAACAGGACACATCATCCAAATTGGACAATTTCTTAGACTCAAGATCTACTTCGAGCCTCAACTAGTCAATTCCTCTAAATGGATGCCACACACTCTCTTGTAAGGCCACAATTCAAGGCCATATTGCACATGTACTTGTAGATCATAGATATATGCTACATCAATGCCTATTTGACATTATGGGCCCAAGAGCCATTTTACTTGGCAAGACTAACGATAGTTTAATTTGCAAGGCCATGACTTAGAGCAATGTTTCATAGGGTCGTTTTGTATGTCATTTCGAAACGTGTTTGAAACGGCTGGTTCAGGTTCAAAACGGGAAAAAAAATTACGTTTTTTTTTCTTTTTTGAAAATGTGTTTTAAGGGTTTTGGGGTTTACACATGTCATAGAAAGTCTAGTACCAAGTAGATACATCCAATTTCATGAGAATGCTCTAGAGAATGCAATTTCAAGAGGAGAAACCATGTACAATGACTATGGTCGCTTTCCTCAGTCAATTATTGATATTGTCATAATTAGGTTATTAAGTTGCGAGAATCCGTTCAGGCCCATTGCTAGTACAAAGCTTATGGCCCCTGAGAAATCATGCTCAAGTCACAAGTGCATTCAAGAAGTATGCAAAGACACAACCATCATCATCTTTAGAGTCTTGTAACTTGTAAGTACTAAGAGAACAAGAAGTTTAGCTCGTGAGGGTTTGCATGCCCATTGCCACATGGTAGTAGGTACTCGATAACATGTCAACAATCACACTTTTGTGCATGCAACACATCACAGTCTCAGACATCCAAGAACTTCTAGAAATTATAAGTAGTAAAGTTATAAACTATACAATGTACTGACCAGTGACCACTGACAAATCACAAATTACAATTCAAGAGTCAAAAGTTTAAACATTAGTCTTTAAAGTAACAGCATAAATAACAAGAGTTTCAAGCGTGGCCTCAAGGCTCAAGCCTGAGGCGCCATGAGTAATATGTATAACTTCTATGCTAGAGCCTAGAGTATGTCACTATCATCTATGCTGACTATTGAGTGCCCCCCCAAGGCTCTAGCTGCCCGCCTCAAAAGTTGTTGTCGTGGAGGCACTAGCATGACCTCAAGCTCAAGGTCATCCTCCCCATCATCAGACTCACCCTCATCCTCCTCATCCTCATCCTCATCCTCACCCTTAGTGGTGGATTCCTCATCTGAGTTAGAGGGACTCTCAGAGGTGTCTGAGATTACTGGATGGCTCGGACCCTCTCCTGCGCTCCTGGCCTACGTGATGCAACAACTTAAGTGGTAGACCCTGCGTAGTGCACACAAGGAAATTGGAATTAGGACTTAGGATCGACATTACTTTAAACTTACAAATTACAATTTACAATCTAGTATCTAGTATATCTACAAAAAGTACTAATATAAAGCAATGAATCGGGGAATCGGGCATTGAAATCAACCTACAGCTGCTAAGGCCTCCCGATGGATTAAAGCATACACATCCTCCTCCTCTTGTGATCTTGGTGGCAAGTCTGGAACCCTTGCCACATAGATGTCATTGGGATTAACCTATGGAATTAAACCAAGATCTTGATTCTCGGTAGTAGTAAATGATTTCAAAAAACTAGCAAATTTAAACGTTGAAACTTGAAGCCTAAAGGTTCTTAGTCCAGAATCTAAACAGATCATGCTAGACTCTACAAAATTCAGATTACCTGTATGGGCTCCCCGGTCTCCCTTAGCTTCTTCAGAAGCCATAGGTTGGCATGCACATACACCAACCTCTGCGTAGTAGAAAGTCTGTTCCTCCTCTTTGTATGAATAAGAGAGGACACACTCCAATTTCTCTCGCATGCAACTGCTGTGCAATCTTGTGAGAGGACGCGGATGGCAAGTTTCTGCAATTACATACTACATAGATGAAATTTGAATCATGATTCATGATGGCACCAACTGGCAAGTAATAAGTTATAACTACCAAGTACTTACTACTAGCTAGTAGCTTGTGATTACTAATTACATACCTGAATAAATTCAAGTCATCCATGAGTGCATCTTGATCCCTAGGATCAGGATAGACAGAGGAGACGTAGGAATGCCATCCCTGCCTAAGCTCTCGGTCATGGAATTGATCTTCCTTCCTCCATAGTGGATGAAGCAAGCAAGCCACGACATGCAGAGGTTGATGGAACCACTGCCACCTATCTAGAAACAAGCTCCTTATTTCTTCCAACTTGCAAACAATCAGGAGTGAAGTTTGAACATTCAAGTCTCAAGAACCCTGATTCCGATAATGAGTACAAATTTGCAAATACTCATTACTATTAACTAATCATGAATGTTCAATGAAGAATCAACTTTCGACGTAGTAATATACCTATCAGCAGCTATGCTGGTGCAACTCTGAAGCTGCTCTCCCAGCCTATCCATGTACTCATAGAGAAGGCCTAAAGTGCAACCCTCTCTATCAGTAAGGTGCAACACACTATAGATAGGCTGCATGGATGTGATAATGGCGCTGTATCATCCCAAAATGCAATAGACATCACGGTCACCTCAAATCTCTTGGCCCTAGCCTCTCGTGATGGGCCCCACTCTACCCAATGGTTTGAAACAACCATTTGCCTTAGGCTTGCATGCACTTTTATGAGCCACTCCAAAACAAGGAACATATAGGCAAACCTAGAATGAAATAAGAATAGTAATTGGTCATAGGCAGCAGGCTATAGCAAAATTCAAATTGCATGAGCATTGAGACTTGAAGCTAAAACAAAATTGCAAATCAAAAAATTGGAAACAGGTTGGAACTTGGTTACCTAGAGGGGGAGTTGTCCCCGATCCCGACAATCCTTAGTGACTCTGGTGCCCGAGTGCAAAAAGATGCACCCTTATTCAAACGAGGCCACCTCCATATTCCCACAATACTTGCAAGTCCACTTCTTCATGCCTGACGTGCCATAACCTGAATTAAGGGTGACATGATCCCATAAAGGATCCGGTAGTCTGGGCATAGCTAATAGCTATCTAGTGTCAACAAAGTAATAGTATTTAATTCAAACTTCAAATTAAAAACTAATCCTAGAACCTAAGATTTAACCTCACTCTCCCTCACACACAAAAACTCTCCCTCTCCTACACATTCCCCCTCTACTTCATACACACATGTCACGCACACTCTCCCTCTCCCCTCACACACACACACACACATTCCCCCTCTACTTCATACACACACACACGTCACACACACTCTCGTTCTCCACACAGAGTTTGCCTCGCCACCATTGATTGTTGAGGCTATATTTCAAGTTATCACATTCATTCATAGAGTCTCGGAGCTTGATTCATCCAAATACGTAGCTGCAGCTTTCACATCCTCTCTCACTCTGGCTAGTCAGCAGGCTAAGTCCTCGTGGTTTTAGTGTGTTTCTGACCTTTTGAGTATGTGGGGTTTATCTATATCTGATCTCCCGAATGGGACATGCATTTATCCACCAACAGATTTACAGGGCTTACATCAGAACAATGTGGTCTCATCCAGATCTATCACGGGTCAAGCTTCATTTTTATCACACTCATCTTTTTCAGCTTGATGGTTCCGGGCTTCCCATTCGGCCGGGTTATTTGTCTCAGTTATCTTTCGGCCTACGCTATCGTCTCGGTCAGCTTAGGGTCTCTTCTCACCAGCTTGCTACTGAGACAGGCAGATACACAGACACACCTCGACCGCTACGGATTTGTCAATGCTGCTCTTTACAGGAGATCGAGGATGAGTTCCACTTCATTTTCCGATGTTCGGCCTACTATGAGATCAGAGGCAAGATACCATTGCTTATACATAGATACTCCACTTACACTTGGTTCTTTCCTTGCCTACTCAAATGCGAGATGTGTTGGTTTGTTATTACGAGAGATGTTTACTTTGAGATCTTCTCTTTTATTGGATGCTTCTGATGTGGATCATAGCCAGTCCCACATTATGCACTTTTTCCAGAAGAGGGATAGAGATGAGACTTCTGACAGTGAGATAGACATTCCAGTACGACGGCTGAAGCTCCAGTGTCCTCTTCGTCCCTCCAGGCCCATGGCTCTTCACCAGAGGCCAACGCCTGCTTCTCACGATATCACGTAGTTTTTTATATCCACTTAGCTAGTTAGTTAACTTATATCAGTTTTCTCTTTCCCTCTGTGTAGCTGGTGGTTAAGCTACTGATATTGTACCCTCGACAGAGTTGGAGGTTAAGCTTTGTTTTTCTCTCTGTTTTCTTTTTTTGGTTTAGCTTATAGGAATAAGACTTACGTGGACAATGCTCCTTTTTTTGATGTACTTTTTACTTGTCTTATGTGCCCTCGGGCACTTGATAGACATTAATATATATAATTCTAATTCTAATTCTCTCTCTCTCTCTCTCTCTCTCTCTCTCTCTCTCTCTCTCTCTCTCTCTCTCTCTCAGGTGAGGGGTCAGCTCTCGGGATGCGCGGTATTTGCAAAAAAGCTTGTGTTTTTTTTACAGTCGTTTCGAACAACTCATTTTTTTGAAACGGGGTCGCTTCGTACGGGTGGTTTCAAACGGGTTTCAGCGTTCGAAACGCGTTTCGATGAAACATTGATTTAGAGTGATCGGCCTCTATTGGAGGCATAATTTTTTGGATAGGACTACTTACATCACATGGCCTCTTTATTTTTCATGGTAGAGGTTAGCCCTTATTTTAATATAGTATACATAGGAAGTGGAGACATTCGTTGATTATTTTATCTTTTTTGTTACTCTTGAGTCCTTTCAAAGAAGACTCACTATTCTTCTTTGTAAGGGATTTTAACTATGTTTGGTGTACCCTTTAGTAGTCTTTGTCTGAGGATCCGAATTGCTTCATCTTCTCTAGTCTATTGTTCAAATGTGTTATGTCTTAGATTTGTGCTCATAACTTGGTAATAGGTATCCTAGCACTCAGAGGCTGGACATTTCCATGATTTATCTACTCTTTTCTTTAGAGACATTGGTGTGGTGATCTGAAATTTCATTCTTTGGCCAATTTTTGTGAAATGTGTTTTCCATCTTGGCCCAAAGTCATCTCCTTCATGTTTTTTGCAATGAAAGTGGGAAATAACCAGCTTTTTGGGAGCAATTGGTTAGGGCATGTCCGTTGTCTGTAGAGACTAACGAGATATTGATTAGAGTTCTCTTTGAAAAGTTGTGCAAAATCAAAATTTTGTTCTAAGGGGTTACCTTTACATTTTATGTTCAGCACTATTTTGTTTCACATTTAAGTGGATTTACTTGTTCTCTATTGTTCTATAAACTTTTAAATTCAATTCCTGTCCATTTTGACCAATTGAAATTTGAGTTATTGCAAGGTCAAACTTTGGTCAAAGTAGGAGTACTATATTTTCTGTTTTGCAAGATTCTTTTCATATTCCTGGTGGACAGCATTCATTGAAGTTATACAAGTTAGGAGCACAATAAAGCTCCAATAGAGGTTTCTATCACAAAATCTTGTAGATTAGAGTTTCGCCAAAACAAGGGATTCGGGAATATTCTGTTTTTGTTCAAAATGATTCTTTTTAGGTGCTATGTGAATCTTCCTGCTTTGTGTCGCATCACGATTTGATAGCACTTTAAAGCTCATTGATCAAGCATTCCTACCTCAAGATTTTGCATTTTCAAGCTCTTCAAATTTGTGGCACCAGATCTTTTTCGTACATTTTGAGTCATTTTATGACAATTTCACAGTCATTGTGTTTCCTCCAATGAGACACCTCTAACACACTTTACAGCTTGCACATATGATCACTAACTTAAGATACTATAGATTCACTTTATAAGTGATTCTATTAACTACTGCTAGAGTTATCACTTTTGCATTTTGCTATGGAGATCTTTATATCTGTGTTTCCTACACTGCCACTTCTATTACACTTTACGTATCTTGATTTGAATCACTAGAAGTCCACTTAGTAAGACCACCACCCTCTTCTTGCACTTTTTTGTGTCAAATATTGAAACTTTTTATTTCTCACTGAATCACTCCAATCTTGCTAGAATTACAGCCACCTTTTAAATGGTGCATTCCATGTCTTATGCAAATCTAATTTTCAAGAAAGTGCTCAATTTTCTTAGCTTCTCAGGCCATTTGTCTCGCTAGATTTTCAACTGTGAGATTAATCTATCAATATAAATCCATCATCCAGATGGCTCGAGCTGCAACACGAATATGAGTAGTGTATTGTCTCTGACATCTGTGAACGGGTACGTCGTCGTTGTCGTCATCATCAAACTCTGGGTCACATCATGGTCTTCTCAGAGGGAAGAAAGAGGTAATCAAAGGCTGAGAAATAGGATGACTCTGCTGAGCTGTCTGGCATAGGCCTCGTTGCAGTAGGAACATCTCTCGTATCATAAGTGCAACACAACGGGAATCCTCGTATGCTACGAGTGACCATAGAGTGGTGGGCATGTTGCGAAACAAACAATAGTATCTCCCTTTGATCTCATAGTATACAAGGCACCCTAAAGATAAAATGCTCCTCAGACTCCACCTCACCCAAGGAGAGAGAAAGAAGAAAGAAAGAAGAGAGAGAGAGAGAGAGAGAGAGAGAGAGAGAGAGAGAGAGAGAGAGAGAGAAAGAAAGAAAGCTTTACTAATGTCTTTTCCATGCCAAAAGGCATATAAGACTAATGAGGTACATGTCAAGTGTGTAGTCACCATGGGAGCAAATAGAACGTCTCCAAAACTGAAATAAAGAAAACCACTAGTATTAGCTAAATAAACAAGTAATCATCTATAATCAAGATGTCAAGTTTGTGTTGGTGTTGTTGCTGCTGCAGGTGGTGTTGTAGAAAGAAGTAATGTGAGCCGCAACATGAGGAAGGGCTGGAGCCCGCTGGTGTCGTCTATGGGCATGAGCATGTGTAGTAAGTCTCTGTCTCTGTATATGAGGTCTGGCTATCATGGCAGTATGAGTAGTACACCGTCTCTGATCTCTGTGGGCATGTAGGCGGCTGTCATCCTTGTCGTCATAGTGGTCATCATCCTCAGGTACTAAGTCATGTGATCTCCGTCTAGTAAAGAATGAAGTGATCAATGACTGAGAGGTAAGGTGCTGGGATGTCCCGTGTAGATCTCTCCGCAATATGAACATCTCGTGTACCATCAACGCGACACACTGTGGGTCCTCATAGGCTATGAGAGAACGTAGAGTGATAAATATGTCTCGAAACAAGCAGTGATATCTCCCTCTGATCTCATAATATATCGGGCACCTGAAGATAAAATGCTCTTTAGACTCCACCTCGCCGAGAGAGCACAACTGGCAAATCCGCTCTTCTCTGGGAATACCATGGAACCTCCCTGTCTCAATAGCTAGTTGGTGAGAAGACACCCTGAGCTGTCCTAGTGTGAATCTGAGGCAATGTGATAGCCCTGAATCTAAGTAGCGTGGCATGACTGGGGTCCCTGATACATCCAGCTCCAAAAAGTAGGTCAGGTAGAAATCTGGCTTAACTCCTAACTGGCTGCTCCAAGTTCGCTCTAGATATGCTCGATAGAGAAATCATTTGATATACTGATTGGTACCCAAGGGAAGCGCAATGATGGAGATACCAAATGACTCAAGTAGGAGGTGAGATGCTTGTGAGAACCATGATAGTCTATAGCCTTGATCATGAAGGCCCTGTGAGGATGCCTGTCTATCTCTGGCAGTGCCTGTATCCTCTGAATATAGGTAATGAGCTGAAGAGCTGCCTCGATCTGTATAGGTGGAATTGCAAACTCGGCCAAAAGAATCTCATGTGGGACAAAAGGCTTCGCTTGAATCAAACGAGCTAGCATGGTGGTCTGTAATCGTGAAAGGCTGGCCCAATGTGAAGAGGGGAGGCCTGTGCACCATGCCTCTGCCACATATAGAGCCGTGGGGGTGACAATGGTATCAAAGAGGCGGCATTTACTGCGAGCATCCTGGATGGACTTCCGAAAACAGAATCGCTCTAGCTGAACAAGGGAGGCATGCCCCTTCCCCAATCGAGTGGTAGCAGCCTGTCTCATACTAAAAGTAGGACCCGAGAAAAGGATCCCCAGGTACGTATAAGAAGGGACCACCTCTAGAATCTGTCCATCAAAATTCAACTCCTGTCGCTGCATGAATGCTCGAGAAGTGTTGAAGACCGTAACCCTGGTCTTCCCAATGTTCACCCCTAGGCCCCATCTAGTGCAAAATGCATGTAAGCAATCTAACTGTCACTGTAAACCCTCTTTGGTCGGTGAGACCAATACCATGTCATCGGCATAAAGAAGGATAGCAATCAAGATGTCCCCGAGCTTGCAACCCGTACCACCACACTGTGTAATGACTCGCTCTAACTCATCAATGTACAAGCCAAAGAGGACCGGTGAGAGGGAGCAACCCTGCTTCACCCCAATAGTGCTCCAGATATGATCAGATATGCCACTGCTATGCCGGAAACATTCTAGGACGCGCTCATAAAGTGCCATCACAGCAAGAATGATGTCAGTGGAGAAGCCAAGGTCTCAGAGTCTCTGAATGAGCAATGAGCGAGGAACAGAATCAAAGGCTTTCCTAAAGTCCACAAAACAACAGTAAACCCTCTCTTTCCTGTTCTTAGCCTCCTCAATCAAGGCCCGTAATGTGAAGATGTGATCTGTAGTAGAGTAATGGGCCCGAAAACCTGCCTGACCCATAGCATGTAGTCTCCTGGTCTCCGCCTCTGAACTCACAACAGATTGAAGTATAGTACCATAAAGCTTTGCCAGGACATGCCCAATCATGATAGTGCGGTAATTACTCGGAACCATGGGGTCACCATTCTTATGGATGGGGTGGATGATGTTAGTGCACCAAGACGATGGGAAACCAGAAACAACTGCGGAATTAAGAAGAGTGGCTATGGTGGGGGCGAGTAAGTCAGACGCATGGGAAAGGAGTTCAGACTCGAGGTCTTCAATATCTCTGGCTTTATGTGATTTCATCTTCTTAATGGCTGCAAGGACCATATCAGATGTGAAAAAGGAGAACTCAGATGGTCGTGGGGATATAGAGATGGGTGAGTCGGTGGGGATGGTATACAGACTAGTTGCATAAGCAATCCAAATGCAAAGGTCTTCCAAGAGAGGTGGTGGAGAGCGGGGAATGAACTCACGCCAAAAAGAGCCCGTAGAAGAGCTGAAAAGAAGGTCAACCAAACGTTTCCCTTCAGAATTATCATAGGCACGCTTTTTACGACGGAGAACACAGTGGTAAGAGCGGCGGAACGATCAAAGTAAATGTGGAGAATGGCGTGAATAGGTTACTGACTGATGAAGAGAACGACACTCAGTATCGTACCAAGGAGGGTGCAATGGGTGAGGTTTGCGTCGAGTGTTACTGGGGGTGATCGGGCAAGCGTGGGTGACGGAGATGGGTGAGTGGGGGGAAAGTGACCGATATCGAAGGAGAGGAAGGAATGATCAGAAAGGGTGGTGGGGGAGAAACGGAAATCATGGATGATGCGTATAGAGGATGGTGACCCCATGAGATAGTCAACGACACTATGTCCTCCACTGTGGGGATGGCATGTATATCTGTTTGAATGTGGCCAACAGGGTAAAGCCATTATAAATGGCTAGCTCATGTGCCTCTCCGAACTGTAATAAATGCTCACCATATGGAGTAGTAGGTCCCAATTTGTCCGCGGAAGTCCTAGTAACTCCAAGCATATCACTGTCAAGGGCACGAACGCGAAGCTGATCTGTGGTGTCAAAGAACTCTGTCTGTCGCGAAGATGTCGGGGCATTAAAATCCCTCGTGAGGAGAATATGCCGCCGCTCTGCAAATCTGATAATATCCGATGAGAGGTCCTGATATGGAGATCCAATACCCTCAACAAAAGATGAGGACTCTGGTGGAAATAACACGCTGCAATAAAAAGATCTCTGTCCAAACCATTATCCTGGCCCACAACGCGAGTCCATATATATCGGGCACCCCAAATCCCTAACTATGGGATCCATCACGAGCGCTGTCCAAACGGCGCACTCGTCCATCTCCATATATGACTCGTATGCCTGACTCCTTGGCCTCCTGAAAGGCCTTACACCTCTCTTCCACCTAAATGTAAGTAAGATCATCATCCATAAAAATGGTGGAGCCGTGGAGCTTAGCTCTAAATCACAAAGCGTCCCGTCTGGTAGCCAAGGAGGTGAAGCAGATGATCAGTGTGGCTGTATCTCTGGTAGTCCTCCATATCGTGTCTAGGCCGTCTGTCTGATGTCCTAGTGTGGTATCCAAGAGAGAAAAAGAAAGAAAGAAAGATTTTATTAATGTCCTTGAATACCCTAAGGTACATAGGACTAAGAAAAGGTACATGTCAAGTGTGCACATAGGAGCTTAAAGCTCAATCATCTATAAAACTAAATAATTGCAAATACAATGCATAAAGACAGCTGGCCCAGTCAGGATCCAATAGCCTGGAATCATATATCACGATGCCCATCAGCATGAAAGAAATGGTGGATGGTATGCTGTGAAGGTGTGATTAGATGTGCCCTGGACCTCTGTCGCCAGATAGGCAGTCGGTGTCGTCTCTGTTGTCGTGGCGCTCTGGGCTGTGATCTAATAACTGACTGTCTCTCTGGCCGTCGACATGGTCTCTGATGCCAGTGTACGAAGGAGTCGGGAATCTCGGCCTCTCCATCTGAGTCGCTGCCTATGGGTACCTCGGATCTCTGTCTCCGACGGGATATGCACTCATCAATGCTCAGTTGTGTCAGGGAATGTGTACCATCTAGTCTCCTCCTCCTCAGGTCTAACATCTCTCGGATCATCAGTGCGACACATCTAGGGTCCTCATAAGATATCAAGGTAGAAAGTGTAACTGGGTGCTCTCTGAACAAGCAGTAGTATCGCCCCCGTATCTCATAGTAGGCTGGACATCTGAAGAGGAAATGTGACTCGTCCTCAGTCTCATGCATAACACACATGCTACAGAGCCGGTCCTCTCGTGGGGTGCCACTGTATCTGCCAGTCTCAATAGCCAGCTGATGTGAAGAAACCCGAAACTGACCCATCGCTATCCGCAGACTATGTGATATACTCCTCAGCAAGTAACCAGATACTATGGGGCAGCCAGCCGGATCAAGAGATAGAAAGTGTGTACGATAAAACTCACTCTTGGTCCCCAATGGACCCTGCCAAGTGGTATGAAGATATGATCTGTAAAGGAGGCCTCTGATGTACTGGTGAGTGCCCGCAGGTAGATCACTAATCTGGATACCCAATGTGGAGAGGAGACGGCAAGCCTGGGAGTACCATGAGAAAAGGTGTCCCTCTGAGTGTAGGCGCCGGGATGAAGATAAAGCTGCAACTACATAATGTGTACCCCCGTCCTGAAGATCCTCTAACCTCTGTATGAATGTCACAATATGGAATAAGGCCTCAATCTGAATGGGGGGGACCGCGAACTCCGCCAAGATAATCTGGTGTGGTACTGAGGGCTTAGCCCGTATCATCCGGGAGAGCAAACGAATCTGGAGCCGGGAGATATATGTCCAATCAGTAGCTGTCAGACCAGTACTCCATGTCTCGGAAGCATACATAGCTGAGGGCACAACCATAGTGTCAAAGAGCCGAAACTTACTAGTCGCATCTCTGATGTGTGAGCTGAAACACAGTCTCTCCAAATCTACCAGTGAGGCATAGCCCTTCCGTACCCGGGAAATAGCTGCGTGTCTCATGCTGAACGTAGGCCCCGAGAATAATACTCCTAGATATGTATAGGAATCAACAACCTCTAGGGGATGACCATCCCATAGAAGCTCCTGCCGCATCATGAAAGACCTAGAGGTGTTGAACACCATAACCTTAGTCTTGGCCACATTCACCGACAAACCCCACCGTGTGCAGAAAGAAAGAAGAGCATCTAAGTGTCGCTGCAAACCCTCTCTCGTCCGTGAAAGCAAAACCACATCATCAGCATAAAGGAGAATAGCAATAATGAGGTCGCCCAATGTACAACCCTCCCCTCCATCACTCTGTTTAATGTCTTTTCCATGCCAAAAGGCATATAAGACTAGCAAATGTCCATGTCCAGACTGTGGTATCAATGGGAGCGTAAAAATGTCTCCAAAATCGTAGAGAGAGAGAGAGAGAGAGTATTTAGATTCTATTGTGATTGCTTAAAAAAGACAAGACATCATCAACTATACATCTGATCTCCAAGATATCACTATAAATATGACTATTTAAATATGAGAATGATATGTACCAGCATGGTATCACAGTTGCACAGAAAGTAGTGGTGAGATAGACGAGCCATTTTGATATACTCTTCCTACAATGATCAATCAAACGAAAGATTATCCTATTGTCATGGTTGATGCAAGTTGCAAGTACAATCACTCAAGAATAGTAAAACACATGTCTATTTTTCACAAAGTATTAATTGGTAACAACTAGCTCACTCCATGAAGATTTAGTTCATCATAATTTCAAAGTATACTTGACTAAAGTTCTATAGAATCAACTTAAAGTAAATAGAAACTATCGCTGAAACATTATTTTAAATGATTTTTTTTACATAAAACATTAAGTCGCTATCAAGGGCTATTTATATCATAAATATGATTCTCATCCGCACTTAAGTTCTTGTATCTTTCACAAGAAGAATGACAGGGTGAATAAGCATGTATGTATGAAAATTGCTCTCTATTGATTGTCGAAAATGTAAGTAGAAAGTTACTTAATAGACTAATCTTAACAAATGGTGTTAAAGCTCATTATGCATAGTGTTTGTAATATTTTGCTTAATGTTAGTGTTTTCAACTCAAAATTCTTGTTTCCTTTATAAGCTTGGTCACGCTATTTAAGAAATTCAAGAATAATTACTTGTGCTAAATCAAAACATGAATAACATTGACAATCTTGGAAAAGCCTTGTGTACTCCATTGAGAGAACAACGAGTCCATAGCATGAAATTATACAAAACAACCAGTATCCTTAATAGCTATAAACACATTCAAACAAGAGAACAATCAAACATAATCTACTGATTTATCATGAATTTCCAGATAAGAAATAAAGATCAATAAGAATGAATATCCTTGCAAGGCTTCCTACCATAGTTGCCAAGAAACAGGGATGGGGGAGCATTTGGACCTCCATATATGGGAGCATTTCTAGGGTAAGGGGGTAGGAGTAAGGGAACATCACATCATCCTTATGATACTTTGCTAAAAATACAAATGAGATAATTAATTTTGTGATTCTTTAGAACAAAGTTCAGGCAGTGATATTATAGACAATAAAAAAATCACAATTTCAAAGTGTAAGCATCACATCTTGATTCATAACACATAAATAACAGAATATGTTACGTGTAATGAACAATGAATGCCAAAATTATAGAATTTTAAAGGTTTTGCTATTAGCCCTTCCAAGAGGATATATTATAACAAAAACAACTTTACCCATCATACATGATCTAGTAACTATGAATGAGTCAAGACTCGAGATGGAACAATGAAAAGGAAGTGCAAGTTAGAAATACACACCTATGGCATCTAGCGGTGTGACACTCTCATAGTCAGTAGGCCCCTACATTCTCTCATTGTTTGCTAAATGGGAATCACTTGAACTAGGAGACCAAACCCAATGAACCACTCAATGACCATTGACAAGGGAGTAACCGGCCCCCTAGCAAAGAATGTAAATGGCTAGCCTTTGTAATTTTGGGGTATTAGCTCCTTCTCATAAGATACATGCTAGAGTTAGGAGTTATGGAGAATGTATAAGTTTTGTAGTTGAGGAGTGTTGATTCTCCTAAAGGGGAAAAGAATGTTAAGGCCCATCAATGATCCAAAAATAGCTCTAGACAGGACCAGTTGCACAGAGGTCAATAAACAGACAATTTTTTTATTGACCGACAACCAGCCAGGCACCTAGCAACAAACAGGTTAGGTATGCTGCCTAGACATGACCCATCTGCTGTCAAGTAAAAGTCCAAAAAGGTACGACAGGAGTTATTACGTGCACCAAGCCATTAGCTAAAAAGTACAGACTCACGTTGGATCGTGACCAGGGCTTGTCACCACAAGACTAAGATGGTCTACTGATCACTAAGGCATGATGGGGCACATGTGTGGTCATTAGAACTCACTAGAATTTTTAGTCAAGTCGTCATATAGCGGCTTGGTCAATCACTAATAGTTGACCATGTGACCCAAGATAGGAAAGGCGGGTAGAGAACTAACAAGGATAGCCTATGGATCAGAGGAGCATCATTCTAGCCATTGGCTAGTTTGCTTTTAGGAACTTGAGAATTGGGGAGTGTAACAATTGTTAGATCTGCAGACTGCTATGCAAGAAATGGATTGTAAGAAAGGATCTTCAAAAAATGATTATTGGAGAACCTTGGTATCACCATATTATATCCTCTAAATGACGCAAACATGTTCTACGGTCAATTCACATCATGTATAAAAGATGTCCTTTTTTTAATTTATTCCAATTTTAATTCTAAATAAGATGACAACAATAGTAATCTAGCCCGTGTTTGACCAATTGTACTTGGAAATATGTCGTGTCCCGTTCCGGAACGATGCGTTCCGGATCGGAACGCTGTAATTTTGTTTTTTTGTTTCGGGACAATGTTGTAAAACACATTGCCAATTTGCCAAACAGATTAACTACTAATTGACAACTGTAAGTACTTACAGGTTACTACACTAACTGACAACTACTACAGACTACTAACTGAACCAAGCAATTGGGCTTTAACATGCTGCATACCAAGTGCAGCGTCCTACATTTGCCTTGCATCATCAAGGCCTCCGCATAAAGTGCTCACACTACCCTTTTGACCACCTACTTCTCCCTCCACAAGCTTCCCTTCTCTCATGAAAGTGAGCTGGAAAATGGGGCATCACGTCTGTTTGGTAAAAAATTTCCAGGGTGTTTTTTAATGGCGTTCCGGCCTTTCGGCGGAACGTTGCGTTCCGGAACGCGGGGTCCTGAAACGTCGTTCCGACGCAACATTGACTGGGAAAGACCATAATTGTCTAGTCATAGGTGATAATGAGACAAGTTAGATAGAAAAAATTATACCTTAAAATAATATTTGCAACTTTGTAGCATAACATACTTTTTTTATTCAAACTCGAAAGAAAGTTATTACAGTATTAATGTTGTGAAAGCTTCTAGTCTGTGTTTCTAAGAAAATATCTACACAATCTCTATTGGAAGGACCAAAATGTCTATAATCATAATATATGTCAAGTCACGTTATTTGTAGTGTGAAGGTTTCGAATACATGAAAGGTGACTTGAAGTGTTATTGTGAATAACCAAGAACTTTTTTTCATGTGTTGAGTTCTCTAGAGAAAGGGTTTACATTTCTAAAGCCACGGAGGAAAAGGGACGACAGGACTAAAAGAAAACAAATGATGTGTTATGGTTAAAAGGAAGAGATTTATGAGATGCTTTGTGTGAATAATTGCCTTGCCTAGAGTGAGTGTACATATTTTCGAATCTTAAACAATTGAAGGAGTTTCGAATATCATAGGGAATTAGATTTGCAATAGGGCTACACTAAGGCTCCTTTGAGACACCTTATGTTATAGACTAGTCTAGGCCTTTCTAATTATAGTTCTATAATTACATGCTTACTTTCGAGACTCGCAACTATTTCATTGCATTCTTTTATCAAGTTACGATGCCCCTTATTCTAGATAAGGCTATTTGAGTCCATACAACTATCTTTAAATCATAGAAACCCTATTGGGCACCTTGTAGAAGGTCATAATTGGAACCTTCTAGAACATTGCTAATTCAGTGTAAATATGTGCCAAGGACTATCACTTCTCGAATTATGAGTTTATTGTCCTGAATCTCTTTTAAGATAGGTCTGTTTTCTATAGGTCCTAGTTGGAGATTGGCCTGAGCTATTGGAAGCCATTATTGTCCATTGAGTTCTTTTAGTTGGAGAATGCTTTATATCTAATGTCTTTACACTTCAAATATTTGTGATTGAGTTCACAACATTGTATCAAAGTATTTTCTTGCCTTCATTCAATTGCTAATATTGTTCTCTTCCCTTACCAAGGTTCTTCTCCACCATCATTGCCCAGTCTACTGCATCTCACCTCTAGTTTTTCTCCTTTTTGGCCCACTCACCTCCTACAACTCCATCATTGCCTCCTCTCTCTCCAAAAGGTCCATCGCTAACCCTTATTGCCATTATTACTGGCCTACATCATTTCCCTTGTGTTCCTAGGACATGTGAAGAAAGGAGGGGGGAGGGGTGGTGGATTGCCACTCACTCTTCTTTCTTTGATTTCAGATTTCCCTTAGCTGGTTTTTCTCAACTTTTGTGGCAACTATAACAATACCACATAAGGAGAAGCTATAGGGATGCCTCAATTGAAGACTTGGTACTTCTTCTTTTGCAAGTTTCATCTTCCCTCCTATTATCTATGGATTCGTCCCAACTTCCAACCCAAGCTAGTTGAAGCCATGAGTCCTATGCCTACAATGAATGCGGAAGCCCTTCTGCTAGCAATCAATGATTTACAGCAACAAATTATTGACATGCAAGCAAGGCATAATAGGGAGCATCAAGAGTGGAGGGATTTGGCGCAAATCAGGCAAGCTTTGCACCATCCTCTCTTCACACTTGAGTACTTTCCTGGTGACAAGAGAGACAAGTCCCCTAACGTTGTGATTTCGTGGTTAGATCGACAAAGTGCACAATTCTCCATGCACGGTTTGACGGATGACCACACATCAGTATGGGTATTATGTACCTTTGAGGGAAAGCACATACATGGTAGCAAAATCTTTGAGAGAAGCCAGAAGTCTCCATGACCTGGGAAGAATTTTGCAAGGCCTTCAAGGTTACCTTCTTACCCATCCTGGATGACTTCAAATTCTATAGCCAATATGCGACGATTCACATGGGGGACTGGCCCCTGGATGCATACTTACAAGACTTTCATAAGGTATATTCTCATTCTACAACTCGAATAGCCCTGTTTTGGTTAAGTTGCACTTTGTCTTGGGGTTGCCCAAGAATTATCAGCTTGAGTTCAGGAGGAACCAGCCTATTACCCTCGAGGATGCAGTTCGCTATGCCAAGTTATACGATGATACTCGTACAATGGCTAAGTCTGAGCCTAGTGGACAACCTGAGGCAAAGGGTAAAAAGCCCGCTTTCATTTCAAAGAAAAGACAAGAAAAGGATAGTCCCTGCTGGAAACCAGTGGATCAAAGAAATGGTCCACCATGGACCAGGGGACCTCCCGATTCGTCCCAGGTTTGTCCGATTCGAACCGGCTAGCTGGGTTCGAATTGGCAAACGGTTCGAACCATTTGTTTTTTTTATAGTTTGGGGCAAAAATGGTTCAAACCGGTTCCCGGTGCCGAACGGTTCGATGGTTTGAACCACGGTTAGATGCAACTATGCCGGTCAACACAAGAAACCGAACGCTCACCGTAGGATCCAATCCAGATCCACACTCCATGCCCTGAGCCCAATGACTAGACAACAAATAGGATCCAGCTTCCAACCCTAACAATGTCCAATACCGCCGCTAGCACCTTTGGCCTTCTCCTACCCCTAGCTAGCACCATTCTACCTATGCACATGGTTGGGTCCCTAACATTCCCTCCACCTTAACAAGAATTTTCTTCTAAGGAAGGAAATTTGGGAATCTTTGTCTAAGGTCATGCTCTTTGAGCAACTTTTGAAGCTTTGACAGTCATCTTGGTTAGCCTATCAACTACTACCCATATGGCATCATTTTGCTTCCCTATTCGAGGAAGTTCAACCGCAAAATTCAAGGAAATACTTTCCCACCTTCTTTCAAGAATTTCCCATGGAAGCAACAAGTCAGCTACCTTAAGTCTTTCAGCTTTATTATTGACATTGTGTGGACTTGCAAACATATGCCTCCACTTGATCTTTAAGTTGAAACATCCCATAACTCTCTCATACAGTGCCATGGTGACTATTACTACGATGAGCCCACATTGACTAATACTATGATGAGCCCACTTATTAGTTTCTGGTTGGTAGCTATGATTATTTACTCATTCAGTTATAGCTAAGCATAAACGAAAGTTTTTACAACTTTCAATGAGAGAAGTTTTTACCGGCTCCTAAGATAGAACCATTATTGAGACATACTTCTAGCCTTATGTACCTTCTTTTGGTACCTCAAAGACATAGATAAAGCTTTCTTTCTCAACTTTATCATCAAAACTGCTCCTCGACTGAAAGCAAGTTATGACACTAGAGGCAAAGAGGTTACATTTAAACGTAAAGTTATGATAAATAACCAAATATGTCACTTATGCAGCCAAGCTGCAACAAGAGCTTGAAAAAATGATACGTCTTTCACGACAGGGTTTAGCGTTATACCAATATAGTGGCAAATGTTCGAGATGAATGCACAGAAGAATAAAGTGCCAATTGATCCAAAGAAGGGAAAAGTCCAGCAGCCTGCCCAAAAATGACAATTTGTGCGTCTCGGCATCTTATAATGAGCCTTCAATCTAAGCTTTTGACAATTTGAGCAATATATGCATTTGCTGCCATGATGCTTCAAAATTTTTTACTTCAGATGATTGTACATGTCTGTTTTTGATCTAAAATATGGATAGTTGCTTTGCTTACAATGCAAATGGTTTCATCTTTAAAATAAACTTCATTTAGGGGACAACTAATAAAACTCATATTCACCTTAATAGGAACCGAAGGAGCTGCTATGGAGTTATGCAATCGGGGCAGGTCATATAAATCAAGACACGTCACTTCACCTTTCTGGAAACTGGAGCCATACCTTCCAGCACGGCCTGAAATTCAGAAACAAAGGTCATAAGTTATCGACGTACATGAGGTGAACCTTATACCTATCCTCTAAATTTACCAAGCTGAAGAGAAAATCTCCTTATCAAAAGCGATTGATACTTGGGAACTGGAAAAAGCCCATTTGTGTTCCACATCTTTTTTACGGTCAAATAAGAACACTGTCATATTTAAAGTGTAAAGGTCCCAACGTACTTTTGTACAAGTCCACCTAAACCAAGAGAACCTTTGGCTCTTTGCCATAAATAGAGCCATGGCAGGATACATTCCATTTTCAAGTTTCATTTTTAGTTTTTATATGATTTTAATCAAATATTGTTGTATATTCTAATAATACATTAGTTAAAATAAATAGGTTCACCAGATTGGGTCACGACTCTAGATATGATATGTAACAAGATCAATTATCATCACTTCAAGACAGTATCCTGGAAGTTCGAGAGAAGAGGAAATTTCATTGAGGTAAGGTGTAAACTTAAAGTGTTGAGCAATTTGGCAAAAAATGGACATTCTGGACTGACGTGTCCCACATTTAAGTGATTAGAAGTGATTTGCTTCTAGAAATTACAAGAGGGCAGTGAAACAAGTACGAAAGGACAGTGCAATCAATGCGAAAACCACTAGTAAAAAACCGTCCAATATCTTTCCAGTAGAAGAAATAAAATTTATGTCTAGGAGAAGATTCCTATATTACCTCATTAACCCGGTCTATTTTCTTGACCACAACATTACGCTGTAAATTTACGTGGGATGAGCATTTGAGAAACTTATTTAATCAAAGCCTCTTGTTTCAATTCAGTGTTCCATTTTGAGTAAGGAGACCAGCTGAGCTATCTCTCTCTTGATAAGACAATTCAAAGCTGTGGATGCTTACTGAACAAGAAAAGTAGAGTATTGTGCACCAACAGTGCGAGATATTTTGTCAGACCGAATGTTGACTACAGCACTATCTTATGTTTTGCAGAAAGAGAGAGGCATCTTACCAGATTGGAAAACAAATTACCTTGGTGTGAGCACAATCTGTTTTATCAGAAACTCATAAATTTGAGAAACAAGGTAAAACATGAAAACTCAATATTAGAGCATGAGTTTGAAGCTTGTTTACTGTCCTTGCAATACAAACTCCCATTACGTGATATAGATCTACATCATTTGCATAAAGTGCTTACTTAATCATCAAAACCAAACAAGATTACAAAGTTATAAGGCTGGACGTCATTTGTGTAAAGTGCTTAAACCCAATGCCCTATCATGTGCATGTAGTTAACCATCAAAAACATATCAGATTACAAAGTTAAAAGATACTTTGCTAAAGGCCTGAGATGTTTTCAGGAGAACAGCTATAAATTTTACGTTAGAAAAAGAAAGCCAATGATAAGCATCGGTGATAGGTGCAGGCGCTTCCAGGACATGAAGTGCACATGCAAGGTCCTGCAACACTTCTATGACTGTATTGGTGTGAACTTTGAAGTTGGACATGAGCATAGACTGGAAGGAGAAGCTGGTCATTGGTAAAGACAGTAATTGTTATGTGAGGTAATAAATGTTGGAAAGAGTGTTTTATACTTTTGTGCACTCCATGTGTGATGAGGTATGTCAAACGGTGACGTTCACAGTGGTTTCGCTCAAAAAAATATTAGGCATGCAAATTAGCAAAGAGTTAAAAAGTGCAGCATGATTATAGCTTTAAAACCATTATAAAATTCCTATGAGAGAAAGTTTCAACCATTATCCATAAGATTGTTTTTGCTTACCCTAGCAGATCAATTTGCACACATAAGAAAGAAAGGTAGGAACTTCGTCTTTCTCAATTTGACAAAGCCATTCTTTCCCTACAAGTGGTTTCCTTCACCTTGAAGTTCATCAACTTATATCGACATTTAAGCCAAACCATTAATTGAAGATAAACAAGGAGTTTTCTCTAACAAAGCCAAAAAAGATGAGCTGTTCCCTTGAAGACTACAGATTTTGCAACCGCATGTCTACGTAACAGCTTGATTAAGTAATGCAATAAAACCTGCAATTTGCTTTATTTGCATAACATCGAGAGGACGGAACCTTGTGCCATCAAACTTCTCCAAGGTTGAAAATACAATACGTCTTATGTTCAGATTTAGACCCATTCCTATGGCATCACTGGCAACAAGGATATCATAGCCACTACTTGAATCATTGAACTGCTCCGCCTGCAATGTATCAAAGTAAATTAACAGCCAAACAGAAATTTTTGTCACAATCAGGATTCAGCTCTTATGAAATTGCCACAAGCTTCCAAGATGCAGTAATACAAAGTTTTCTTTCCTGTATTAACTGCACCATTGACACATTTGTTGAATTTGTCGATCCCAATCGATTCAATAGCACCTAAGCACCTCTAAGTATAGGCCGTGTCACGCTGGAGTTGCTGCTAATAGCTAATCATCCAAATGGTTTAAAAAGAAGAGCAAAGAACATTATGAGGATTTGACAATTTCCAAAAGAAGGTTGACAAAGGGATTAAAGCTACACATGTAACAAAGTAAAAATTCCCCATGCATTGATGACAATTAGGATCAGTTGCCAGACACACTCTCACCACGTGGTTATGCTCATACATAATTTCTTGATTAACATGTCAATAACAACATGCTTTAGGATGGGTGTCAGAATGTGAGCACAAAAAGGAGCTTAGAAGGAAACTTTAGGAAAGTTGAGGGCGTACAAGAAGTTCTGGTGCATCCAAACAAGAATAATGCACCTTGCAGCAGTACCTCAATAACCTGTTCAATCATTCCTTGATAATATATACACAAACTGGTGAAATGTTTTTGCAAACAGGAGGAATACCACGGTTGATACTTTTGGAAGTTGTAATAGCACACAGCAAAAATGGCTCAAAGATGATGGATACATCAATCAATACCCTAATTGTGATGCAATTTATATTCTTGATCAACCGTGCCTTAGTCTGTACCTAAGACTTCCGTTGGAGGTCTATATTTAGATGCTTATCCTATATGCTAAAATTGGTGATAAGCTTAGTTTGGAAGGATAGCATCTAGTGCTTTCATAGTGTATTAAGGAGAATCACTATCCCATCCTAATATATAGAATATTTGCTATCATGACATCACCACATGCTACTAAGTCCAGAATCTAAGGAGATGAGAGGCACTACACAGGAGCATGGCCAGACTATACAACTCTTGACCCCAACAACTTAGCATTATCATCATAGCTGGATAACACACCACAAGTACTTGCACCTACATCACCTACAATTGCCACAAAATTTATAACTACTCCTACTGATGCTCCTTGCATTCATGGGCCCACATTAGTTGTAATTCTTGAAAATTTTGCGGTGACTCTTTTACAGGACTTCAAGGATAAAGTGCAGCTGATAGTATACTTTTGTTCATCCAATGCCAATGAGCTAGACAACTGGCTGGCCAAGTTGAGACGCACTTTCAAATGCCAACAGGTCCACTATAGGTGCTCTTCTGAAGGATAATGAGGATCTTTGAGCCGAAAATCAGCTACTAAGGGGATATTTCAATACACTCAATTTTACGTTAGATGAAGCTGGAAACACCTCTAAGATGGAAAAGATGGCAGAATTGAAATTTGAAGAGCACTTCACCAAGTTGGAACAGGAGCACCCAAAATAAAACAAAAAGAATCGATCACATTCGAAGCAACTTCAATTAAACTTGGAAGATACTTTTAAAAATCGTCTAAACAAGCTAGAAAGTGTCAACCAGGACATTGAACTAAATTGGATGAACTTGAATTGAAAATGTTGAAGGCTGCAAGACAGAAATGTCCACTTGGGCAGATGAGGTGAGAGGCTCTATGCTTGATATCATTAGTATGGACAAATCTTCCCTTTCTAAAGAGGTATCGACTCTTGTGAAAGAGGAACAAGAAATACTTAGATGATCCTCAAACTTGAAATTTAAGGGGAACCTATCTAGAACTTCCTATTTAACAAGAGTTGAGTGGCAAAAGAAGCTATCAAGGAATGCTTTCTACTTGAAAACAAAATGCCCAAAGATAGCATCTTTCAAGATATCCACGCAAGGAAATTTAGAATGCAAGATAGAGGAAAGCTTCAGAGGATTCAAGTTTATGTGGATGAAGATCTCACACCTATTGTTATGTCCATGACCAGTACATAGGATACAGTATACTCCTAGTCTTGGATACACGGTACTCCAGTGAAACAAGCTGTTAGTTATGCCATGTCATACTGGACGTGACCCGAAAGTAACTAATATCCTTGTGAGGCCCAGAACACACTAAATGAAGTTTAGACAAGGTATGAGACAATGTATGCATGTGTAGAGTTATCAATAGCAATTCTATGAATAGTTGGTCCATGCTTAGGACTCTATTCTAGGTGAATCTATGTATAGGGAACTTAGGGCTATGCATGGCTATGTGCCCAGGATGCTTTTGGCGCTATATATTGGGTCCAAACTCACCCTACTCCTCATTATGGTTGTGGATTCATTGCCAGGCTCTCACTCTACATTCATCCTTCTTGTTCCTTGGCTTGGGGGTGAAGCTTCTAGAGTTTGATTGGATGCTTCTACTTGGTTGGGTGGTTTCTCCATAGTGTGTTATCCATTGTGTTTGTGATTTGTAAGCAGGATCTAAGGAGCTTCCCTTATAGTGGTATCAGAGCAAGGCTTACAAGCTTGGAGAGGTGGTGCTTTTTATTGGAGCTTGGCGCGTCCAAGCGCTCCTTGGGAGCACGGCGTCCCGGCGCCAGTCCCGAACGCGTCCGGCGCCCCTGGGAGCGCGGCGTCCCAACTCAATGTAATCAATTTCAAAAAACAAAGCCTACACCTGCCTAAAACCTTCGTTCACTGATTTCGCTCGCCACAAGACTCGAATGCCGCAACCATTATGTGCACCACCTCTGGCACGACGAGTAGATAGCCGCCAACTGCTCATATGCCTATATTTGCCACCTATCACCACCCCTCTCTCTCTCTCTCTCTCTCTCTCTCTCTCTCTCTCTCTCTCTCTCTCTCTCTCAACACTAATCGACAACATATGAGGGATGGCACGTTCTATTCCATAGGTCCATGAATTCTTGGATATAAGAGTCTAAACTCTTTGTACCCATCCTGCAGAACACGAACTTCAGGTAGTAGTCAACGTCATCAGCAACTACGAAAGCTTTCTTGAAAACTTCCGCAAACGCATCCCAAGTAGTTGGCTTCACCGGTAAATCTCGCCATCACGATGATGCTTTGTCGCGTAAAAACAACACGACACTTTCAATTTTCTTCTCATCAGAAGCACCATGCAGATTGAAGTAACTACTCCACTTGGCCAGCCAGTCCTCGACGACTTCAGGTTTTTTCTCCTTCTTCTCCGCCGCATAAACCTCCGGTTGAAAACCAAGATTGGGAGAAGACATCAATTTTACTTGATTCAACAGAACGTCCATTTGCTGATCTCTTATCTGATTACGATTATTCATATCATTGAGCGCCATACTCAACTGCTGACAAATCACCATATAAGATGGCGCACCTGGATTCGTAGCTTGATTTGAAGTTTCTTCGGCCATCTCGATATATCTATCTTGGAAATTACTAAATTTAGTTAATCTCATATTTACTCATAGTGAAGCACAGTTGACCAAAACCGACTGAAATTGACTCCAGCATGGTCAAATCACTATTTTTAGTCAATTTCATAGATATTACAAGAAACTGGAAAAAACTAAAAAAGTTGAGTTTTCGCACTTTTAATTTTTTTTTTTTTTTAATTTTACATTTTCTAAAAATTCGTAAAAAACCACTATCAAATATTAAGCAACCGAAATCAAAAACTCGATTCACTGTTCGATTCTTAATTTTACTACATTAATGTCCATCAGGCATGCAAGACATGCGACATTAAACTGATTTTCCACAATTACGGAATTTTACGTAAAATCAAGTTCTACGGAAATTGTCAGCTATAAAACCCAGTTTTGTATCTATCAGAGTACATGCGCATAACCACTCAAAACAGATCTAAACCACTCATGCATTTCAGAATCACTCTGAGAATCAACATGCAGACATTTCATGCAAGCATAGTACCTTAAAATAGGAAATTGACTTGCATGCAATCAGAACAATTCGAAATTCTACCAATTTTGCTCACAAAATTGCAAAACTTCAGATGATCATATCTTTGGCTACAGGACACCAAATTGGGTGCTGTAAAGCTCAGTACAGAGGGAGACCTAGTGAACAAGACACTTGCCACGTCAGCCTGCCACCTAGGATTCACACGTGCGAGTTCAGAACAGCCAAAAAACCTATAGGAGGGCGCCCTTTTTCAAGCCCAATTAGCTTAAAAACTTGCAAACATTCAACCAAGCCTAAAAGTGATGATCCAACCATGAAGCCTTCATACAGATCCTATGAAGCAGTATGGGCTGAAAACCATGAAATCTTGATTTCTAGAAGTCAAAATTGTTACAAACTTGATGAAATTGGAACATAAGCCTCTACCCATCAATTTACAGGTCTGATAGCTTGCTGGGAAGGTAAAAAGGAATACAAATCATGCTATAAAAAATCCAGAATGATCCCCTTATGGATTTAGAGAAATCCACCCCCCAAAATTCACCAAAATTGGTCAATTTTTGACATTTTTTGACTTCCTACAAACCCAATTGCTGGAATTCTTGGCTCTAACTTCTAGGATAGCTTCAAAAGACTATGATTCATCTTTTCCCAGCTTTAATTGATGTTCAACAACCTCCTACCATCCAATTTCATGAAAAAACAAGCAAAAATCATGAATAGAACATTTTCCTAATCCACATGCAATCCAATATACAGAGTTATTACCAACCAATTGATCTCAACTTGCTGGATTTTGAGTTGTACTATTTATTTTGTGCCAGAATCATGGAAAACAAGCCAAATTTGGCCACAAAAGAGCCTAGAATCCAAACACATGGGAAGATCCAACATGCAATCTGAATTTCAACTACTTCAAAGTGAATTAACTTGCTGGAAATTTCAGATCCATAACTAGTTTTGAGCTACACATGCTAAAACTCCAGAAAGACAACCAAAATTGATTTCCTAGGACAATTCTCCATAAACCACAATGAATTTGAGAGAGATATGGATCATGCAAATTGAAATTTGGAAGATCCACCAACTTGCAACCTTGCTCCTCTTCTTGGATGAGAATACTAGTTGATTACCAGGTAATGAAATCGGGCAGTTCAAAGTTCTAAACCACCTTTCTCCATGCCCACGGTAATTCCTATGATGTTAGTTTCGGCCATTATGATGCGCCTAGCAAAATTTGAATGCAACACCCTAAATCCATGTGTATTTTTGGCCATTTTTGTTTCTAGACTATGTTTCTACATGCCTGCGGAGATTCCCATGTTGTTAGTTTCACCCAACATCATCTGTAGTGAAACTTTCGACTGCCAAACCCTAAATCCATGCGTTTTTTTGGCCCTAATTGTGAAGTGATTTGTAAGCATCCAGTTGAGGCGAGGTTCAGGGCTACAAATTACAATGCATTTCGTCATGCGTGCAGAGACTCCCGTGCTATTAGGTTCGCCCGTTATCATCCTTGTTCGAAGCTTCAAATGTCATGTCCTAATCCCATGTGTTTTTGGGCCCTCACTCTGATCTAATCTACGGGCATCTGATTATGGTGCGGTTTCGAGCCACCGGAATGATTGAGTTGCGCCTATTGTGACGAGAAAAAGTTGTGCAATGTTTTCAGCTACTTTCTAATTTCAAAGTGTTGTTAAACAAAAGTGTTTTGAAGGCTTTCTTGTCATGAGCAATTGTACCAAACATCTACTCGTCTTTTTCTTTTGCAACATGGAGTTCATATTCACACAATGCCGATCGTCGGCAAAGGCCTTTGGTCTAGCGTTGATCTCATTGAGGGGGGGGGGATGTGGCTGTTACCCATGGTTCAAGTATGCGCAGATGGAGATGCCTACACTATGGTAGGTTATTCTAGGTGGTGTTGTCAGGTGTATTACATATTGAATAAATAAAAAAAATTAGAGGTTTGAATCAGTCGATTCGTATCTAACCAGCTGATTTGAACCGCCAATTCGAAATGGCCCTCAAAACATTGTCTCCTACTGCAATTATAATGGTTTTAAATAAAAAAATTTAGGTTTTTCTTTTATTTCAACATTCTGACATTCCAAAACGATTTCAGAACGTTATGCTTTC
Source organism: Diphasiastrum complanatum (assembly GCA_029204225.1). Taxonomy (NCBI): domain Eukaryota; kingdom Viridiplantae; phylum Streptophyta; class Lycopodiopsida; order Lycopodiales; family Lycopodiaceae; genus Diphasiastrum; species Diphasiastrum complanatum. Next base: position 46,664,533 of record CM055107.1, read on the forward strand.
AAAAGGTCATTCTAACGCCACTTAGCATTGAACCCTAGAGAGCTTCAACCTCTAGATGAGTCTATTAGGTAGGATTTTAAGTTGATTTTCATTCAAGATATCTAGCCAAGTTAACTCCCAGTAGAAATGTAGAACAAAACTGGTTCCAGGGGCAGCACCCATTTGTCAAACTCCTTATAGGATGAGCCTGAAGGAGGAAGAGGTGAGAAGGATACTCGACGACTTTCTTAGGTTAGGATACATTAAGCCTAGCTACTCACCCTTCCTTCGACAATTTTGTTGTTGAAGATGAAAGATGGATCCTTCAAGACGTGTGTAGATCGTCGTGTCTTAAATAAGATCATGATAAAGCATAAGTGCCTTATGCCGCAAATAGATGATTTGTCGGATGCATTTCATGGACAAAAAGTGCTCAGCAAGATCAATCTGAAGGGCTGCTATCATCAGATCCACATTAAGGAGCCTAATGTGCCAAAGATAGCGTTTCATACACGCTTTAAGCATTATGAATTTTTAGTCATTCCCTTTGGATTGATTAATGCTCCATTGACCTTCATGATGCTAAGAAGAGTCCTCTAAGACATATGCACACTTGCAAATGGCTCCCCTATTCCTCCATTGTTGTGAGAGCAAAACCTTCTCTTATTATTGTACATGTACCATGAGTAAGTCCTACAAGTTAGATGGCATACAAGTTGGTGCACCTTGAAGGGCTTGAAAAATCAAAAGCTCGAGTGAGTACGTTGTATATTTTCGAGTTAAGCCCTAATGTTAAAGGCACAAGCTTCATCTATTCAAGTTCAATCAGCATTGTCATGTGAGTTTTAGGCACAATAGGATTCATCCCATGGAATGCATTTGCTCCTACAAATTATGCAAGTGCTCTATGAAGAAAGAATGTCCACATCATCATTGTTGAATGTTCACAAGCAACCTTGCGTTTCAAATCTTTTATGCAGAAAAAGTAGCACGAGGACATTTAAATATGTATATATAATCCACTTTGACAAACCTTAGAAGCTTTTGCAAAAATTGACATCTTTTCAAAAGGACAAAACAAATTGAATCTAAAGTACTATTACTTATCCAAAAGCAAAAGAGCATAGCAGTAGTTTGAACTTCTTTTTTTTCCTTCATAAAAAAGTTCAAGATTCTGAAGAGCCAGTGACCAATCACATATGCTATTTAGTGTGTTGTCTAAAACCAATTGATGCTCATCCCCAATAGCTCAAACTTCTTTGGTATAGTGCATGAGTGTTTGCAAAAACTTTATAGGAGAGCTTTCCATTTTTTTGTTGGATTGATTTTTTCGTTATTTTTGTACTTTTGGGTAACTCTCAAATTTGAAGCCCTTTTTATGATGGGTATAGGTGGTTTTAGAGCAGCAACTCTAGCAGCTTCCATTGCCTCTATTGCTTAAAGATCTTTGATCCATTGCCTAATGTTACGATATTTCTTCTTTTCTAAATGTAGATTTGGATAAATTCCAAATGTGGAAGGTTGATTGTTCGCTGGTATTGATTCTGTAGGTGGTGGTGGTGGACTTCCTTCTGCTTCTGAGCTTCTGTAACAACCATGACTGGTGCAACTGGTTCATTTGCCTTCCTTTGAGGTATGCATGAGTTTGGCTTAATAGTTTGTCTTGGTCTAATCGAAATCATATTGACTGGCGCAGTTGTAGTTGGTGTTGGTACCTTCGGTCTGGCCGGACAATCTTTATAACAATGTCAACAAAATGGTTGAAATTTGCCTTTATTCGGACATTCAGTTGTGCGATGATTTTCTCCACAATCAAAGCAACCTAGTGGAGCCCTTGCCCGCTGTCTCGACTGTTATTGTTGTGCAGCGGCGTAAATAGCATATTGCTCATTTACGCCAAGATCTGGATATTGATCAGGCGGTATAATCAAATGGTTCTGACTTGTGGATGCTTCCGGCTCAACCATATCAGCTCGAGGTCCTTGTGGTCCTTGAGGTGCAGGCAGCGCTAATGGCTCTGGATATCCAAGTGAATGAACTTTACCATCGCGTTCATTCCATTTGGGTCCTTCATGAAATCCATACTTGTGATAGTGTTGTTGAATAACCCTTGCTCCAAATTCCATAAATGAACGATTTTTGGTATTTTTCTGATTTCTTGGTTTCCAAATGGATCTTAGCACTGATGTACTGTATCTCCTTCCCTACTCATCAATCACAAGTGATTACAAGAAGGAAATCCAATCAAGGTCACTTAAATCATCAAAAATCTAACCCTAAACCGACCAAAAATGCACATCTAATCCTATTATGCCAGAACCAAGATGCCTAAATGCAAACTAACATCCATCCAAGCATCATGAACATGCTTACAAACTGAAAATAATGGCGTGATTCCCAAGCAAGAGCGCCAAAATTGTAGAGATTTCCTTGTCCACCCTCAAACCCTAATTCTAAGCATATGCAAAGCAATCAAGATATGAAGAGGATTCTTAACATGTCACACAAAAGTTTGTTCCCATGAAGCTTAGATTCATAATATTTTTCATGCTATGATGATGATCTAACACTAACATCCACTAACCCTAAATCTCCATGTTCAAGCTTACCCTATTTAGTTTTAGTTTGTACTACAAGTTTTCCTTATTACAGTTTTGGAGACGTTTTATACGCTCCCATGGTTACCACATACTTGACATGTACTTCATTAGTCTTATATGCCTTTGGCACAGAAAAGACATTAATAAAGCTTTTTTTCTTCTCTCTCTCTCTCTCTCTCTCTCTCTCTCTCTCTCTCTCTCTCTCTCTCTCTCTCTCCGCTATTCTCTCTCCAACCAGCGATCCGCTACTCTTTGTCCACCATCGCACCTCCACACTGTTCCCTGTCTCTATTTCGCCCTCATATCCTGCCCCTCGCTGGCCTTGAACTCTGCGCCCTGATCTCTTTGCCTCCTCTACCCTCACTCCTGTTTCCTTTACCCCCGCTCTCCCTCTTGCCTCGCCCCTTGCTCCCGTGGCCAAATCTGCCTCCCTTCCCTCTCATCGCGCGATCTCTCTCTCTCTCTCTCCTCCATCTGCTTACCGCCTCCTATGGCACCTAAGAAAAAGGAGGGTGTTCTTACACCCCCCTCCCTGTTGGACACCCCCCCATCACCGGTAGTGATGGAGGAGCCGTCTTCGGTGACAAAAACTATCAACATGGCTGCCATTGACTACACTCCTTCCAAACCTACCGAAAGTCTTTTTGCTTATGATCTTAGTTTTATCCGGCAAGAAATTCTTGGACTTAAGAAACAACTACACCTCTTTGAAGCTGAAAATAGCAAGTTAGCTAAGGATCTTTTTGGTGTCACGGAACGTGTGGAGCAGCTTGAGCAAGAAAATATATATCTTAAGCAACGAATTGCAGAAAAAAGTGCCTTGGAGGAGACTTCCAACAAGATCAATAGCTTGGAGAAACAAGTCGAGGAGACGAAAACGTGGGCAGCACTCTTCAAACCGGGTGATATGGGCAGCAAACTCTCATCACTCGCAAAACAGGTTGAAGAAACGACATCGATCCTTAAGCAAGGTAATCACTCTCAGATTTCATCTTTTCCGAAGGAAAACGATTTGGAGACAGTTTTGGGTGAACAAGCCAGAAGAGCCAAAAAAGCCTTTAACATTAGAGTAAGAGGCATTGCCAATGGTGGAAAACCGTTGGAAGAAGCTACGGATTTGCTCATTTCCAAGTTATCTCATGTGGCTGACGGTTTTGATACTGCTTGGCGCAGTAAATTTGATGACAATGTTTTGTTTATCAAGTTCCGCTCGCTTTCACAACGCAATGCTGCCCTTCGGCTTAGGGCAAAGCTTAAAGGTACTTTCATTTATATGGATGATGACTTAACAAATACTCAATGGTTGGCAAGAAAAAAGATTATCCTTGAAGCGAAAGAGAAAGGGCAAAGGGTTGTTTTTATTGACGGGAAACCGAGATTTTTCGACCTTCCACAATAGGAACTAGGGGCCCCCGGATATAGAAGCTACCCGAGATCCCCTACCAATTTGAGACTTGGCTTCTGGAATTGTAATGATTTTTTATCTTCGTCATCAGCCGGAGACTTTGCTGATTTTATTAGAAAATGCGACATTTTGTTGTTGGCTGAAACTCATGAGTCCTTATATCATCCTCTTCCAAATATACAGGAGTACTCTTGGCATTCTGCTTTTCGTCCATTTGTTAGGGGAAAAACTTGTCGAGGATCTGGAGGAGTAGCTTGTTTATACAGAGACACCACAGTTCAGATGGTTAAACAAGATCCATACGCTCGCTATATTTGGTTACACATTATTGGCTCACTATTGGGATTACCTCAGGACATCTATATAGCTGTATGCTATTTTGCTCCACAGACCTCAGTGTTTGCTGAGTTTGGCGGGGACCCTTTTCAGGCTCTCTCAGATGATATTGCTATCTTTTCTCAGCAGGGTTCCATTTTACTAGCAGGTGATTTCAACGCCCGCACAAGCTCTAGACAAACCGAATTTCATGCAGCTACGGATCTTCTCAGGCTTTACCCTTTGGATATGGGGCTAGACCGGGTATCACAGGATGCAGACACTCCAGCTACATCTTTCGGGGAGCAGTTGATCACTCTAGCAGAGACACACGCTCTTGCCATTTTGAATGGCCTCACACAGTGGCCTTCCTCATCAGCATATACATGCTATCCTCATGGTGGAGGATATAGTGTGGTCGACTACTTCATTGGATCACCTGCTTTGATCTCTCACATTTCTGATTTCTCCATCACACCCCCTACCATTTCCGATCACTCACTCTTACACATCTCACTTGGTCACATAACCTCTTCTTTGCAAATTTCTTGCTCTCTTCCCACTCATAAACGTATTCCTTTCACCCAATCTGGATTCACTAATTACACCACAATCTTATCCCAACTACTCGCTAACTTCCCGTTCATGGCACCAATTGACCAGCAAGCCACTTTTCTCTCTACATCCCTCTTAGCTGCTGCTTCCTCATCCTTCCCCACCAAAACGACATCATCTCACAGAAGTGTTCACAACAGATGGTATGATGCAGAATGCCGCTCTCTTCACAATCATGTGACATATGCCAGGTCACACTCCCCTGCCACACTCAAACAATGCCAGAAAGAATATCATAGAACCACCAGAACAAAGAAGATCAAGTACCTACAATCACTCTGCCAAAAAATGATCAACTCTTTAGATTCACCCTCCTCCTCTTTTTTCTGGAAACATTTCACCAGACACTCTTCAACATTGGCCCCCATAGCCATCGAACCCTGGATCGAGTATGCCACGGAGTTATATACCACGGACTCTCCTCCTACCTCACTCTCACCGAGACCTGACCACTGCTCACTTTTCACCCCTGACATGGTTGAAAACGCCATTAAACATGCCAAACTAAATAAAGCCACTGACTATGACTCCTTAAGTGTAGACTTCCTAAAGCCCGTAGCACATCTCATCTCCCCTTACATTGCTCATGTTTTTAACACAGCTGTTACTTCTGGTTTTCCTACGGCTTGGTGTACTAATATCCTTCACCCCATCCTCAAGGCAGGTGATCCCATGAATGTAGGAAACTACCGCACCATTATGATTGGCCACACTCTAGCTAAGATATATGGCTCTATACTACAGACAGTCACTGGATCTTTTGCTGAAACTGAGGGTTTACACGCTATGGGTCAAGCTGGTTTCAGACCGGGATATTCTACTTCAGACCAGATCTTCATTTTGAGATGCATTATTGAGGAGGCTCGACATCGGAAACAGAGAATTTACTGTTGCTTTGTGGATTTTCGCAAAGTTTTTGACTCTGTTCCACGACATCTTCTTTTCCAGAGACTGTCTTCACTTGGCTTTTCAGAGGATACTATTGCTGCGATCATTACTATATATGAGCGAGTCTTGGCACGTTTCAGAGATGGTAGTGGCTGGTCCTCACAGATACATTCTACCATTGGGGTGAAGCAGGGTTGCCCCTTATCACCCACTCTTTTTGCACTATATATAGATGACCTCGAGCGGATTATTCACGAGGAAGGTGGAGAGGGCTGTCCCCTAGCAGACATTATTATCCCCATTCTCTTGTACGCTGATGATGTGGTTCTCCTCTCATCCTCTGCAGCTGGTTTACAGAGTCACCTTTCTGCTTTACATCACTTTTGCCAGCGTTGGGGATTGACGGTTAACCTTAAGAAGACTAAGATTATGGTGTTTAACACCAACAGACAGCATATGAGAGATGTGATTTTCTATTATGACGGGCTACCGATTGAGATCGTGACCTCCTACACCTATTTGGGAGTTCTTTTCTCTGGTCCGCTACTCACTTTTCGACCAGCAGCCACCGCCAGGCTCCGCAAGGGGCATACCGCTCTTGTGCATATGGAGAGATTTTGCTCTACTTATTATGTGCAGGATCCTGCTACCAGATGCCTACTATTTTCTGCTACTGTCTCCCCAGTTGTGCTATATTCGGCTGAGACTTGGTGCCCTGATTTATCACGCGATACATGGAGAGATCTTACTCGTATCCAGATTCTCATGCTCAGTAGGATAATTCGGGCTAAGCCCTCAGTACCACATGATATCATACTAACCGAGTTTGCTTCTCCTCCATTAGTTGTTGGTGCTATGTTTCAGATCATCACCTTTCTTCACAGGGTATCAGATCTAGATACCTCCAGATACATTGTTGCTGCTCTCACTTCATCTTGTACCCTTGCAGATCAGGGAGCCAAGCACTCTTGGTATCGCAGTGTCTCAGCCCTTCTTCAGACTTGGGGTTTATCCGCACTTGATCTTCCGAATGGAACCCATGCTTATATCAGACAGCAGATTTACCGGAGCTACATACGCACTATATGGTCACATCCTGATCCAGATAGGGTCAAGCTACATTATTATGGCACACATCTTTTACGGCTGGACGTTTCGGGCTTGCCTATTCTTCCAGTTTATCTTACACAGACGCTATCTTTTGGTCTGAGATATCGTATAGGACAGCTTCGAGTCTCTTCTCATCAGCTTGCTATCGAGACAGGTAGATACACAGACACTCCCAGATTGCAGCGGATATGTCAGCTTTGTTCTCTTCAGGAGGTGGAAGATGAGTTTCATTTCATCTTTCGCTGCCCAGTATACTATGAGATTAGAGGACGATACCATTGTTTATACCGAGATATTCCCCTCACGTTGAGCTCCTTCCTCGAGTATCCAGATGCTAGATGTGTGGGTCTTCTTTTGAGAGAGATGTATATTTTACGAGCTTCACTTCTACCTACGCTCTCAGATATGGATTCCAGTCAGGCTCACATTACTCAGTTCTTCCAGAAGCGAGACAGAGTGGATATTTCGGTTGCGGATTTTGACGTCCCCGTCCGAAGATCGAAGACACAGAGAGTTTCGGCTCGATCCAGTGCTACTAGATCTTCATACGCCTCCCACCAGCCTACATCACGACCCACTACTACCATCACTCATTACTTTCAGCTTGCTCGTAGCTAGTTTCCTCCGCGGAGCAGGTGGTTAAGCTCTTGCTTTGTACCCTCACCAGCTGGTGGTCAAGCTTGGATACTTTTTCTCTTAGAGACAGAGAGATCGATATTTTAGTTTTAGTTTTACTGTCTTTTCATTGGTAAATAAGTCCTTATGCGGACAATGCTTCTCACATTTTGTACTCTCTTTTGTCTTATGTGCCCCTGGGCACCAAAAAGACGTTAATAATAATAATTCTAATTCTAATTCTAATTCTCTCTCTCTCTCTCTCTCAAAGATAGCAACAATAATCAAATCCAACAAGTAGTAAATCCAACAAATACGAAAATAGCAAAAACATATGAGAGATGGAGGAAGAGGAAAAGTAAGGACATCCAATTTCCAAAATGATAGAGGTTCCAAGGCCTCTAAACTATTTACTCTTGCAAATAGCTTAAAAGTTTCCTTCATTGCTATCTATTAATGAAATAACAATGTGATCACAGGGTTGGACTTACACACGTAGGGTGCCAACTCCCTCACACTTATTCCCTGCCCTAGATCAATTTGATCTATGTACATGGTGATATCTTGCCAAGCCCCAATAGTGCAAAATTTCACCCATACAAATTGTTATCATTAGTTAAAGGTCAAAGTAAAATGTTTTGTCAAATAGTTAATATTATGAAAATCAATGAGGTTCCATAGATGCATTTGAGTCCTTATCATTTGTACCTACTCCAACTTTTATCATTTGTGTACAAAGGTGTAGGGATTTAAGGTTGACCAAATGACAATGGGATTGTCATACTAAAGCTGTCACCACAAAATAGGATCATAACCTTCGAAGGAGTGTCAAAGTAACCATCAAAGAGGTGGTGGCCTCTTGCTCAAGCAAAAAAGAGCAAAACCTTCTTGAGCTGATCACCTCCACAATTTTGGTCTATAGCAAAACTTGTTAGCCTTGCTTTCCTCCTAAGCAAGGAAACTTTCAAGTTGGATCTTAGCAAATAAATACTCGCACATTGACCAACCTTTCCTTGGTATTGCCATGGGCTTATGCCATCATGTGGAAAACCTTTCAACTAGTCCTTCATTATGAGTATGCATGTTCCAAGGTTCATGATGGCATTAGCTCTAGATTTGAATCACGGGCCCATAACAATTACCTATGACACACCTTACCAACACAATAGTTCAAAAACATTTTGATAATAGCTAACATTTTTCAGAGTAATGTTCAATCCAACAATAGAATCAAGAAAGCAACATAAAAAGACAAAATCTTCATGCAGACATAACGTACACCATGATAGGAAAGTTGAAAAACAATGTCTATGAAGTACCTGTCTAGTGCGGGCCTCGGGTGGCAATGATCCATACACAACTGCACATTTGAATTTTCCTTCTGCCTCAATCTTTTTCTGCAACACAAACAACTCTTGAGAACATAAAACACAATTCGTAATCATATAGCCAGATGGAAGCAACATTCTCAACATTTATGAATGATGCTCTTGTATGTCTCTTTTGGTAAAATATCCAAGAACGTGAGTACCCTCTATGTAAATCTTCCCTTGTCAAGATAAAACACAAACCTCAAAATGACCACTAAATTTCCTCTTGCTGATACAGATTGTTTTTTTTTTTTGGCTTTTATACATGTTTGTGGTTTAGCTTTCTTCATGGATGGTTGACCATCAACAACATACCCTTGAAGTCGTAAGCCTAGTGCACCATATATATAAAGCGTATAAATTTTTGGGTGTTACAAGTGTCGGAGAGACAACACTTACTCTGGAATTCTGTATATGTCATCTAAAACAAAATCGCTCTTGTTATACCAAGGAGGATTGGCCCTTCCCTAGTTAGCAGGAGGCCACTGGTCTCATGCTGAATATGGGGTAGTTAGGGACTCGTCTCATTTCAATCGTCCCACCATAGTTTTATTACACATATATAGTTCTGTAATTCATTTGTTAGCCAAGAGCACTTTTTGTTCATGTACAGGCCTAAAAGCCTTTTTTTTATCTATTTGTAAAATTTGAATATATCCAATTTCACAAATTTACATAGAGAAGTCAGTGATGTCATATATCCAATTTCACAAATTTATATAGAGAAGTCAGTGATGTCATAAGATAAAGCCATAGAACCCACAGTTCTCAGAACCGTGGGTTCCAAGTACCATACAGTGAACCGTACCACGGTTCATGAACCGTGGTACGGTTCATGTAATTAATTAATTATTAACTAATTTTTATATGCTCTTTAGCCCCTAAAACCCCTAAAAATAATTAATTAATTAATCATTACGGTTCTTCACGGTTCTTGGAACCACACTTTGTGAACCGCACAGTTCACTGTACGGTTCCAAGAACTGTGGTGAACCGTCCACAATTCATGGATTCTATGGGTAAAGCTTAGAAATAATATACGAGCAACTCAAAAAGTCAAAGGAATTAAGTCAAAACAATAATATAAAATCTTAGCCAAACAACATTGCTTATGTCTCATCAGTACCCAGGCATAAGTTGCTAACTAGGTTTCGAAAGAATCCGGATTCTCTTGGGTAGACCTAGTGTTGACTAAGAAGCAAAAGACAATCAGAGGAAAATGAAATTCAAAAAAGTTTTAATTAAAAATAAAATAATAAATAATAAATAAAATAAATAAATAAAAACAAGGATCATAATATGTAGACGAGTTACCAAAACAAAGACAAAATACTAGAAACAAAGCGGGCTCCTTAGCTCCCCACTTTTCTCGACTCTAGAAGCCCTTTCTATTGATTTCTATCTGCGATTGGCCAAGGGCCCTCCTTTTATTAGTTAAGTATCTAAAATGGGGGCCCTTTAGGAGGATGCATTATTTTCCCTCCAAAACTCCTGACGCTCTTGATTTTCAGATTCAATTTTTAGGGTTCCTCAAAGGAGTATGTAGGCCCTATGTACGTTCATTTTTCAATTTATTAATTTGATAATGCTTAGGCTCTTCATGAGGGAACTCTTGCCTTTGCTATTGCTTATAGAGCTTCAGCCATCGATGAGATGTGATGCTCTTTATCCTTTTTTATGGAAGACTACTAGAATGTCTCATGTATTGTCAAATTATGCTTCATTCACACTAAAATTAGTAATCTAGTTCATAACTGGATATTAGGGCACTTTCTTGGGAAACTTTTGCTTTCTTCGAGAGTGGCACCCTACTTCTGTCTTTTAGCAACACTCGTGTTTCCTTCTTGGCTGGTACCCTTATATGTTTCTCTTCGACAGTTTTACTTGTTGACAAAAAAGATGGGTTCAAACGCCTTTGTATTGATTACCCTGACTTGACTAAGCTTCTACTTCATAGTCAATACCCTATCCCTCATATGGATGAGCTTTCTAACCAACTTGGTAAGACCAAGACTTTCTCCAAGATTAATGTTTTTCCCGGCTACCAAGGTTTGCATGCATCCTTTCGATGAATATAAGACTACTTTTTATACCCCCTTGGCCTATATGAGTTTAAAGTCTTACCCTTTGGTGTCACAAATGGCCTGCTTACCTTTCAAAATGTCATGAATAATATCATGTGTCCTCTTCTTGGCCTCTATGTCCTTGTTTATTTGATGACATACTTGTTTACAACATCACTTTGTTTGAGCATTTTCTCATTTGACAATTGTTTTTCGCCTCCTTGTAGCTCACCGAGACCTTATGTGAAACAATCCAAATGCTCGTTGTTTGTTCCTGAGATTGAATTTCTAGGCTTCCTCATTTCCAATGGCCATGTTTATATTGATCTTGGCAACCTCATCACCTGCACTTCCACTAGTAGGAGGTTGAGCCTTTTGGAAAGGGGAGAAATAGCATTCTCATCTGGTCCTACCTTACCAACCTCTTGAAATTCATCAAGCAAAACTAAAGTACTAGTCAATTTTATGTTGATAAGACTTAATTTTGTCGCCAAGAAATGTCTACCTTTAGCACATGCACTAGTGGTGTAACTACCACTAAATAAATCTAATATCCAATATGTTGGGCTTGAAAACATCTCAATCAATCTTATTTAAGCCATAGGGAGTTCTAGGAGTTTATTGGGGCCATATGTGGTGGTCAAGTGAATTGAGGGTAGGTGGTGCCCATAAGGAAAGGAAAATGGTGTGGGTGGGGGGTAAAGGCTCCACTCTCATCATTAAGGAGCTTGTCTTGGCTTAGCCTCCTTGAGTAGAGCTCTCAAGCTTTCTAAACCAATTTGGAACCAAACTCTTGCCATTTTTTTCCTTCGAACTTACCTTAGTGCACCATGGACACCGCTATGCCCTCAAGTAAAGGACCGTCTTCACCACCCCCTCCTCTTGAGTTAGATATTCCACAACTTGTACAAGCCTTGAATTCCCTTCAAAACCAAATGTTGGAAATGCAATCTAGGCATGCTGCGGCTGAGCAAGAGTTGCATTCTTCAACCCACCTGCAGTCCGTCGTCCTGTACCTATCAAGCTCTCTCTGAACTCCTAACCGACACCCGTACCATCACCACAGACTTTTAGCCTTTTTGATTCCCTGTAAGCACAAGCATCAAACACACACACAGTGGAGCTAGCTGCGTCGTCCCCTCCCAACCTTTGCTGCATAGATCACGATGAAGAATGCCTCTCTCTAGGCTCTCTTATCCCTGAACCTCAAGCACCCCTTAACCCTGACCCTTCCTATCGTCAACACATGGGCAATTCCATGCACACTCGACACTCGCCACTCAGCAATACTCTACCACATAAGCAAACACGTGGGTCGACATGTGTCACTCATTCACTGGACCAAGTGTTCCAGTGAGCATATGACACGTTTCCTATTTGACCGGTCAACCCTGACATGCGTCACTCATTCACTAGACCAAATGTCCCAGTGAGCATATGACAAGTGTGAGTTGACTAGTCAATCCTCTCCTACTAAATAGGTGGTCAGTCCAGCCACTCCTAATTAATGACCCAGTACACTATACCAAAGCTCAGCATGCGACTCAGAGGCTCAGTTACATAGATAACCATTTTATTTACATTTCTTTTACAAGTGTCACCACAGGCCGGTGACTTAGCCATTTACAAATGTCACCACAGGCCGGTGACTAAGCCATTTCTGTATTTACAAGAAGTACATCTGTAAGTAAAAACAGTAAACAACCGGGACAGGGAGTAAAAGCTGTAACAGTACCCCATGTTCAACCTCGAATTCTTTTCAGGAGAAAAGAAAGACCGACATCCTGATGTTGTGCTTTCATGGTTGGATCGGTGGAATAGTCATTTTTTTGTGCACGATTCGCCTGGCAGCACGAAGATCGCTACTGCCCCTATGTTCGTACGCGGGAAGCCGTATACATCGTGGCAGGATCTGAAGGATAGGGCTGGCACCCCTACCACTTGGGATGCTTCTCAAGAAGCCTTTAAAACGGCTTTCCTGCCAATCCTGGATGACTTTGAGCATTGGCAGCGTATCGCCGCCATGCCGATGAGTAGTGGGCTGTTAGATGCCTACATACAGGAGTTCTAGGAAGTCTTGCCCCAATTCGTTTCGTGAATCGACCTTTTCCTAATAAAGTTACATTTTATTTTGGGGCTTCCAAAAGAGTTTCAACTTGAGTGCGGCATAACCAACCGCAAACAATCGAAGAAGCCATTCGCTTTGCGAAGATCTTCGATGACGCCCCCATCGACTCCCGCAAGGAGCAAAGTTTGCCCAAGGCTAAACTGAAAGAAATGAAAATTTTCAAGAAGCGGGAAAAAGACAAGACGGACACCGGTTCGCAAGGCGAGAAAAAGCATGTGAAGCTAAATCACACTCACTATGACAAGGCGAGGGCCGGCGGCTTGTGTTTCTCCTGCATGGAGAAGGGGCATCTGTCAAAAGATTGTCCAAAGAAACAAAAGAAATCTGGCGGGCACCCTAAATCCTTCAAGGCACCAAGTAATTCTAGTATTTCTTTTGTTGATTTATCCTTTAAGGATGGCACTATCACTCGCAGCCAAACTCGCAGTCACCGTATTTGGATTATGGTCAAGGATAGGGATAGGGCTAGCAGGTGGCAACTGGAGGAGCTAAGAGGGTTATCAACAAGATTGTCTGCCATAATGGATACAGTAGGGAAAAACACAAAGGAAAACTCTCTCTCTTTTTCAAACAGAGTACAAAAGTATGATTTTCACACAACAAGAAAAAGTGAAATTCACAAAGGATAGATTACTCCTTGATCTTGATGATTCAAGATGTGCACGAACTCTCAACAATATCAGCCTTCAAAACCCAAAAAACTTAGTAATGCCACAATTTTTAGACTTCTGCCTTAAAAAAAAGTCAAAAAACAGCCCCAAATCCGATTTAAATCACTTGCAATCAGATCTGAAAAAACTGCTGAGGCTCTATCTAGAATACGTCACACTCCTCTAAGGAATGTATGTGCCAAATTTCAGGTCAAACCAGCAAAAACCCAAGGCTTAACGAAGCTTCAACTCCAAAACCCTAAATACGCTCATAAAAATGATTTTTGCTTTAAAAGGATCATTCTCTGCACATTTTTATAATTGACTTCTTCCTAGGCAGCGTTTTAGAGATAGAAGGTGTTTCCAAAATCTGGTCCAATTATGTGGCCATAGACAAACTTCTGAATGTTTTTTGATTGAAAAAAGTGCCGAAGACTTGAAAAGACTTTTCTTTTTGGGCCATTCTTGCAAGTACTAGCTTTGTTGCCCTAAACCTGTCCAAAAAACATGTTAATCCACTCCTCCTTCAATGATTTATAGTAGCAATCCACCTACAATCGTTCCTTCCCACAAATTCCCCAAGAAATTCTAAGAAAACTGACGTTTTTCCCCATTCTCTCTCTAGAACGGGCTATTCTCTCTTAGAATGTGGCTCTAATACCAACTGTCACAAACTTGTCTCTAAAAGCTCGTGAAACTAAAAGTCCATTGTGTAAAATGAACCTCCCACCGTAGGCACCCCCTCTATGAGTCCTTCCTACTATTCCTTCCACCTGGCACATGGCATCCAATTGTGGTGATCAGTCCACCTGGCATGCATGTCACTTGTAGACTACGAATACTAAGTGACTTATAGTGTATCACCCCCATGCCCTGCCAAAGACTTGTGACCCACTTGGTCACCTCGGCTACTTGTCGGCTAGCATCTCGTCACTGTCGGCTAGGATCTTGACGGTCACAATTCACCATGTCTTTAATTACTTGCCAAGCAGTCACCGGATCACTGCTCATGACGCACCGGTCACAATTCACCGCGTCTCTGACTACTTGCCAAGCAGTCACACCAGGTCACTACTCGTGACGCACCAGTCCCAGCTCAAGACAAATGTCCACTCCTATTATCGATCTTCAGCAGTACTTGGTCTCAAGTGCTCTCTGGTAACCAATTATGTCGAGGTCATGGCAAAGTTAGACTTGACTCTAACAAATATCTCTATGGATTCCATCATCGGTCTTCCACACTCCCAATGACGTCATATACTTGCTTAGTGAAACAAGCTCACTTTTTAGTTGTCCATGCTAACATTATTGTCTAGCAATGTGCCCATTTATTCCTATCCAATATATTTCATTTGCATGGTCTTCCTCGTTCTATTCTCACAAATCGTGACACGTTTTACTCCCACTTTTTGGAATTAATATCTATCCTAGATATTGAACTTTTTATGCGGACTGCTTACCACTCATCTGCACATGGCCCAAAGACTGGCTAGCTTGCCCCAATGTGAGCAAGTAGAGCGCAAAACATTGTTGAGCCTACTCATTCTGAATGTCCCTCTGTTACACCTTTTACTCCTGGTTGTTTATTGTTTTTACTTACATATGTACTTCTTGTAAGTACAGAAATGGCTGTCACCGACCTCTGGTGACCTTTGTAGCAAAAATGTAAATAAAGTTGTTAAGTTTTTGAGCCTCAAAGTCGCATGTTGCTTTGGCATAGGGTACTGGGTCATTAATTAGGAGTGGCTGGACTGACCTCCTAGAAAGTAGGAGAGTTGACTAGTCAACGTGACATGTGTCATATGCTCACTGGGACACTTGGTCCAATGAATGAGTGACACATGTCAGGGTTGACCGGTCAAAACATGACACGTGTCGGATGCTCACTGGGACACTTGGTCCTGTGTGTATGAGTGACACATGTCAAACTACTCACTTGCCTATGTGTCAGGGTACTGCCAAGTGGCAGGTGTCGACTGTGCATGGAGTTGGCCATGTGTCCAGATTTAGGAAGGGTCAGGGTACTTGAGGATTGTGCATAAGTTAAAGAGAGGCATTCCTCATCATCATCTATGCAGCAAAGGTTGGGAGGAGACAACACAGCCAACTCCACCATGTTTCATGCTCCTTGATGTTTGTACATGCAGGACAATCGATAGGGATCAAGATTTCAGATTGCTACGCACGTGATAAGCTAGAGTTTGAGTGAAGTTTCAGATTGGGAGTCTGACATTTAGTATCAAAGCCAAGTTTATGTTAGGAAGAGAGGTGTAAACATTTCAGCAAGAGTGTAACAGGAACATCGCTGTTTGGTGAATTCAGAAGCCAGAAACTAGGACAGCGCTGAGGGACAGCAAGAAAATCGGCAATTTCTGAGCTGGAAAACGGGCGCAAACAGGTTTAAAAATTCTGGACAGGGGACTGCAGATCCAGCGCTGACAGGTTGGAGTCCCGAAACATTGATTTCAAGTCCAAATATCCTTCAAAATCGTAAAAACAGCTGGTGGCTGTCAGTTGAGTGGGCATGGGTTTCAAAAGTGCTGGTTTTGACATTTTTGATCATTGAGACAGCCCAAGAGTGTGTACGGTACGCTGTACAAACAGGGACAGACCTGGTGTGATTAGTTGGAGGGGGTTTCGAGGCTCAGAAACCCTTGTTTGCAGATAATTTCGACCTCTAAGCAAGTGGACAGGTTTGTAACACTGTAAATATGGATCCACAAGAGAGTGCAAGATTGAGGGTTGAGGATCGCAACCAAGGTCGATACCATGGAAGTAATTTTCAAGAAATCCTTGACCAACTGAAGACCTCAAGACCTCAAGAACATGAAAGGGCAAGCGGCACGGCAAATATCGAGGTTGGGCCCATGTCAAGTGAGAGAGAGACGGAAATCCCTTTCAAGTCAAGAAAATTACGCACGATTAAATATTTCAAACCGCCGAAATACACTAGAGCAATTGCTATGCGAAATACAAATGTGGTGGAAAATTGGATACAAAAGTGGGAAAAGGCTTTTCAGATGTGTGGCATTGAGGATGATGATCAGAAGATTGTGGAGGCCACATATCGACTACCAAGAGACTGCATAACGCTGGTGGCGCAAAATTGAGAAGGATAATCTAGTGCCTACAACTTGGGAAGAGTTCAAGCATATGTTTACAGAGAATTGGGTGTCGTTGGATGAGAAAAACCAGGCGATGCAAGCATGGATTAGTCTCAAACAAGGCAATGCGTCCATACAAGAGTATGCGGACAAATACGAGGAGGCACTGATGCGGATACATGAGGAGGTGCCGAGGTTTTTACAGGTGTTTCACTTTGTGGAGGGCTTGCGCGAAAGCCTTCAGCCTTTCATAAGCAAGGAGCAAGCTCCAAGCCTCCACAAGGCTTTGCAGATGGCCCTATATTATGAAGATGGGAAAAAGGCCAAGGATTCTGAGACGCCTACTGCAGGAGGGTTTCAGCCTTGGGGGAAAAGAAAGTTTAAAACATGGAAGGGTCAATCCTCGCAAGAGCAGATTCAGAGTGCTAAAAAGAGTAAAGGTGCAGGCGGTATGGGACATCCAGTGCCCAAGGGGACCAGCGCTTTTCTACACTATTGCCGCAGGACTTGGAGCGAGCAAAGAAAGAGAACCTTTGCTTTGGCTGTCTAGGGTGGCATATGTGGAAGGAGTGTCCTCTCAATCCCTCACGGACCACCTACAATTTGCAACTTGAGGAGGCAGATCCTATGATCAAGGAGTTGGAGCAGGAAGAACCTCAAGATGCTTCAAAAGGTGGACTCGGTTACTTTGCCACAGTTATCGAGAGCAGCGCTTCACTGGTATCAGTTTCCTTGCACTTCTTTGATTGTAATGCGTGGACGGTTGTCTGGTAGAGATGTTTTAATTCTATTTGACACTGGGTCCTCACATAAGGTCGTTACCTTACAACCATCCATGTACCAATACACAATCAAAATGGCTGATGGAAAGGGTGCTGAGATGCCAGGGGGGTATGCCTCTAACCATTCAGAGCTATACTGAGGAGTTAGATTTTGAGATTACCCGTTTGGATTGCTTTGATGTGGTGCTTGGAATCTGTTGGCATGTGGCTAAGAAACCTTACATCGCTTGGGATACTCATGCGTATGAGTTCCAACACGATGGTAAGATTCATTCCCTACATGGAGAGCCGGATATGCCTCCAGGACCTTTGATCACAACAACACAGTTCCGTAAGGTTCATTGTAAGTGCATGTATGTTTGTTTCTTGTATGATATGTCTGTTTCTGCTTGTGAGTCTGATGTATGTCAAGAACAAACTAACCTTACTAAGAACCTAGATCGCCAAATTAGGGAGGAGTTTATGGATGTGTTCACGAATGAACTCCCATTTATTTTACCCCCTAAGAGAAATGTGGAGCATAGAATTGAATTAATTCTTGGATCATCTCTTGTTAATAGACCACCTTATAGAATGAGTCTGAAGAGGAGGAAGAGGTCAAAAGCATGATTGAGGACTACCTTGCCAAAGGGCAAGTGACACCTAGCTTTTCTCCCTTTGCCTCTCCGATCATTCTGGTAAAAAAGAAGGATGGGTCTTGGAGAATGTGTGTGGATTATCGAGGCTTGAACAAGATTATTGTTAAGCATCGATATCCTATGCCACATATAGATGATCTTCTGGATGCCCTCCATGGTGCTACAGTGTTTAGCAAAATTGACCTGAAGGGTGGTTACCATCAGGTAAGACTGCCTTCTAAACTCATTTTCGACACTGAATTTTTAGTTATGCCCTTTGGATTGACTAACGCCCCAGCAACATTTATGATGTTGATGAATGATGTGCTTAGACCGTTTATGACCAAGTTTGTGGTTAATTTTGTTGATGACATACTTGTTTACAGTTGTGGTGATGCTATGCATGTTGATCACCTTAGGACTATGTTGTCAACTTTGAGGGAAAACACATTATTTGCTGAGTAGATTGTTTAGAACAGGAATAACATATTTCAGTTTTATATTGTCAGCCGATGGGATAAAACCAGATCCTCAGAAATTTGTTCTTCTTCTTGCCTGGCCTATTCCTACAGACTTGACGGCACTAAGAGGCTTTCTAGGATTGGTTGTGTTTTATCGTAAAGGTGTGAAGAATTATTCACACGTAGCTGCACCATTGACCGATATGTTACAAAAAAATAAATGGAAAGAGTGGACGAAAGTTCGGCAGCGAAGTTTTGATGCTTTGAAACAAGTTGTGGCTAGCTTTGTCACATTAAAAATTGTTGACCCTCAAAAACCATTTGTCGTAGAAACGGATGCAAGTGACATTGTCGTTGGGGCAGTTCTGATGCAAGAGGATAGGCCTCTGGCCTTTGAGAGCAAGAAGCTCAACCTTGCATAGAAGAAATATCCAACACATGAGAAGTTGTATGCCATTATCCACGCTTTGAAGGCATGGAGGCATTATTTGTATGGTGCAGAATTCTATGTGTACACCGACCATAACACTTTGAGATATTTCTGCAACCAGCCAGACCTCGGAGGGCGTCAGGCCAGGTGGGCTGAGTTGAAGAATTTCACATGGAAATTCGGTACAAGAAGGGTGCCGAAAATTGTGTGGCTGATGCATTATCTCCTATATTGTATCAGATGTCTTTTGCAGTCATTGAAAATGACTTGATTGCTGAGATTAGACAAGCCAACAAGAGGATCCTCATTGTCAAGGAATTGTGAGAGGCAAATCTTGCGCTCTCTTTGCTCACACTTACCTTAAATATACCATTGAAGGTGATATGATTAAGAGAAATGGCAAACTTCTCATTCCAGCTTGTGAGGAGCTGCATAGAAAGATTGTCCATTTATGTCACGATAGCCCTAGTGCAGGTCATCCTGTTGTGGATAGGACCTATAAGTTGATCCTACATAACTTCTGGTGGCCTAAATTGAAAATAATTGTTTATCATTATGTGACTCACTGTTTGAAGTGCCAAGTCAATAAAGCTGAAAGGATTAAAACTCCTGAAGTTTTACACCCACTACTTGTGCCAAGTGGAAGGTTGGAGAGTATCTCCATGGATTTTATCACCAACTTGCCACATACGCAGTCACAGCATAATTCTATCTTGGTCATAGTTGACAGACTCACTAAGATGGCTCATTTTATTCCAACGCGTAAAAAGATTGATGCGGTTGGAGTAGCTAGTTTGTTCATTGAGCATGTGTTCAGACTTCATGGATTACCGTCATCCATAGTGTCTGACAGAGATACTTGATTCACTGGAAACTTTCAGACTGCAATTATGGCCAAACTGGAGCAGTACGGAGCATCCCAAAACGGATGGCCAAACTGAGACAGACAACCAGACCTTAGAGGATATGCTTAGGGCATTTGTTGGAGATAAGCAAACTCAGTGGGAGAAGTACTTGCCACTATTGGAGTTTGCTTACAATGACAAGAAAAATGTAAGTACTAAGATACCCTAAACCCTAAACCCTAAATTCCCCAAAGAGTGCCTAGTGCGGCTAACTTCCTAACTTAAATGAATGAATGCTTGAGTTAGCAAAGGTTAATGTAAGGCAAGCAATGGATCAAGCTAAGTCTTACACTAATCAGCATTGCACGCCTTGAGAGTTTGTGGTAGGATGTTTCTCCAAGTACCTAAGGACTCTAAGACCCTTATAATGGGCAAATGTTACAAGTTATCCCGCATTATTGTGGACCCTAGAAAATTGTTAAAAAGATCAGTGATGTTTCTTATAAGTAAGGTTTATATGAAACTTGTAAAGTGCATCCTGTATTTATGTTTCTATATTGAAATGGGTTTTACATAACAACGATAACTTGTTGTCTGATGGTTTGTTTGCATTCCAGGAGCAGGGAGAAGTAAGCCATGGGCCGGCAAGGGTATTGGATAGGCGGGAGAGGTGTTTACGCAACCGTCTGATCCATGAGTACTTGGTCGCTTGGCATGGCAGGCCTCTTTCTGATGCTAATTGGAGACCGCGCACAGCCTGTGTGCACAGTACCCTAGCTTTGCCATCGCGGACGATGTTACTTGAGGGGGGAAGGGATGTTACAACTTTTACTCCCTTTCCTGGTTGTTTATTGTTTTTACTTACAGATGTACGTCTTGTAAATACATAAATGGCTAAGTCACTGGCCTGTGGTGACCTTTCTAACAAAAATTTAAATAAAGTTCTTAATTAAGTTTCTGAGCCTCAGAGTCGCATGTTGCTTTGGTATAGGGTATTGGGTCAATAATTAGGAGTGGCTAGACCAACCTCCTAAAAAGTAGGAGTTGACTAGTCAACATGACACGTGTCATATGCTCACTGGGACACTTGGTCCAATGAATGAGTGACACACGTTAGGGTTGACCGATCAATCATGACACGTGGCGCATGCTCACTGGGACACTTGGTCCAATGTATGAGTGACACATGCCAGCCTACTCACTTGCCTATGTGTCAGGGTACTGCCAAGTGGCAAGTGTCGATTGTGCATGGAATTGGCCATGTGTCAAGATTTAGGAAGGGTCAGGGTTAAGGGGTGTTTGAGGATTGTGCATAAGTGAGCCTAGAGAGAGGCATTCCTCATCATAATCTATGCAGCAAAGGTTGGGAGGAGACCACGCAAGCAGCTACACCATGTTTCATGCTCCTTGATATTTGTACATACAGGAAAATTGATAGGGATCAAGATTTCAGATTGTTGCGCACGGGATAAGCTAGAGTTTGAGTGAAGTTTCAGATTGGGAATCTAACACCCTCAAATCCCTCACTTACCATAGACGATATAGGATTGTGTCTAAGCTGCACTGGAACGGCATTCCACCCACGTTCCAGAACGCAGCGTTCCGGAACTCCGTCCGGAACTCCGAAGCACTGTCTGTAGTCCTAAAACTTGTAAATTTTTTATAGCAACCTATGAAGGCCCGTTTCCAGAGGACTATGTTGGACTATGTTGGAGAGAAAAAAGTTGGGGCCCAATTTGGACTCAAAGATTCATTGACAACTCGTGGTTCGTTGAAACTCTATTTTTGTTACATATTTGTGATCTCTCTTGACCAATGAAGTTGTCTGCCTAACTATGTAATAGATCATCTTGTTCACTTAGGGTTATTATTGGGTAAATTAGTGGTCTTCTTTTATTGCTTGCGTACTCTCGAAAAGCATTTAACAGAATTCTAAAGAAGGACTCTTGGGAGCCATGAATGGAAGCAATCGAGTGCTGGAATAGTTGAGGCATCAGTAGAAAACGTACAATAGTATGAGAAATCAAGTTCACCCATGTAATCAGTTTACATGTGAGATTTGTTGCATGATTGGAGCAAAGCAAGGCTGCCATTGATCTCCCATATTTTCTCCTTCCAACTTACATGTAGGGCAAGAGTCCCTCTTGGCTAGCTTTTTAAGGGATAGACCTACCATCATCTCAAATCAAATGAAAACAGAGGAACAGACCAAGTACAAAACCATCATGGGTACAAAATGAATCAAGTAAATAAATGATTTTTTAACAAAGCAAAAAACTAAAAAAAATGTTGATTTTATATGTGACATGGAAATTTTTCCCACATTACTCATGGAATGTGTTCAATATGCCATTCGAAATAGCCTTGATCCATACAACTAGGAACCAATCACAATTACGTTGATGATATGATATAGATTCTAGAATGCATACACCAATATTTATATGCATATATTCGTTAATATTTACATACATACATTGAACTACATTCCAAACTTTTTAATTTGTAAATTCCAACAGAGAAAAAAAATAGAAATAAAAATAACGATGCTAGAATTTTACCACACTTTATAAGTTGCACTAATAAGTATCATCTTGTATCTCCAAAACGTAAAAAATGGCCTGAAGTTTTTAGGACTTTTTCTACCCACTTTGATAATAACCATTCTTTAGAGCTTTGGACAAGGGTGAGCCATCATAGTCGTGAAAATCCATGACTTTGTCCTAAAAAATGGGCTGGAACTTTCACAATGTGAGGCATCATAGCTCTTGTATGTTGTAGATTTCTTTGCAGATTTTCCATCATTTCCCAGCTACAAATTTCTCCATAGGTGCATTTTAAGGGTTTCCTAGCTATGTTTGGCTATAGATTAAACCATAGTTCCAGCGCGATTCCCGAATCACGATTCAGAATCGCGATCAGAATCGCGATTCCGATTCGCGATTCAGGATTTTCCCAAAATCGTGTAGAATCGATTTTTTTTTTTTTTTTGAAATTTTTTTAGGCAATATGGGTATCAGATGAAAGCTCAGATCGAGGGGATTATGATTGTGTAGTTTGCCGACTGTTTCGGGTGCGAAACACCAAAAAGTGTGTTTTCACTCGGGGAGTTGGAAGGCCAAATCATGAAGAGGCCTTACCGTCGGGGCCGGGGTCTACCGGCAGCCCCCGGACCCCGCCGTTGGGGGGCGTTGCCCCCCAAACCCCCCACCAGGGGGCGGCCGCCCCCCTGTAGATAAAAATGGGGTCCAAATGCGCGCCGAGAAGGGCCCAATATTTATGCCCCCAACTGTATGTACATTGCACTCACATCTCCAGTGAACCAATTGCAAAAGTGATCATCATCCATACAGTTGATAGTCCAAACTGTAGCATTAACATTTACTGAAAACCAGAGCAAATGACAACCGGATAGCTACTGAAAATAAGATCTGTTTGTGCCTCATCTACTGCACTTCTGAGAGGCAAAACGCTATGTATACTTGTTTTGAATAGACAACACGATTAGACTGAGGCTGGCTGGAACTGAGACAAAGTTCCTCTGAAGCTTAAACTTGACAAATCAGATAATCATGCACTTTGACCATTGATCCCCTAAAAAAATTTCAGCAATAAGCTATTTTTCCCCAAAAAAAAAAAAAAAAATTCTTTCTTTTTTTGCGATTCTGGGTCGCGAATCGCGACCCGCAAATCACAAACCCAGCGAATCGAGATTCACTGCAACTATGGATTAAACTACAAATTTGTACTTTTACCCTTAAGTCTGCTTCCCACACTTATTACAAATTTAGCACAAGATTTCCACAGTTTTAGCCACACTTTTAACATCTTTCTAGGAGGTATTTTTTTAAACTATAAAGAACATGTATCAAACACGATTTTAGAAAATTAAAAATATGTGAGAAATTGTACAGAACATGAATTCATAGGCTACAGAACTATGCATTGTACGGCACTATCTCATTCCATATTTGCAACAACTATGTGACTAGAATCTAGATGTATGAAGGTTTAAGTTTTAACTTATTCAATCCTCACATAGGTATATTGAAATGTAAATTAGGGTTACGTTTTAACACACATGTACATCTGATTTTTTAATATTGAAATTTATAAACCAATGTATGATTTTCTGAAAAGTTGGATTTTTCAACATATGTTGTGGGTTTATTTTAAAGATGTGTTGGCCTTTTGGTTTTTTTAGGTTTCAGAATTTTCAACAGAGGTTAAGGCTTAGAATCATGTTCTAGAACTTACATGCAAAAATGTACAATGCATATTAAGACAATTTACATGTGTACTATATAGGTTATAAACTCGATTTCAAACATATACATGTTTGTTCTATAAGAGTATACAAAAATCTAATAAGATCATCTATAGAGTTAAGACTACTACGTTGTTTTATCATATACTTTAATAGTAGGGTTCAGAGTTTTAGATATTATCATCAAAAGATAAACCCTATACAAGAGATATATACCTTGCTTTAATTTTAATGGATGCATGCAACTTCATTTTAGGGTTATAATCAATGAGCTTGTGTGTATTATCTATTCTCAATGAGCTTTTGCATATTATATATTTTGTTGTGTTGTTTTGTGTACGTGTCTTATATATCATCCATTGTCCCTTGAACTTGTGGAATTCCCAAAAAGTCTTCTAAGGAATGGCATGTAATGCTCTTCAAACTTGGAAAATGTCATATTAAACAACATTTATATTGTAGCAGCCTCGGCCCTCAAATATGTTGAAAACTCACATAATATAAGGTCCTTGACTTCCTAAATGAGATATCACTTTTCATTTCACAAGAATGAGGTAGTCCCATAAAGTTTACACCACATGTAATAGAAATACGTAATAAGGAGTTAAATTCTCTCTACCACAACTATAGAACTCAAATGTATATAGTTTCTGACGCTCTACTAAAGCTAAAACATTTCCAATCCAAGGAGCTCAATTAGACCTCTTGCTATCAACTTATAACGAAAATGGGCATTTTTGCACTACTATCAACTAGGCAAGACATTAAAAAATAAAAACTTAAAATAAGTTTGAAAACCTTTAGTCCAAATTTGTTATTGGATTAGAATGTTAAAATAGCTAATAAACTACTGAACATCTAGAAGAAGAGCAACAACCTTGATTGAAAAAATTTCTCGACGAGAAAAGGCAATGATACAATCCCCACGCTTGACATTCGAGTACGCTTTCAATGGCCTTGAAAGTGGTACAAGAGGAGAAAGGCGCGAATAGTGTTGAACCTATTTCACAAAGCCATGTCATTTACTCTACATTCCATTTTAGAAGGAAAATATAATTAGGAAACTCAAAGCTTTTAGATTGCTTGGCAACCTACTTGTTTGCGGTCAACCTTATAAGAGTGATCTAGGAAAGTGCATAATTAAAGATGATAACTTTTCCTCTTTTTGCTTCGACTTACCATTTTACAAAAGCAAAAGGTTGGAAAAACAAAAAAGAACACATGATTGTGGTTTAATACATCCTAAATTGGGAGTTTAAGCTGCTAATATTTTTACAAAACCAATATCAGAGTATATCTATGATGGAAATACAAATACTTTATCAGAATCTTTAAACTTTTGAGAATCTAAACATGATGCATACTTGGCTCAAATTTTTCTATTATTATGCATCATTTTCCAATACAATGATATCATGATGTATGTCATTTCAATTGATATCTTGTGGCTGCTCCTATTGACCATAACATTCCATTTGCAAAAAGTGATTGGTTGAGTAAGTGACCCCAATTAGAATAAGAAAAACGATGACAATGTGTACAACACATCTCGTTCTAGGATTATCAAATGAAGCAATCAAGGACGATAAAAGTAATGTTGCACTTATACTTCCACAAACCCTACTCAAGGGGAAGTGTTAGTGCCTACCATAAACATATTCTTGTTTTGACAACAGAAGCTAAGGTTAGTCAACAGCTTGAAAAATAAATGATCTACAACCTTTGAACACGCTTATATACACGCAGTTCACATGCTCTAGCATCAGTTTGATAACAAGATGAGTCTAGGAGATATGAAATAGAAGTTGCATGACAAGAGTAACATTCTAGAAATTGGGTTTTCTAACGTAGGTCAGGCATTGACTTTAGAAAAGCACCCTTCTAAAAGGTTTTTGATGAACAATGAAGCAACGATAGTTTGTAGCCCTTCAAAATAAGCTCAGCTACATGACTTAAAGTTCTTCTACTAAGGCGTCAAAAGCTTGTTGCTTTAGTGTCATGTTGCATAAAGTATGTGGGGTATTTGAAAAAGTGTTCAAAAACATTAGGTTGAAAACTCAAAAAGAAGAATCTAAAGCTTAATTTGTTTTAAAATTTATAGGTGTTTTATGCAGCTAAGAACATTACCTTGCATTATCATTTAGGGCCTCAATGAATACTACTTGGACCTTTAACCATATGATTTACTATATTTCATGAATTCAATCACAAATATTGGCATCAAATGAAGTTCAAAGACAACAGCATATCAAGCATTCTCCAACTGAGGAGACTTAATGAAAGACAAAGGCTTTGCCAATTGCTCACACAAATCTCCAAAAGAGATCTAGAAAATAGAACTCTACTACAAAGAACTCAAGGCACCAAACTCTATAATCTAATAGATGAGTCTTTGGCTCCTATTATTATTTAGTCAAGAGCATCCTCAAAGGCTTCAAAACGGGTCCTATCTTAAAATCGTAATACCTCAAAAAGAAGACCCAAAACCAGAATGATTGTGAGTCCCGAAGTAGTCACAAGGCATCTACATAGAGAAGTATGAAATAGTGTGTTTATACACACCCACCCTCGAAAACATTGTCCTCAATGTGGGCTATAAAACAAAGTAAATAATGTAGCTACTATAAGATATAACTATAAAGCTGCATAGTGATACAAAAGCCCAACATGAAGAGTCGACTAAATGAAAAAGAAAGGAAGCTCTTTCAAGAATGTTCCAAGAATGCCAAATGAAAGCATCGTGACAAATGTCTCCCATGAGACAACTACAAATGTCAATATACCAAGCCAACACCCAAGAATACCACACTAATATATCAGTAGGATAATCAAGAGACCAACCTCGTAGGAAAAATGATGTAGCTAAATCGATAGGAATATTGTTGTCAATAATAGACCATATCGCTACATCAATGCTCTAGGAACACCAAAGGAAAACATCAATGAGTGCTTGACATCTCAAATATGGATGAAGAATGCAATCGCCAAATACCAAGGAAAGGACTCTGATGCAATATGTTATCATAAGCCATGTTAACCAAATGAACAAGCTAGCGGCATCCATCAAATGCATCTCATGCCAAGCCAATCGGATAAGCTATGCATACCATAATAAGGTAAGAAAACCACCTCACCTCCACTACAACATGCTAAGAGAACAAGAGTCCTAGAGAAGAATGCTCATCTCACCATAAAGATCTCTCCAAAAGCCATCCCTGGAACACCAAGAATCCAAGTTGGCAAAACAAATGCTATAAGAGGAACATTTTTGCTAGAAGTTAGAGAATATTACCATATACAAAGGAACCAAGAAGCAGCATACCATGCCACCCAATAAAGCAAGAAGAGCACCACCATAAATGCTGCAGCACATAAAGTGGTCCTAGATTATATGAAGTAACGATAAGTGTCGAAGAACTGCAACAGGAGCTTGAACGATTGCAACCCAAGAACTATGTGAATGTAAAACATCATGTGTAAGACTAGCTAAAATGCAACAAATTTTCAAAAAACCAACTAGTTGGTGAAAATTGAATCTCCTCCCAACCATAGGAAACTCTTTTGCTAGTTACCTACTATCCATGTTCTAGGGCATGTGGCGTCCATGTATGGGTAGGTAATCCATGTATGTGGAGCATAACAAGGCCAAGCATGCTAGCTAGGTGTGATGGCAAAGAGAAATTGCCACCTTCATCCTCCATTGTACCTAGTTGGCCGTCTAGTCCACTCCAGAGCCTCCAGTCGGCTAACTTTTGTCACTACTCGTTGGCACCATAGGTTGACTTGGTCAATTACATTTCGAATATACATGCCTCGCCACGTTGGTGACGTGTGTGTATTCACCAAGCCACCTACAAGACACTTCGCATGTATAACTTTGGCTTGTGCTTGAGCCTTGAAATGTTTTGCCTTGCTACGTATCTTGAATTTGAGTCAAAAACTTTACAGCGCTTGGTACCTCCTATGGAATATTTATGGTAGCTAGACATGTCGATCGGTAACCATAAGTCAACTCGAATGGACTCATACTCGTGAACACGTCTCTTGTCGTTATACACAAACTTGACTAAGGGCAAATTTTTTACCCAACAAGTTTGCACCTCACTGACATACATTTGTAACATGTCTCCTAAAACCTGGTTAGCCCTTTTCTATCTGCCCGTTTGTCCATGGGTGCTCACTGCTACTCATCCTCAACTCTGTTCCCAGACAAGAGAACATTGTTGATCAAAAAGTTTTTGTAGACTTCTTTTTGTATGAGATTAGTCTGCAATCTCACGACATTTAGAAGAAACAAACTGCCCACCTACGGAGCTATAACCTGCTTCTTAGTTGGAACAAAATGAGTCATTTTGGTTAACCGGTTCGCAATCACAATCACAAAATTAAACTTATATTGCATCCTAGGCAGTCCAATAATAAAATCCATTGTGATACTCTCCCATCTAACCCTAGGGAATCTCTAACATGTGGAGAAAACGTAGAATGCTTTACTCTCTCCACCTTGTTCACCTATAAAGTGGTGCAACATTCGACATACTCTGTTACACATGCAGCACTCACCTCATCATAGCGCCATCACAGTCAAAGTTATCGACTGTTAGATTCCAAATCTAAAACTGAATTTCCATGTGAAATTCATGTATCAACTTAGCCCACCTAGCTTGCCACCCTCTAAGGTCCGGCTGGTTGCAGAAATATCTCAAGGTGTCATGGTCAGTGTACACATAGAATTCTGCAACATACAAATAATGTCTCCATGCCTTCAAAATGTCGACTATGGCATACAACTGCTTCTCATGAGTTGGATGATTCTTCTGTGCAGGGTTGAGCTTCTTGCCCTCAAAGGCCACAGGCCTACCCTCTTGCATCAGAACTACCCCAACGGTGATGTCACTTGCATCCATTTCACCAACAAATGGTTTCTGAGGGTCAACAATATTTAAAGTGACGGAGTCAGCCACAACCTGTTTCAATGCATCGAAACTTTGTTATTGAACCTCCGTCCATTCCTTCCACTTATTCTTTTGCAACATATCGGTCAATGGTGCAACTACATGTGAATAATTTTTCACACCTTTACGATAAAACACAGCTAATCCAAGAAAGCTTCTTCATGTTTTCAAGTCTGTAGGAACAGACCAAGCAAGAAGAACGACAACTTTCTGAGGATTTGGCTTTATCCCATCAGCTGACACTATAAAACCCAAATATGCAATTTCCTTTTTAAGCAATTCGCTCTTTTTATCAAAAGAAAAAATATGTTTTCCCTCAAAGTTGACAACATAGTTCTAAGGTGACTCACATGCACAACATCAGCACCACTATAAACAAGAATGTCATCAACAAAGTTAACCACATATTTGCCCATAAACGGTCTAAGCACTTCGTTCATTAACATCATAAATGTTGCAAAGGCTTTAGTCAATCCAAAGGGCATAAGTAGAAATTCACAGTGTCCAAAAGGAGTTCGGAATGCATTCTTATACACATCCTCTTCGCAAACTCTCACCTGATTGTAACCACTCTTCAGGTCAATTTTGCTAAACATTGTAGCACCATGAAGGGCATCCAAAAGATCGTCTATACGTGGCATAGGATATCGATGCTTAACAGTTATCTTGTTCAAGCCTCGATAATCCACACATCCTCCAAGACCCATCCTTCTTTTTTACCAGAATGATCGGAGAGGCACAGGGGGCGAAGTTAGGTCTTACCTGCCCTTTGGCAAGATAGTCCTCAATCATGCTTAACTCCCATCTTTCAAACTCATTCTATAAGGTGGTCTATTAACAGGAGATGATCCAAGAATTAACTCAATCTTATGTTCCACATTTCTTTTAGGGGGCAAAAACAGATGGGAACCAAAAACTCCTCCCTAAACTGAGGTTAATTTGTTCTTGACATACATCATACTCACAGGCAAAAATAGACATATCATACAAGAAGCAAACATACATGCACTTATAGTGAACCTTACACAGCTGAGTCGCCATGATCAAAGGACCTAGAGGCATATCAGGCTCACCACGCAGGGAATGAATCTTACCATCGTGCTTGAACTCGTATACATGAATAGGTTTCATAGCCACATACCAACAGATTCCAAGCACCACATTGAAAAGAGCCAAACGGGTAATCTCAAAATCTAACTCCTCGATATAGCCTTGAATGGTTTACCCACAACCCTGGCATCCCATACTTCCGCACCCTTTCCATCAGCCATTTCGACTGTGTATTGGTATCGGGATGGTTGTGTGCTCACTCTCAGCCATTTAATCAAAGCAGAGTTGATAGCGCTATGTGAGGACCAAGCGTTAAATAGAATCAAAACATCTCTACCAAACAGCTATCCACGCATAAAAATTAAAGAAATACAAGGATATTGATAACCGTATTGTGTCGCTCTGGATAACAATGCAAAGGAACCAAATCCGCCTTCCGAATCACCAACACATTCATAAGTTATGGAGCACCCTAAGGTTCCTCTTGCTCAAGTTCTTCAATATGCATCAGAATAGCCTCTTCGACTTGCAGGTTATACGAGGTTCGTGAAGGGTTACATGGGCGCTCCTTCCACCTATGCCACCCTAGACATCCAAAGCAAAGCGTTGGCCCCCTTGGACAGTGGACATGCCCTTTGCCTTTAGACGGACCTGCACCTTTACTCTTCTTGGGACTCTAAACCTACTCTTGTGAGGATTGACCCTTCCATTTCTTGAATTTCCTCTTTCCCCAAGGCTGAAACCCTCTTGCAGTAGGAGTTTCAGGCTCCTTGGCCTTTTTTCCATCCTCATAGTACAAGGCCATCTATAATGCCCTACAAAGACCTGGAGCCTGCACCTTCCTCATGAAAGGCCGTAGGCAATATCACACAAGCCCTCCACAAAGTGGAATACTTGCAAGAACATAAGGACTTCCTCCGGTATCTGCATCAGGGCTTCCTTGTACTTGTCCACATACTCTTGCACGAACGCATTGCCTTGCTTAAGACTGGTTCAGGACTGCATGGCTTGGTTCTTTTCGTCTAAAGGTACACAATTTTCAGCAAACATGTGCTTGAAGGATTCCTAGGTGGCAGGTACGAAATTGTCCTTCTCCACCTTCCTCCACCAACGTTGTGCAGTTTCTTGCAAGTGGTCAGTGGCTTCGGCAATTCTTTGATCGTCGTCGTCGATGCCGCACATTTAAAAGGCTTTCTCCCACTTTTGAATCCAGTTCTTAACAACATCTGTGTTGCAGACTGCAATTGCACCAGTGAACTTTGGTGGCTTAAGATCCTTTATTGAAGGCAATTTCCTTGTTTTCAATGGGAGTTTGGGTTCTTTGTCAATGGTCACAGGTTCAGCAACTACCATAGCCATTCCGCTGACTCTTTCAGGTTCCTATAGGAATCTCGCTGACTTCAACTGCTCAAGAATTTGTTGTAGGACCACTTTCATAGCATCAACCTTGGCTGCAACTTCCTCAATCCTCAATATCTTGGTACTAGGACCTTCCAACGGATCCATACTGGCTGTGGTAGAATTCCACTCATTGTAGATGGCTGTTTTCAGATGGTATAGGTCTGCAATTGGCTGTTTGCATGCTATTTGCAGGCGTAGGAGGAGCGATTAACCACCCACACTAAACCTCAGCGATGGACAGACAAGGAACAGGGCAGCGGTGGTCTGTAGGAGTCATCCCAAGCTGTTTTTCCAACAATTCGGTCTGCAACCTGTTTCTGAACTGCAGCAACGGACCGTGTCAAAGGCTTAGTAGACGGCTGATTTGCGGATTTTCAGACCTGATTTCCAGAGATGGGCTTTGAAACTCCTTCCCATAAGGTGTGTGATTTCCAAAACAGCTACGATACCAAATGTCAGACTCCAAAGCTGAAACTTCACTCAAAACCTACATATCTAGTACACAGTGATCTGAAACTTCAATCCCTATTGATTTCCCCGCATGTACAAACATCAGAAAGCATGAAACATGGTGGAGTTGGCTGCCTTATCTCCTTCCAACATTTGTTGCATAGATTATGATGAGGAATGCCTCTCTCTAGGCTCAGTTATGCACAATCCTCAAGCACCCCTTAACCCTGACCCATCCTAACGTCAACACACAGTCAATTCCATGCACAGTTGACACTTGCCACTTGGCAGTACCTTGACACAGGCAAGTGAGCAGGCTGACATGTGTCACTCACACACTGGACCAAGTGTCCCAATGAGCATGACACGAGTCATGTTTGATCGGTCAACCCTGATATGTCTCACTCATTCATTGGAGCAAGTGTCCCAGTGAGCATATGACATGTGTCGTGTTGACTAGTCAACTCTCCTACTTTTAGGAGGTCAATCCAACCACTCTTAATTAATGACCAGTACCCTACACCAAGGCAACATGCGACTCAGAGGCTCAAAAGCTTAATTAATAGTTTTATTTACATTTCTATTACAACAGGAATGTTACTTAGCCATTTTGTATTTACAAAAAGTACATATGTACATAACCCAGTAAACAACTGGGACAAGGAGTAAAAGCTGTAACATCGACTATCTTGGTTCTCTCAGACCTCTTGTTTATTTGGCACGGTCGACATTTCTATCATGGACCTTCCTGCAAGCACTCATGACTACTTTAGACGTCTCCTATATCGGGCATATCTTAGTCGAGCATGGCAGGACCAGTTAGGGATCAAAACCAACTACTATCGGACTCCCTATTCTACCACGCTACTTGGACTCAGGCTTGTCTCATGGTTTTCGATTCTTATTAGGCCAGCTTTGCATGTCATCATATTAGCTTGAGATTGAGATTGGACGCTTCCAAGGTACCTGTTACGAGCTCGTAACCAGTGCCGAACCCTAGAGAACACAGATAGGTCAGATACCACAGTCAGGGTCGTGTCCAGCGTACATGACCAACAGGGCAAGACAGTGTGAGTAGTGTGCCCCAGCACGGTCCATAGCCATGGCGGGCCTAACACAGCCTAGGGACCCTGTCAGCAGGATAGGGCCCCCAGTTGGGTCCCGACGTGCAGTCGGCCACGTCAGTGCCACGTGGCCGACACTTGGCAGTTGCATGCTACCAGTCCTCACACTGGGCTAGGAGGGGCTTACTCTATATCAGGGAGTAGGCAAGGTTGGGTGGATCAGTTAGTGTTTGCCCTACTGTGGTGTTAGGATCTATTACACTGGTATCAGAGCCATCTCCATCCTAGGGAGTTCAGGACAGCAGTAGAGAAAGCTATCAGAAGATAGGAAGTGTTTCTCAGATTCCCAGAGAGGAATAGAGGAGGAGGATCGCTGTAGGAGCAGCCTTCAAACTTCTGATTTCCACTGAGAAATCACAGTAGCAAGGAGTCAGATTCCAAGTGTAGGTAACTCGCTGAAAAAACAGCTGTTTCTCACTGAGTTCAGAGGATTCTCTATAGTTTTCCCAGCGAAATTAGAGTAGGAAGAAGCCAGCACCTCCATCGCTGTACAGTCAGAGACCTACATCCGATTTCCAGGGAAAAAGTCACTGGTTCTCAGCGAGTTGGAAGCCAAAAAAGAGGAGCAGGGCCAGCGCTGCCAGTGCTTCTGAAAATCTGGTTTTTCAACAAGTTTTTGGGCCCCAACGTCAGAGATTTGGAGCAAGAGGATTCCTACGAGATCAGCGAGTAGGAGACTTCTGAAATTTCAGAACTCAGAAGGGTTTTTGGACTTCAGATTTGCCTTTTTGTGGACAAGTTGGATTGCAATCAGACCAGCGAGCTACTATCCTCAAAAAACCGGGAAATTTAGTACCGTTTTGAAGCCTCAAACTGGCATTTTTCGGAACAGCAGGTCTGAAATCTTGGGGAAAAGAGCTGAAAGGGTTCCTCTTCATTCTTTCTTTGGAAGTACAGTCCTCAGAAACAGCTAAGTCATCTTTCCTTTCCCTTGTACAGTTGTAAATTAGTCTTTTAGACTTTTTTCCTTCAGAAGTTAAGGTAGCTCTCTTTCAGTTTCGAAGATGACCACTCCTCAGGGACCTGATCAACCCCAGGAGAGAGGCTTCGACGAACTTGAAACAGAAGCCTTGGCTTACAGAAAAGGGAAGGCACCCATGGAAGTAGAAGAACAGGAACAGTTCGCCGAAGAACTCGACGAACTGGTTACCAAGGAGCAGTTCCTCCAATTGGTAACAGAAGTGGATGAACTGAAGCTGGCATTAGCCAATTTCAAGTCCAGTGTGGACGACTCGTTCGCTGAACTCAAAAACTTGATTTTGAGCTCCGCGAAAGGAAGCCTTCCCTCCACTTCTCAGTTATCCCCTTCTCCACTTCCATCAGTTTCGGGTGAGACTTTACGGTCTCACCCCAGTGTTTTTAAAGATTTAAAGCCTCCTACTTTTAATGGGGAAGAGAAGGATAGAAATGCAGATATTCTACAAACCTTCCTCAGCAAATGGAAGAACATTCATGCTCTTAAACAGACCCCTGACCATTTGCAAGCAATTGAGGCCAGTCTTTCTTTAGGGCCTATGGCCTATAAGTGGTGGTTAAATCTCCAGGAGACTGGGCAGACTCCCCGGTCATGGAAAGCTTTTGAAGAAGCTTTCCTAAGAGAATTTCTACCAGAGAATGAACTTGATAGAGCCTGGGAAGCCTGGGAAAGAACAGTAATGGACAAGTCCCTCATCCAATATATCTCGCAGTATCGAGAGGCAATTTTAAAGATTAAAAATATGGATGACTCAAAAAATCAGAGGATTTGTCCGTGGCCTCAAAGATGAATATAAAGTAGAGGTCCAGAGAAACTCGCCTACTACCCTTGAGCAAGCTCTCAGATATGCTCAAATCTATGATGATTCAGTGGGTAGGAAGAGAGCGAGACAGCAACCACTTTCTGAGCAGCTTCCTCAGAAAGACTTTCAATTTAAAAAGAAATTTTTAAAAAGAAAGAAAGAAGATAAATTTAAAGGTGAACCTCCTCAGAAACGCCCTTCACTCATACAGCCCTTAAAACCAGATGATTTTGAGAAAGCCAAACAAGAACGTTTGTGCTTTGTGTGTATGGGCAAGGGACACACAGTCAGACAGTGTCCCAAGGGGCCTTTCACTAAAAAAGATAAGAAAGATAAAAAACAAGTTCATCTTGTTCAGACTGTATGTTTCCCCAGTGACTCGGCAGCTTCCGAGATCAAAGTGTATCATGAAGATCATGAACACTGTTGCCAGCTGACCTCTGCAATGCTAGCGAGACCCTTCAGTTTTGGGCCGCATGACCTAGTACGTATGCATGGGAAAGTTGGTAACCAGTCAGTAAGAGTCATGGTTGATGATGGGGCAACCCATAATTTCATCAACCACACCCTGGTTAAAAAGCTTAAACTACCAGAAGTACCTAGTCAGCATAGGTACATAGTTTCATTAGCTAAGGGTGAAGACAGAAAAATATGGGAAACTATGGTAAGTAAGTTAAATCTTGGTATTCAGGGGTACCAAGATCAAATAAACTTTCAGATAATGCACCTGGATCGAACAGACATTGTTCTCGGGAGAGATTGGCTCTACAGTTTAGGACCTTCCCTCCACAGAAACTATCAGGAGAACACCCTCAGCTTTCAGTATAAAGGCCGAGAGATCCAGTTGCATGGGGAGCATGATGTTCCCAACAACCCTATGGTCTGCAGTTCAGAGCTCTGTCAGCTAATCGGAGACGAAGACCATCAGGTATTCTTATGTGACTTTCAGTTTATTCCTGAAGTTTCTATTTCCAGTTCTATTCAGCAGAAAATCAGTAAATTAGAAACTTTATTGTCTAAATTTAAAGATGTTTTTCCTGAAGATTTGCCACATGGTTTACCACCTAGCAGAGAGGTAGATCATGTAATAAACCTAGTACCAGGTACAGCACCTGTTTCTAAACCTCCGTATCGGGTCAGCCGAACAGAGGATGAAGAAATAACTAGGCAGTTAACAGACTATCTTGGGAAAGGCCAAATTCAGACCAGTAGTTCACCATGGGCCTCACCAGTCCTATTGGTGAAAAAGAAGGAGGGGTCTATGCGTCTTTGCGTAGATTACAGAGCCCTCAATAAAGTCACAATTAAGAATAAATACCCTATGCCTCGGGCAGACGAGTTGTTTGATCAACTCGACGGGGCTAAGTTTTTCAGTAAAATAGACCTCAGATCGGGATATCATCAAGTCCGTATAAAATCGGAAGATGTCTCGAAAACAGCTTTTAGGACTCGTCACGGTCATTATGAGTTTAAGGTGATGCCATTTGGGCTCACAAATGCTCCAGCTACCTTTATGACCTTGATGAACAGTGTCCTCAGACCATACTTGGGTAAGTTTGTAGTCGTATTTTTAGATGACATCCTCGTCTACAGCAAAACGAGGAAGGAGCATCTAGAACACCTCAGAAAGGTGTTTCGACTGCTCAGAAAGCATAAGCTTTATGCTAAACAATCCAAGTGTGAATTCTTCGTTGAAGAAGTAGCATATTTGGGTCACATTATCTCTTCAGATGGGATTAAGATGGACCCAAATAAGGTTAAAGCCATACTCAGTTGGCTGAGACCTCAGAATATTTTGGAACTTCAAATCTTTCTTGGTCTCGCGGGATATTACAGACGATTTGTCAAGGAATATGCTCAGATAGCAGTCCCTATGACAAATCTCCTTAAGGGGAAGGGAAAGGAGTTCATTTGGGAGTCCGCACAACAGGAGAGCTTTGATGCTCTCAAAACAGCCTTAGCTACAGCACCAGTTTTAAAGGTCGTCGACCCCAATCAGCCATTTGTGGTCGAAACAGATGCTAGCGACTTTGCAGTAGGTGCTGTGCTAACTCAGGGTGGACGACCAGTTGCGTTCGAGAGTAAAAAACTCGAGCCAGCACAGACTAGGTATAGTGCCTATGAAAAGGAACTCTTTTCTATAGTCCATGCCCTTAAGACTTGGAGGCATTATTTGTATGGTGCCAACTTTGAGGTCCTGACAGACCATGAGAGTCTCAGATACCTTTGCAATCAACCTGAGCTTAGAGGTCGGAAAGCTCGTTGGGCAGAGTTGATGCAAGAGTTTGACATGTCTATCAGATATAGGCGTGGAAAATTCAATACAGTAGCAGATGCCCTTAGCAGAATGCCTATGATAAACGAGCTGAGTTTTACTCAGATTCGTAATGAGTTACTCGAGTCCTTGAGAGGGAAATGCCAGCATGATGCATTCTTCTCTATTATCTGGAACTCAGTCCAGAACAGACAGTTACAGACTCCAGAACCAGTTCCCGGGGCTGGTGCCAGTTCATCCAAGAATACGGCAGCTTCCGTTGAGGATGATGATGAGTCCGAGTATACGTCGTCAGATGACGTTGAGGATTCTGAGCCTGTATTACCCAAGCAAACCCCAGTGGTTGAGGGTCAGTTGACTCAAGGATTCAAATGGAAACAGTATTCCATTCAGGATGAGTACTTGCTCTATAGAGATAGAGTATGTGTCCCCAATTCAGAGGATTATAGGCAGCAGGTCCTATATGAATGTCATGACAATCCTAGCGCAGGACACCCAGGCATACAGAAGACCTATGAGCTTCTTCGTAGGCAATTTTTCTGGCCCAGTATGAAAAAGGACGTCCACCAGTATGTAACCAGTTGCCAGAAATGTCAAGTAAATAAAGCAGAGCGTTTAAAGGCAGGAGGGTTGTTGCATCCCTTAGAAATACCAGCTGGTAAATGGGAGAGTATCTCCATGGATTTTATAGTAGGCCTGCCTAAAACCCAAAAGGGTAATGACGCTATATGGGTCACAGTTGACCGTCTGACCAAAATGGCTCATTTTATTCCGACCAAAACAACCGTTAGAGCTCCAGAGTTAGCGAGGTTGTTTGTAGACGGGCTATTTAAATTGTACGGTCTACCTTCCGGCATAGTCAGCGACCGGGACAGTAAGTTTACTGGAAATTTTTGGAAGGCAGTATTCCATCATCTCCATACTAAACTTAATATGAGTACCACTGACCATCCACAGACGGACGGTCAAACAGAAAGGGTAAATCAAGTGCTGGAGGATATGCTTCGTGCATACGTCAGCAAGAGGCAGACTAATTGGGAGGAGTATCTCTCAATATTAGAGTTTGCTTACAACAGTACCAAACATTCAGCTACGGGATACAGCCCATTTATGCTGATGTACGGTTTTCAGCCACGCTCACCCACAGCTGTAGGGTTTAAACAAGAAAAAGTTGAAGCAGCCAGAAACTTTTTAGAAGACCTAAACCAGATGATAGAACATGCTAAGCGTAGCATTAGACAATCCCAGGATCGAGCCAGGCATTATGCAGATCCACACAGACGGGATGTGCAGTTCTCCACTGGTGAGAAAGTCTACTTGAGAGTCCCAGTTGACTCTAAAACCCTCAAATCAGGAGTGTGTGCTAAGTTGTCTCCAAGGTATTGTGGTCCCTTTACCATCAGTAGGAGACTAGGCGAGATCACCTATGAACTAGAACTCCCACACAGCAGTAAGGTTTTTCCAGTTTTTCATGTAAGTCAGTTACGAAAAGCCTTAACCAGATCAGATAATCTGGTAGGGGACAGTGTTCTAGTTCTCCCATTGGATCCTCAACAACCTCCACATGAACCAGAGGAAATTCTTGATAGTAGAGAGACGCAGACTCGTCATACTCTATACCGAGAATATCTAGTTAAGTGGAATGATCAGCCTGTTGAGAATGCCACTTGGGAAAGAGGCAGCGTCCTTCGCAAGATTTTTCCAGACTTTGTCTTAGAGGACCAAGACGGTTCTTAAGGGGGAGGGAGTGTTACGAGCTCGTAACCAGTGCCGAACCCTAGAGAACACAGATAGGTCAGATACCACAGTCAGGGTCGTGTCCAGCGTACATGACCAACAGGGCAAGACAGTGTGAGTAGTGTGCCCCAGCACGGTCCATAGCCATGGCGGGCCTAACACAGCCTAGGGACCCTGTCAGCAGGATAGGGCCCCCAGTTGGGTCCCGACGTGCAGTCGGCCACGTCAGTGCCACGTGGCCGACACTTGGCAGTTGCATGCTACCAGTCCTCACACTGGGCTAGGAGGGGCTTACTCTATATCAGGGAGTAGGCAAGGTTGGGTGGATCAGTTAGTGTTTGCCCTACTGTGGTGTTAGGATCTATTACAGTACCCCCCAAGAAGAGAGGATTTGCTAGCTATGTTCTCTATCTAAGGTAGAGTCTCTCGCAGAAGACCAAGGATTAATCCAGCCTCAGATGATAGTGATGAGATAGTGACACTTTGAGCCATAGAGAACAGAGACGACGCACTGCTCAAATTCAAATAGTTCCCAAAGCTGCAGTTCATACCATGAGGGATCACACATATTACAGACAACTCCACCAACAACGTCAACAGCACATACCTCCTCCAGCTGTAGCCCCCATCACATCTTTCTTCAGTACCAGCCGGACTTGATGACAGCATGTTACCATTTCCATTATATTTACATATGCAGTCATATACTCTAATTTGATTTTAGTATATATACCTAGTATATTTTTTATGTACTGCTACAAAAACCGTTCATACACTCCCCATTATATCACATACTTGACATGTACTCATTCGTCTTATATGCCTTTTGGCATGGAAACAACATTAATAATCTCTCTCTCTCTCTCTCTCTCTCTCTCTCTCTCTCTCTCTCTCTCTCTCTCTCTCTCTCTCTCTCTCTCTCTCTCTCTCTCTCTCTCTCTCTCTCTCTCTCTCTCTCTCTCTCTGTTGTTTTGTGGACTTCAGGAAAGCCTTTGATTCTGTTCCAACTCTTTACTTATCCAGAGACTCCGAGACCTAGGTTTCTCTACAGATATTATTCTAGCCGTCATGGCTCTCTATGAGAGAGTTTTGGGTTGCTTTCGTCATGGTAGTGGCATTTCTGAGCAGATCTGGAGTACTATTGGGGTTAAGCAGGGATGCTCTCTCTCACCAGTTCTCTTTGGATTATATATTGTTCCGCAAGTGATGGTGTATGATAAAAGACATCAATAGGCTCCCATGTGGCCTCCTCAATAGGACGGCCATTCCACTGGACCAAAAACTGAATCTGTCGGCGGTGTCGACTATGGTATAGACGAACCTATAATATAGCAGCAGGTAAAAATGGAAATAACTCTGGAGCAGTAGGAAACTTAGCATCACAAGGAGCATCATCCTCAATAGCAACACGTAATAAACTGACATGGAATACATCACAGGCGCATGTGGAAGCAGAAAGCTGTAAGCGATATGTAACTGGACTAAGAACCTCCAAAATGCGATAAGGCCCATAATAACGTGGTGCAAGCTTCTCAATAGAAGCATGGCCCTGGACAATGATGACGTGCAAACCGTAGGCGTAGATAAACCATATCTCCAAGCTGAAACTCAACATGGCGGCGGTGACGATCAACTGAGGTCTGATAACGCTGTTGAACATGCTGTAAATGAGAACTGGCCCGGGTAATAAGCTCTCGAGCACCAAGGTATCCAAAAAAGCCTGAGAAGGTAGAACAATCCATCATAGGATACACCAAAAACGGATGGAGAATCGGATGACCCATCGGAACTGGCCGCAAGTGTAATCCCAAAGTACACACCAGGGGCACAAGTGAGGAATAGAAGAAATGCACTGGAACGAGGAACAGGTTCCGCAACATCAGTAGCAAGCATCGGAGCAATATCCACGTGTAGCTGGGAATGAGTATCAAAGCACATATGAGCAACACTGAAGTATATGGCGGCAACATCCCCAAAAACTATCCAAGAGAGGAGAAGGAATTCTCTCAAGGTACCTTGATGGTCTCGGAACACCAGAACAAAGTGGCAACTCAACATCGGAGACCAAGCGATATGGAGCAATCTGAAATGACAGGGAACCTGAAGATCACCCAGACAAACAGTAGCTGGAACGGAGGCAATAACCCAAGCCAACAGGATATGCCAAGCCTGACAATGAGCAACAATCCAAGGAACCGATAGAGAGCCACATGCATAATCATAGAGATATCCGCACCATAGGCGATCAGTAATATGGAAAAACCAGCACCAATCAACAGGTCCAAATGAAAACCAAGCTATATGTAATAAATAGAAATGCCATATATCCATAGCTGAAAATGAAGCAGTAGTGTAAGCAATAGGTCCAAATGAAATCCAAGCGATACGTAATAACCAGGAATGCCAAATATCAAGAGGTAAAAAGGAATCAGTCGCATGAACCCAAAAGTGTATACCATCGGCATGGACTGCAGCAAACCTATATGTAGAAACACCAGGAGACGGAAGGATGTCCGTGTACTCATCTAGAAAGATCCCAGCATATAAATACCCTAGATAAGTAATAGTGACCATCTGGCAAATATCCTCGGATGAAAAATGTGTAACAGTGCTAATAAAAGAATGAGTGCTGCCAGTATCAACTAAAGCAATATACTCACGACCTGTAATACGTACACGTAACCGAGTGGAGCGAGGACCAGGACACCCTGTCCAAGTAGCATAGGCAAGCTAAGCATGGCAAGTAGCAGGAAGTAAATTAGTGGAAGGCTCAGAGGATAGGTCAGGCTCATCAGAAATATGAATGTAGATATCGGAATCATCTGAAGTAGTGCCCTCAGGGTAAAAAACAGCAGTAGTAGTAGGGAGAAGCTGACGGCAATCACGGGCAAAATGGTCATGACTCTTACAACGAAAGCAAAGACGCTGCTGCTGAACGTCAGCGAACTCTGCAGACGTGTAACGTCGGACAAAAGCAGGTCGAGGAGTCGGAGGACGAGGAGACGAAGGGACAATGGAGAGAGCTGGAACAGAAGGGGCAGGTGTAGGGGTGGACGCAGCGGGAAAAGATGAAGCAGAAGGATGGGGTCGGGAGAAGCGGGAAGGAAGAGTGTCAGAGTACTTATGCTGTAAAGTATTGGCAAGAGACATCGCCTCAACAAGTGTGGGAGGACGGAAGGAAGAAACATCATAACATAAAGCACCACGAAGCCAAGCAATGTAACGAGAAATAAGCTCAGTGGGCTGTAGATCTGTGAAAAGATAAGAAAGCTCCATAAACTGATCTGTATAAGAAGCAAGATCACTGGTCCGAGTGAGACTACGGAATGTATCACGTTGGCGGTCGAGCCACTGAGGGTCAATCATAGCATGACGGAGGTCACGGCGAAAAGTATGCCATAAATGGAGCTCTTCCCGATCAGGATCAGCTCTATAAACTCGCCACCACGTGGCGGCGCGTCCATCTAAATGTAAAGCAGCCAACTGGATCTTCTGAGGATCAGTCTTAGGGTAGATCTGAGAATATGTGTCAAGCTTAGCAAACCAATTCTCCAATAAGTTCCCGTCAGAGGAACCGGAATAGGTAGCAAGCTGTACCCTATCACGAAAGTCTCGAGCAAAGTGTGGCTCAGGAAGTGGGGGACGTGAAAAGAAACCAGGAGATGGGTTAGGTGGAATGAACGGTCCACCACCAGGCTGACTAGCAGAGGAAGATGGAAATCCAAATGGAAGGGGAGTCCCAAATGAAGGAAAAACAGGAGCTTTACCAGGACCATGAGGCTGTAAAGAATCAATCTGTGACTACATAGTAGCAGAGCCGGTCATAACGGTATCGAAGCGAAGAACGAGGCCAGAAAGGGTCTCATCCATGCGACGAAACTGATCGGATAAAATTTCCTGAGTAGTCTCACTCGGGGTAGGTGAATGTGCCATAATGATAGTGGAAGGAATAGACGAAAACTTGAGAGAGCGGACTCTTGTCGTCACCCCAAATTAGTCTATTAAAACCACTATTATCACAACTAAGAAAGGACAGCAATCAGCAAATGAAAAAAAGTGAAAATGAAGGCTGTGAAAATGCGTTGGACAGCCAGGAGGCAAGTGACAAATTGGAGTATCAAACGGAGTCGGAATTTCGTGAAATTTGGTTGAGGATGGGCGATGGACAGCCTGCAAACAAGGTGTGAAAAATGGCTGCAAACGGAGACAAAAACGGACGAAAGTGACAGGTATGAAGCGGCTGGACGAAGAGTAGAGAAATTCAAAGGCACTCTCTTGCGTGAGAGTATTTTTCTTTTCTCAGGTCCTACTTTTAGCATGAGACAGGCCGCTACCACTCGACTGGGGAAGGGACATGCCTCCCTTGTTCAACTAGAGAGATTTTGTTTCCGGAAGTCCATCCAGGATGCTCGCAGTAAGTGTCGCCTTTTTGAAACCATTGTCACCCCCACGGCTCTATATGCGGCAGAGGCATGGTGTGCAGGTCTTCCCTCTTTACACTGGGCCAGTCTCTCACAACTATAGACCACTATGCTAGCTCGGTTGATCCGTGCAAAGCCTTCGGTTCCACATGAGATTATTTTGGCCGAGTTTGCAGTTCCACCTATCCAGATCGAGGCAGCTCTTCAGCTCATTTCTTCCTCTTCCTCACTTTCTGAAAACTTTTTTCTAAGAGATCTTCCTTGACTTCACCCACTGATATCGACTCTTGGGTGGAATATGCTACTCGCTTATACACTACAGATGCCCCTCCTATCCCTATCACTCGACCCGCTACATTCTCCCTTTTTACCTCTGACCAAATTGAAACCGTGATTATCCCGCAAAGCAAAAGACGTCGATTCACTTAACTCAGACTTCCTCAAACCTGTCTCCCAACTTCTCTCTCCTTACATTGCCCACACATTTACGATGGCTATTACTTCTGGCTTTCCCACCAACTGGTGCACGAATCTTCTCCACCCCATCCTCAAGGCTGGTGACCTGAACCGCACTCTCATGATCAGTCACACGATGGCGAAGCTTTATGGCTCAGTTCTGCAGTCTATGGTTGGATCCCGATTCCCAGGCAGAGTCAGATGAGTTGTTTGCTCTTGGACAGGCTGGTTTCAGACCCGGATATTCTACTATTGATCATGCATTTGTCCTACGCTGCATCATAGATGAGGCTCGACATCAAAGACTGAGAGTATACTGCTGCTTTGTGGATTTCCACAAGGCCTTTGACTCCGTTCCACGGCACCTGCTACTTCAGCGCTTATCCTCACTTGGTTTTTAAAGGACACCTTATATGAGAGGGTTGTAGCACGCTTTAAAGATGGCAGCAGCTGGTCATCTTTTATCCAGAGCACAGTTGGGGTCAAGCAGGGGTGTCCACTCTCTCCCACTCTTTTTGCATTGTACATTGATGATCTCGAGCAGATCACCAAGGAGGAGGGTGGTGATGGATGTCCACTTGCTGATGTTATTATCCCTATCCTACTGTAGGCGGACGATGTGGCCTTGCTATCCTCTATAGCCTCTGGATTACAGCAACATCTTTAAGCTCTCTATGGTTTTTGCTTAGCTTGGGGCTTGACGGTGAATATTGCTAAGACCAAGGTAATGGTGTTTAACACTAATCGGCAGCAGCATTACTATGTGGATAGATCTCAAAATAGGAAGCTAGTGTATTCAACCAAATTGCCACTTCA
This sequence comes from Diphasiastrum complanatum, assembly GCA_029204225.1. Taxonomy (NCBI): domain Eukaryota; kingdom Viridiplantae; phylum Streptophyta; class Lycopodiopsida; order Lycopodiales; family Lycopodiaceae; genus Diphasiastrum; species Diphasiastrum complanatum. The sequence continues at coordinate 46,709,240 of CM055107.1, forward strand.
ATGTTCGCATTGTACCCAAATATAGATTGATAGAAGAAGTGGCAAACTATACTTGATTTGAGAATCATCCATAAAGAAAACTATGAGCAGTTAACTTTTCTTGTGTAGCAGTAATAGAAAATGATGTCGATAGAATAAACACAAGAAAAAAAACATGTGAAACAAGAAAACCACTTAAAGTAACAAAAATGGAATGACAAAAGAAGAGAAAAAACAAAAGCAGAATTTCAATAAGTGAATCCAAAGCACTAAAGAAAAGTCGTATGTCACTCCAAGCAGATCTTAGGCCCAAATAAAACACTAATAGGCTGAAAAATGAATACTAGAAACATGACAAACGTAGTAAAAGGTCTATGAAGTGAAAATCATTGTAGAAAATAGGTACTAGATGACAATAAAGGTTGTCCAATACGCTATAAAATCAGCAAGCAAATTTGGTGGGTAAAACTCCAAAATCACCTCCAAAACTTGGCACCAATGACCATAGTTCGTTGTCCTCTATCATGCAAATCCCTACTTTCCATGCATGTAAAGGAGGTGCTTGCCTCACAAGGGATTTGGAGGACCCACGCCCTCCTCTCTCTCTCTCGCAATTCATTTCTTCTTGAGACTTTTGAGTTTGTGAGATGCTCATGCAATTCTCCTTGTGTGTGATATTTTCCATAGCCAAGTTTCTCAAGCTTTCATAGTTGATCTAGCATTTGAGTTAAGATACTCCATAGCTAGGTCTTGTAAATCTTCAGGGGGCGCCTTGACGCTCGGCATCTGCTGGGCCTCTGAATCCAACGTGGCAATCAAGTCGTCCAGCTGGGTATCCGAATACAAATGCTCTGGGCTCTGGGACTCATCATGTGCACCATCCTCTGGATCATCCCCTGCCTGTTGTCTTGTGGCAATCCTTATCATGGACTACAATTACAAATTTCAGACTTGAGCTCCCATCATTCACCAAGAAATTTTTTAGTACTTGCAAGTCTTACAAATTTTTTAGCCCCCATCAAAATTGTCACATCAGCACCCTTAATTTGGTTGTGAAAATCCTTGAATTTTTTAAGGCCTTTCAGATCTGTCTGGTCCTCCACAAAATGTAGACTGAAAGTGAAAATGTAGATCTGTTTCAACTCATTGAAATCCCTGAAATTCTCAATATTTTCTTACCGAAACTGCATGAATTGGGATTAGTGATCAAGACATGGTGTATCAATATACACTTTGTTCAATGTAGTGTAAAAATAGTGGGTAAATTGTTTGGTTCAGAATCATATATTGTTTTGGACAATGTACAAACTCTAAATATATCAGACAACAAGGACCGTAAATAACTGAAATTAATGCCACATAATGATTGTTGGACAAATAAAACCTAGCTCTTCTTAGAAAGTTCTAAAATGTGTCATCCTTCAATGCTGGAGTTTTGAAACAACAGTACTATGCATTTATGATACCTTTTCTTATGATTCCAAGAAAATTCTTTTAGATTTTCTAACTTCATCTGGGAAGCGCGTGCTCTTCTTTTTTAATTTCATTATATTAGGAGCAAACATTCTGATGACATATGAAATCTACCTGAAGTGAATCTCCTGTGGTCGCAATAATGTCTTGGATAAGGGGCACTACAGCAGGGTCACCGCATAAATGTAGCTCATTAACCGCAAGCCCAAGCAAGGCTCTTGTGAATGAGAATCCTCTTTCTTGGCATCCAATCATCTACAAAGCCAAACGACGACTACACATCTTAGTCCTCTTTGCATTAATATCTGTAAAGATTTTGAATTAAAAAGGTTTCTACCAAAATGTTGAACACCTTTCAACTTAGGATGAATCACTTAACAGTATTTTAAAAAAACAGCAGTCCTGATAGATCAACAAAATTCAGGAACACTTGAAGACAACTCTTTCAGATATGGAAATAACCAACAATGTAGCATACCTTCAATATGCAAAATAATAAATAAACTACAGTAGGCGTAAAAAAACTTCTTGTTGTAATCCACAAGTCCAAAAAAACAGTCAGCATGTCTCCAACAATTTAAAAATTGTCTTCTACCTGTATTTCATCAATAACACCACACTCATACTCTCGTGAAATATCTGCCATCTCAACTGTCATAGCCTTATGGCGTGCACCATCAACCTCTCTCCTCTCCTGTCCTGTAATTAGGCTGCATGCGGTGTTTGATTTGTTCAGTCTCTCCGCTACTTCCCATGCTAATAGCCTCAATGGCCCACAGTATACCCCTGATAGCAATGACAGCCAAAACATTCGACATTACAACAAGAGGCTGCAAGTCAAGAAACCAAAGGACCTTCATCAAGAGACACCAAAGTGCGTTGAGCAGATCTAAGGGTTTCTCCTAGAGAAATGAAATGTTATGATAATTATCGAAGTAAAGAGCAGTCTGTCATACTTAAATTAACCTTTTTTTACAATTGCGAAGTAGTTTATCTGTGTCTGTCATGTGTCCTGCAAATCGCCGCTAATTAGTCCTCACTAGTGCCTGAAGCAAATTAGACACTTAAGTGCAGGCTTGCAAAATTTCCAGAGGCTGTTGTTTGGTTTACTTTCTATGAGGGCCTTCATATGCTATGCACAGTAACAAACACCTGGGCTAGACAACTCTTACGGCCAGTTAAGATTTTAGAAAGAAATTACCAGATGTAAACTTCTTATGAGGAATAAATGTCACAGGATTGAATTAGACTATTCTCAAAATTCGGCAAAAAAAGATTTAAGTCCTATACGGGTTTCTAGAAGTCAATGAAACATTGTGGGATCAGACAACATTTTGTGCACTAGTTAACCTTGCAATCCAATGAGCTCCCTATTGCACTAGTTAACCTTGCAATCCTCTGAGCTCCCTCTTGATCAAGATTCAACAGCAAAAATTATGGAAGTCACTGCCATAAGAAAAAGTCAATTATACTCTTTCAAACAACTAACAACATTTTAAAAAGACATAGGAGTAATGTTTATACTCGTTTTATGAACTAAGAATAGCTTGCAATCAAAGTTTGATATTATTCAGCAGCTTGGAACTACAGAGAGATATCATGTTTATTAATACCAGAGGAGCATAATTGTAGTCGCTGCAGTGCTTTGAATGTCTTGCCGCTATTTGTAGGCCCCACATGCAACACAATCAGCCTTTTCTTACTTCGAGCAGACGGGTACCACTTGTGAGGTAACCTGAATAAAAAGGTGCCATTCACTTCTATAAACTGAAAGTGAGGCAATCCTAAGGCTTTAAATTTTATCTTTCATTTTTTGATATCTGAACATCAGTTCTAACTGTTTAAAGAAATGTTCAAAATGTGTATTGAATTCAAATGCCTGTCAGTAAAATCTCTACACAAGAATCTAACGTGATCTTCCACAAAGCATAAGAATACTCTCGACATATGTCGAAACAACTTAGTCAGCTAGCAGAACATAATTGCAGGTTCTAGTGCTTGGAGATCAGGCTTACGTAAGATCAGTTAAATCAAGTAAAGTTGAAGGTTGCAACTTGCTAGAGGTTCCTGCTTTGCAACAGAATGTGCCCAAGAAAGGGCTCGTATCACCTTCAGCTTGATCCAGCTGTCTAAGAGAAGGAACTGTAAAATCCACGAGAAAACACAAGTTAGAATATGTAAGATACAAAGAAATCTATCGAATAGCAAATAATCCAAAATGCATGTAACAGAGTATGATACAAAAGGATGTAGTTTAACATGAACAGAGATCTCTAATAAAGGCTGTATGTCTCCTTATACAAGTTGTATGTCTGCTGATACTGACATAACAAAGAAGACGTGCGATCTTCAACCTTATGGAGTCCAACCATATTCTTACACTATCAACTGCTATGGCATCCCTACTCATTCCATCAGAGAACAAGAGTAGGCACATGTCACATGCACAAACATATGTCCACATTAGCTTTTATACAATGCACAAAGATCAACGTGTCGAATCTTTATGTGAAGGACATACTTGTTTATGATGTGAAGGCTCACACTACATAGCAAAGCAAATCAAATCAAATCCCTGCTTCCTTATAGAAAAAGAAGGATAACTTTCATAGCTTGCTCTAAATCTAATTAAATAGCACAGCCAACAAGTAAAACACAACAGTGACAACACTAAAGATAACAAGAATCAGCACAAACCAGTGCGTCATAACTTGGCCGGAGATCTCAAACTAGAACTCCATTTCCACTAATAAAACAAAAAGACATATTGATGCTATGTTGCAATACTACCAAACATAATAAAGGAGACGTCTATTAGAAATAATGTTTAATCATCACCTCTAAATGATATTTTAATCAGGATAATTAAGGCCAGGCCTGCCTAATATGACAAGGGGCCCTATTTTTGGTAAATGAGAGACTAAATTTAGGAGTTGAATTTAGTCAAAAGAGCATCTGCAAGAATATGTGCACTATTTGGGTAGTCATAGCTATTTAAGATAAATACCAAATTTAGAGGGAAGACTTCAAAGAGTAGGCATTCATGGCCACGTACCATAGGGACTATTTCTACATATATGTTTACATTTAGCTATTTTTGTTGTTATATGCTACTTGGCATTCTTGACATTCATGTCCTTTTTTACAACTTGAAATATTTTTGCACCTCCAAATTCAATTTCTTCCTTCTTCTATATGGCATTCCTTCTTGATGCAATTAATTGAGATGAATTGCTGATAGAGTTGCTATCATTGATCTTTTCACTTTCCTTTGATAGTCCCTCATAGTAGTGCAGTACAAGCTTTGTAAACTCATTCACGATGGCATGGTATTTCTTTATGTGTGATAAATCTATGTAAATACTAGTAGCCTTTTTTTGCTATGTCACACAAAGTTTTTATGGCACCCACTGGTAAAATACTAAAATCTTGTTGTTCATATTTGGTAGCAACATTCTTTGATTGATATGCGGCAAAGGAGTTTTTATGGCACCCACTGGCAAAGTCCTTTCATTAGTAAGTTCTTTGAGCACACATTGGTACTCTTGTTAGTATTTAGTAGCAGCATTCTCACTCCATGCTTTCGACATCAAGTACACGTCAACACTTTCCATTGGTATTTTTGGTCCATTGGCGCAATGACATGGTCTACATGTAGTGACCACGTACACCACCAATAGTGTTTTGCTGTATGATGGTAATTCCATTAGTGTTGCAGAAGTTTCTATTTGCTCCTAATGAGATGATAATACCCTTACAACAGTACTATTGGTCCCTACAGTTGGTGACAAATCTAACTGCACACAATTATGTTATGACATTTTGTAAAGAATTTTTGATTGCCACCACGTGAGGTTGTGTCATATCAATATGTTTACTCAATAGGGTACCAATGGACGATAATAATCAATAAAATGTAATAGTAGACCAGTTTGAAGGAGAAGCCACTAAACAAGAGTATGCTAATAAATAAAAAGAGGCATTGATATACCTATAAATACTGCCCTCTTTCTTCTAGAATTTTACTTTGTGGAGGGCATCATACAAGACTTTCTGATCCTTCTTACAAAGGAGCTAACAAACACACTATGTGAAGCTATATAAATGACCATGTATTATTCAGATCGATAAAAATCACAACACAGGGGTATGGTGCCACGACTAGTATTCCACAATTCGATATCTTTAGGGATGACCATAAATTGACTATTTTTAGTCTTTAGAGATGACTATGAATTGAGTATTTAGGTGACAAACCAAATCAAAAAAGTTAAAAAGCTCATTGGGCAAAGTTTATCCAATGGTTCATATGGCAATCCAGTATAAACCTGCCAACTACAATACATAGGCAGATGCTCTATCACGAGTATGCAACGTAATATTATTCACAAGCATAAACAGTGACTTTAACTAGATAAGGGTAGCCTATCCAGGTGATGATATGACGAGAAGGACACCCTTGGGAAACGCTAAATACTACTCACAAAAGGTATACAACAAATCTAAAATACAATATATGTTGCAGTCTACTGAAGTATAGAGTGATTTAAGGCCATAATAGCAGTACATTTGGCATTCTCATGCAGCAACTTAAAAACCACATGTCAGCTAAGTGTCATATGTGCTATGCAACAAAGGAGGCTCTTTTGGAGACCTAATGATGGGCGAAAGATTTCAAATTTTCAATTGAACCAACGACATGTTTCATGGTCACTGGCCACATAATGGGCCTTGTTAGGTTTTCATTGGTTGAAGGAAGAAATGCTTATGAGTAAAGCTTCCCTAAGGATTTATTAGTGCATCCCACAGCCACCATTGCGTTTTGGAGAATGATCAGATTTTGCCACGTCTCCATCACTAACCATTGAAACATCTCCAAGTGGCAATTTGAACAAGTTGATGTTCCATCCAATCAGCCAGGCCTAAAATATATCGTCCCTTAAACGCCATGGTTCACCCTTCCTTGGGTTACCAATCTTTTCTGTTCTATATATGCACAATGTTTCTTCTTTGCACCTACGGTTACTTACGCTAGCATCATTATGCACAATATGTACACTGTACATCCCAAGTAAACGATGTCAAGGAGCTTAAGGGTTCCAAATGTCAACCCCGCAGCAGCGGGTAGGACTCGAGCCTGCGTCGCCTTTGCGACCGCAGGTTTCGCTCTTATCCAACTCAGCCAAAGGACCAAAGTGTTTTCTCAGTTTGAATACTAACGGGCATCTTTCAAAGCAGTATTCTAAGCCACAGACATAAAGTGCTGGATCAACAATAAGCCAGCAAGATTGCAAACTTTTGTTTTTTGATTTGCTGAAATGCACAACAGCTCAGTGAAGCTAAATTGAAAGAAATGTTCCGACAGCACGCAGAAAGAAAAAGGAAAGAGGGGTTTGCACCTGGTATCAGTGACCACCGACGGGCACCCAAGAGCTGTTTTAGTGTCAACATCATAAATGAATCAAAACTAACAGCAACTGCTTCCAGAATCAAGCATTTCCAGCGCCATTTCTGCTACTTACTGAATCCAGGAGATTGATCTTTTCATAACCCATTTCAATGTGTTACTTAATGTGTAATTGGAACTTCTGCAGGCTTATCAGCGAGCAAAATTCTCCACAGATTTTTGCAAATGAATGAAGGACATTGCAGCCACCCTCACTCTCTTGCATGTATGCTTTAACTTCAATTTCCTAAACATTATCAAGCCAACCTTATAACCACGTGGGACTGGGCTCATTTGAAGGCCACATGGCCCAACCTTAGTTGAAGGTGGGGATATCTCAAATCTATACAAACATTGAAAATGTTGGCATACAAACCCTTGAATTGAATGGAAGAGCTTTTAGATATGGAAGATAGATAGGTATATCATCATTATCTAAAATTGATCTTTAAAAAATTATAGTCTAGTCTTCAACTAATTTGCATTTCCTATTACAACTCTCACAAGGAGAGCTCTTTTAATGTCTCAAAGTGTTTGAGATATGTATTTTATTGAGTTTATGATGGGATCAAGATTTAGGCTATGCTCAAAAATTGTTAGAGTAAAACCTAAGATTTTTTAAGCCTTGCTCGCAAATTGAAAGATAGAGTGTCGTAGTCTTTCTTTTTTAAATAGGCTATATTTGCAATAATTGCAAGTCTTATTCTGTTTTTGATATGAATACTCCAACAAATTGTATTCTAGCAAGGCCTCCATAACTTCGTCAAGAGCTTCGTTGTATTTTGATAGATACTCATAAACTTGAGCTAGGTTGATATTTGTACATAAGCATAAATGGGCTATAGTCGGTAGCCGAATGCTTTTTACTAGTATAGGCAAACTCAATCAAGGGCAAATACTTTTCCCAATGAGAGTGTCGTTGGGAGACATGCTCCACCATCTGATTAGTTGTCTTTATTTTACAATCACAATCACAATGTCACTCAATAATCCATAAAGCCCAAATAGACATTCCATATATGTTGAATTAAAAGCCCTTGTGATGGTCTTTACTAAAATATGTGTAGGCAATTCGATAAGATGTTTTACTATAATCCAAAGTATGTCATTTTGTTTATTTGTCCTCAATAGCCTACCACAAAATCCATTATAATACTATCTCATTTTTTGTCAAGAATATTCAAGCGATGCAATAGACCTCCAATTTTAAGACATTTGGTCTTATTAAGTTGGGATTGGTCACATTTTGCCACGTAAGATTCTACAAACAAAGGATTTAAGTTTTGGCTCATAGAAATTCGTCATACTAAATTTGATGCATGATTTATGCTAGGATGTCTCATACAAGGTGTATCATGACATGTGTAAAGAATTCTCTTTCTAATAATATCTACATAGATTACACATATTTTGCAAGTGCCAAATTGGATGATTGAATTTCATGTTCATATTGATGCATCGTAATATGCAATGGGAGCAGTGTTAACTTGACCAAGAGAGTACAAGAAAGATTTTCTAATCTAGTTTTTAGTTGGATGATGCCGAAATCAGTTATTCTACCACAGAGAGAAAAGTCTTGGCAATGGTGCTTTCTGTTAAGAAATTTCGTTATTATTTGATGGCTACCCATTTTGCATTCTATACAGATTGTCAGCCATTGTTTATCCTCCTCTTCTGATTTGCCCCTCCACATGACTAAAAATTTCCGAAGCACTCTACTCCGTAGAGTCCTCTGCCGGCTATTAACAATTGCCTCGGGTTCAGATGGTCCACTCACAGACTCATCACGAAGAAGTTCCACTAGATCTTCCACAGGGAGCAGGGTCTCCCCAACCCCTAACGAGGGTTTTAACTTACTAACGTGGAAAACAGGATGAATTCCAACGTTAGCTCAAAGGTCTAGTTTGTATGCGACCTTGTTTATCACTTGGATAACCTTAAAAGGATCGCAATACCTAGGCACCAACTTTGCACACTTACTAGTTTTCAAGCCCCTAGAGTGACTAGGGACTCTCAAGGACACCCAATCATTGACCATGAATACCTTGTGCTTCCGAGATAGATCAGCATAGTGTCTTTCCATGTCTTGGGCACTTCTTATGCTTTCTTTAGCCAGTTGTAACATTTCTTGCATATCCGCAAGGAAATCAGTTGTGGCTTGCACCCGTAGGTTTTTCATGTCAACACTAATTGGTGATCGAGGTTGAAAACCATACATAAGCATGAAAGGGCTGAATCCGGTCGCTGAATGTTTTGCACTGTTATATGCAAATTCCACCAGTGGAAGGTAGTGTTCCCAATCAGACTGTCGATGGCCCACATATGCTCGAAGCATATCCTCCATCGTCTGATTGGTCCTTTCTGTTTGACCGTCTGATTCTAGATGATCTGTAGAACTCATACTTAAAGTTGTTTCCAACTTTTCAAATACTTCTTGCCAAAAATTCCCAGTGAATTTTGGGTCACGGTCACTGACAATATCGCAAGGCAGCCCGTATAGTCGAAAAAGCTTCTCAACAAACAGTTGAGCTAGTTCTAAAACTTTAACAGTAGTTTTCGTTTGGATAAATTGAGCAAACTTCGTAAGTCTGTCAACAATGACCCAAACCGAATCGTGGCCCTTCCCTGTACGTGGAAGCCCAACCACAAAATCCATAGATATACTTTCCACTTTCCGGTAGGAATATCTAAAATATGTAATAGGCCACTGGCCTTTAGCCTCTCTACTTTATTTAACTGGTACTTAGTACATTTAAGTACATAGGCCTCTACCTGACTTTTCATCTTAGGCCACCAAAATTGCCTTCGAACTAAGTCAAGTGTTCTTTGCCCGGATGCCATGCGCATGGACTATCATGACACTCATGCAAGATTTGGGCCCTTACTGTGTCATTCTCCGGTTTACACACCTTTCCCTTACGAAACAAAATCCTGCTTCAAATTAGGAAATCCGTTTCAGTCTTTTCCTGATTCGAGGAATCTTGCAAACTTGAATTGACCCCTGAAAGTACTTGTTGCCAATACTTTCCAAAATAAGGATCGGACTCATATAGTCCTTGAAGAGGGAAACAACCCCAATTCTATAACAAGAAAGGTCAACTGATTAATAACCGATAACCTACTCAAAGCATCTGCTAGAGTATTTTGACTTCCTTTATAGTAACGTATAAAAAAATCAAAGATTTGCATCAGCTCAGCCCATCTAGCTTGCCTCCCCTTTAAATCTGTAACATCACAGAAATATCGAAAAGTCTGATAATCCGTCAAAACTTCAAATCTGGCTCCATATAAATAATGTCATCAAATTTTCAAGAAATGAACAATTGCTAACAGTTTCTTCTCATAGGTACAATACCTAGACTGAGCAGGATGCCAGGATTAGCCATATATTGGCTAAGTGAGCTTACTACAAAAGAGATATCTGGTCTTGTACAGACCATTGCATACATGAAAGATCCAAGTATCGATCGATAAGGATACTCTCTCATCTGCTCCTCTTCCTGCTTGGTCTGGGGACATTGGTCCTTTAACAAATGCAGACCTGGATCCATCGGTGAGTGAGCTAATTTACAATTCATTAAATTGTATCTGTTAAGAATATTGTGAAGATACCTTTGTTGAGTGATGTAAATCATTCATTTCGCTCTGTCTCTGTGGATTTGAATGCCCAGACAGAAGTGAGCTTCACCCAGATCAGTCATGTCAAACTCTGAAAGCAGCATCTGCTTGGAATCCTTGACCAAATTTGTATTGTTGCTGAAGAGCAACGTATCATCCACGTATAAGGTGATGGAAGGATTGATGCACTGACTTGGAATAGACGTTGCAGTCAGCAGTGCTTGGTTTGAATCCTTGTCCGATGAGGAATGTGTTGATCCCTCTGGCAGACTGTTTCAAGCCGTAAAGTGCTTTGTGGAGTTTACAGACATGATTCTTCATACCTTCCAGAACGTATCCTTCGGGTTGGATCATGTAGTAGTCTTCTTGTATAACTCCATTCAGATAGGCTGTTTGCACATCAAGTTGATGTACTTTGAGGTCGACAGCTGCAGCATAAGACATGAGCATTCGGATCGACGAATGTTTGACTACTGGACTGAAAGTCTCACTGTAGTCTACATTGAGAATCTGAGTGAATCCTCATGCTACCAGTCTTGCCTTCCTTCGATCAATTGCTCCATTGGCATTGTATTTGATCTTTAAGATCCATTTGCAATCAATGATATTGCAGCCAATAGGAGCTTCGACCAGTAGCCATGTCTAGTTCTTGATCAGAGAGTAATACTCTCTATCCATAGCTTCTCTCCAGAGATCAGAGTCTGGTTGGCTGAGTGCCTCTTCGACTATCGTCAGTTCCTATATCAAGAGACATGCAGACTCAGGAGTATACCTTGTGGGCTGTGTGCGCACTCGGCTTGATCTTCTAGGAGGATTCGACTGATGAACCACTCCTGAGACTTGTTGCTGGGTAGCAGCAACGTCTTTGTCTGATTCACTATCACAAAGTGGGTCGACAATAGACACGCCTGAGCCAGAAGCTCAAACTGTCGTGTCAATGGCAGGTGATGAAGGTTTTCTTGGAGCAATATCCTTGCCTTTGATGTCGACAAACTGATCCTCGATAAAGACTGTATCCCGAGTATACAAGATTTGTTGGGAATTAGGATCATACAGCTTGTATGTATTATCAGATAAAGTATATCCAATTAGGATGGTCTTGAGACTTTGGAAGTCCAATTTCTTCCTCGTGTCTTTTGGGATCTGCGTGTAGGCAATGCACCCAAACACTCTTAGGTTCTTCACAGAAGGCTTAGAGCATGTCCACACCTCGTGGTGTGTCTTGCCTGAGAAGGCCTTAGTCGAACATCTGTTCTGGACGTAAGCTGCAGTGGAGACAACTTCGGCCCAGAATCTCTTGGGCAGCGATGCATGCACTAGCATACATTTGGCTTATTCAACCAGGGTACGGTTCTTCCTCTTGGCTAAGCCATTAGATTGAGGATTGTAATGAGTGATGAATTGTTGCTCAATGCCTTGGCTTTGACAGTATTCCTTAAACTCAATAGAGATATATTCTCCACCATTGTCTGACCTTAAAGCCTTGATCGTTCATCCAGTCTCCTTTTCTGCACGCTCCTTGAAGATTTTGAAGCAGTTAAAGGCTTTTGATTTCTTCTTTATAGAGTACACCATAGTCCTTCTAGAAAATTCATCAATAAAAGTTATAAAGTACTTTGCATCCTTCAGTGAAGGATTTTTCATCGGGCCACAAATGTCCGAATGTACAACGTCTAACAATCCTCTAGCAATATGCTGATGGCTTGATCTAAATGGTTTCCTAGTCTGTTACCAACTAGACAGTCTTGATAGACAGGTAACTCGACTTTATCGCGAGGATAGTCGAGACCAACAACAATAGATTGTCTAGACATTTGTTGTACAACAGCATAATTCAAGTGACCAAGTCTATAATGCCAAAGTAAACTTTTATTTGCACGAATAGAAGTACTGAGCGTCTCTTTCCGAGTGCTAGGATCTAGTCTGTCCTATCAACTACTTTGCACTGATCACATTCAAATTCTATTCTATGTCCTAGATCTGTGATTTTGCTTACAGAGAGCAGATTCGTAGATAAATTTGGTACATATAGGACTTTAGAGTAGCTTAGACTGATCATTTGCAAAGCTTAATCTTACAGTACTTTCACCTTTAATAGCTTGTGTGCTATTGTCGCCAAGATGAACATATTTCTGGGTACTGTAAGGTGTATAGGACTCGAAACAGCCAATGAGGCTGGTCATGTGTTGAGTGGCTCCAGAATCCAAGAACCAAGAACTGTCTCAGATGCTCCTTGATGGCTGGTCATGAAGGCATCATGATCCTCTTCTTGAATAGGCTGTGGAGCTTCTACAGCTGCATTTGCCACTTGATTCAACTGCCCCTTGCTGTTGTTCTTTGCTTGTAGTATCTCGTGGTTGTTTCGCTTGCAATATCTGTAGAATAGCTTGTTCTTCGTCTACGGATTTGATTGTTCTTTGAGCTATGCTGGTTTCTGGTCTGGCTTTGATTGCTTCGGGCCTTTCTTCTTCTTTTGCTTAGTCGTGCTCTTGTTGGTGTATAAGACGTGAGAATCAGCTGAGGAACTTGAGGCTTCGTTCCTCCGCGTGTCTTCCTGCAACAACATAGTAATGACTCTCGAAAGAGTCAGTTCTGGATGTGTCGTGATGATCATCACCTAGTTGTCGTATGAGCTTGGCAAGCTTGTAAGCAGTTGCATCACTACGTCTTGATCATCTATGATGGATCCAATAGCGGCCATTTGCCTTAGCAGGTTCTTGAATTGATTGATGTGATTCTGCAGGGAATCACCATTCGTCATCTTGAGGGAGTAAAATTTTTTCTTGAGATGTAGCTTGGAAGCTATATCTCGCACTTCGTATAGTGTGCTCAAGATGTCCCAGACTTCTTTCGATGTCTGAGCCTCGGATACATGGCCGATCTGGACATCCGTAATGTTGAGGATGATCAACACAAAAGCTTTTCCATCCTTCAGCTTCCATCTGGCGATTGTTGTGTTGTCTGCTTTGGGTTTCCCTTCTGCACGACGTCATACAATTCTTTAACCATTAGTACAGTTTTCATCTTGAATTTTCACATATGGTAATTGGCTCCATCAAGCTTGTCCATGATGGGACTGGCTTTCCCTTGGGAATCCATGTGGAAGATTAGTCTAAGTGATAGGAAAAACTATTAGTGACTTAAGTATGAAAATCTGGTACAGAATTACAGAACAAGAAGACAATTACTCTATCGGCTAGTAAAGTCTTGTATTGTGGAAGCTTATCAAGCTATGAAAATAGCTCTAATACCATGTTGGAGAAAGAGGGTGTGTCGTGTGTGAGAAACGTACATAGCTCAAAAGGAAATGAACACGAAAAAGGAACGAACTCAAAACACGAACGAGAAACGAACTCGAACGAAAAGTGTTCATACGTAGTGGAATGAGCTATATGACTCTTTCCCTAAGCATGACTACGCCTATAAAAAACAAACAGAACATTAGTAATAGAAATCACGGTCACTCTGATTACATAGCCAAACATCAATAAAATACTAGAAGAATAATTTGTTGCGAATGATTTGTGAAGAGCTAGGCTGAGCTCGACTGATAATCAGTCGCGAATGATTTGCGAAAGGAAAGACTAAATATTAGTCATCAACAGCTAGACTAATAATAACTCGCTAAGAACAGATTACCAGATTGAGCAACAAGAAAGTCAGATAGAATGAAAAATAAGCATAACAACATTGACACAAATCTGAACGTAGAACAAAAGAGCTGTTATCAGATTAAGTATAGCAAAATATACATGTCAATAATGCGGTAGAGCACAAGACAATAGCGAAGAAACCACCTGCTCTAACAAAGCTAATTCAATCTGTAAAAGGAATGAACCTATTACTGACAATAAAGAATCAATACGCAAGGCATCTACTTCGTCTATCTCTAATGAGCTTCTGATGCTATTATTTTACACACACTTCATCTCTTGATCTCTTAATCCATCTGAATACACAAGTGGTATTCAATACATATACACAATGTTACAGGTGTGCAGTTGAAGAAAGTACAAAGTGGATGTGCTGTCTGTAGGAGATCGTGGGTGGCTGCTGTCGTTGTCAAGTCTGTTAGCACAGTTGCATGGGGAGAGTCTGAAAAGGGCCGTGACGTCAGCCTTTGCTGAAATGAACGTTGGTGAAGATGAGAGGAGCTTGAAGTTGCTAAAGCAACAGCCAAAGTTCGTTCTTCACCATTGCAGCCACCAAGAAATTCACGCATAGATATGAATGATCAGTTGCAATATCATCATGAAGAACCCTTCAAGATGACTGAACCGGAAGCACCACAAACGGAAATGCTCATGAATATTTTGTCTAGTAAGATCAATATTTCATTGGGAGAGTTCCTGAAGTTGGTGCCAAAAGCAAAAGAAGTCTTAGCGCAAAAGTTAGCTCAGGAACCAGAAGTCCATCAGGAGCCACTTTTTTGTGCTGGATTTGAAGAAAGTACTCCATGTCAAAACAGCTTTGGAAAGTGAACAAAAGAATATCACCCTGCCGATACAACATAGACAATTTCCTAATGAAACAGCTGTGATAGATGGCGGTTTGGGAGTTAACCTGATTTTTACAAACCTATGTGCAAAATGGGCCTTACAAAGATCAAGCCTGTGACTTTTGCCATTAAGCTAGTTGATCAAACTACAGTTCGTCCACGAGGAATGGTTGAAGATATACTTGTCAGAATTGCGAAAATACAGTTTTTCATTACTTTCATAGTAATGGACTTACCAAAAGCACCAAATGTCTACCGAGTCCTATTGGGACGTCCATGGTTATGAGTTGCGCAAGTAATTTTCATAAATGGGGTACCGGGAAAATCACTTTTGAAAATCGTGAACATGCAGTCAAGGTTGATCCTACAACTTGGACTATCAAACCAGTGGTTCCAAAAGAGGATGATGATTCATCAACAATGGATCATACTTGTGACCGACCAGAGAAAAATTTGGGAGCTCATTACGATTCTCAAACGAATACTGTCAACTGGAATGAAGCTCTTGCAACTATTGATTGTACAGCAAGATATATGTGTCAACAAGATAATCAGTCAGATTTGAGCGAGATTTCATTATTGGATCGAACCTTGGATACACCGATCACTTTGCCATTGAATGTGTTGAATGTAGCTTGGATATCAACGGAACCTATACCAGATCCGATTGTAGATGACCTCATTCTTGTGAGTCATGCCTTGACTTATGATGACAACGCAGAACTTACTAATGAGTAGATTCTAAATCATATGGATCCGACTTGATTTGGAGTGCGTAATATTCCTAATAAACCAACAATAAAACCGCCCAAAGTAGTTATATTGAAAGAAGACAGGATTACAGAGTCAATGACGAAAAAACAATCCAAGCAACATTATAATACGGTCCTGAAATGGGAAAATCCTCCTCAAAAGATTGATTTAAAGAATGTGCCACCCTTACGGGATAAAGACAAAGGAAAAGTTTAGGATGATTCTACAAGTCAGAGTTCTAGCAAGACGTCATCGTCTCAGAAATCATCACCTCCACGATCAATTCCTGCTAAGAAGGCTAAGCGAAGATCCAAGACAAGTCCTTTTGACAAAGAGCAAGCAGATGTAGTCCAGCATGATATGCCTGAATATTTTAAACGTTATACATTGGATGACGTGGTTATCTTGTTACCCAAAGTACATCGTGAACCCGAAGAACAGGTGTCAGAATCGAAAGATGTTTACGATGGCCCAACTAGGACACAGCCAATGAATCTTGCTGAATCAGGAGAACCAGAAAAGATTGTACAGGTTGGATCACAACTTAATCTTGAACAATATCAAGCACTCCAAACGTTACTTATCAACTATCAAGATTGCTTTTGTTGCGCCGGCGCCTCAAAGGGCGCTGGGACTTGAGCGGTTTCTCCAACACGCGCTTAGGTCTAACATTCATCCATCATGCACTTACGTAAAAGCCAACTCAGAAATGTAACAAGCTTAACCATTCAGACTTAAAAAAACTGGAATCCCAACCAACCTGAAAGCCAACTCAGAATCCGTCCCCAACAGGTAACCAAAGGCAAAGACAAGCCACACATGAAACCCAAGGCATAGTGGTCGCCAAACTGACCAATTGGCATAGCGGTGAGCCACACGTCGGTGACGTGGACTCTTAGGTGTCGACGATGCAAAAAGGTTGTATTAAGGGTCCTTCCACTTGGACCAGTCCCGGAGGCGAAACCGAAATGGTAATCATCCCCAAGCATCAACTTTATTAAATCTGGAAGAGGTTACATTCATACATAGACTGACCGGTCTCGGGACCACCAACATGTGCTGGGCATTGTGCCTGGCTCGTGCTAGTAGAGGAAGCTGAGACCTGGCGACTGGATTCCTGACGCTGGTTGAGCTGCCCCAGATTCTGTCTGCCGGACTCCCCCTATAGTTCTGCTGTGATTCGGCACACCCCCTCTGTCCTGAAACTTAGTGCTTTCTGGTAAAGCACGCTCTTTAGGACTTAGTTTTTATTTTGCTGATTAAGCCTGACAAGCTTGGCAGAATCAGTCTGGCTCCCGGACATGGGTCCCGGGAGCCGTCCCTGCGGCAGAATCAACTTGCTTCCTGACTAGGCCATGACTCGAGCTCCAGAGCTAGCTCATGACTTGTGAGTACTTGACTGGCTCACCACAGGTCAGAGGCTCAGTCCTTGATGTTCTAACTTGCTATGGGACCTTAGAGAGTGTCACCTCTTAGAGTCTTACAGGGCATGCTGGGTGCACCCGAGTCAGCTTTACAGCATCCTCTCCTCGTTTGAGAAAGCTGATGTCCTCATCAGGGCCAAACTAGAACCTAAGACTCATGGCACGGGCTTAATTCACCGGCCAGACTTTATTCACATACACAAGGGCACGGGCTTGATTCACCATCCAAAGGAGACCAACTGTAAAGAGAAGTAAAACATTGTGTTTGCACCCAGCACAAGAAAAGTGTGGATCTAGTTCACTTACGTAAAACCTGTGTAAAGCTGTTGCACTTAGACATTAGACTGAAGCTCACTCCTTGATGAGAAATGCGGCTTACTTTATTAACATGAAAGAAAAAGGTACTTACGCCTCCCTTAAGCCTCATATATGTCGTTTTCGTCGCACGTCTAGATGAGTCCCCTAGGACTCTAGATTTTTCGTTTGGTTGCCCAGGTTGAGCTCCTTGAGCTCTGCATCGGCACTTAGATTCACCTCTGATGTAGAAGCTGCAGACAATGTTGGCTCCATTTGACCTCGCGTCAGCTAGTTTGTCACTGCTGAATGTCCTTTGTTAAAGAGGTGAGCTTTCGCTTGGTCACACAAGTTGAGCTCCTTGAGCTCTGCATCGCCACTATCAAATCCTTCAATGGCAGCCATGATTTGCTTGTTCAATGGTTTGGGACATGACCTCCAAGAGTGACCTTGCTGGTGACAGTTGAAGCAACGCACGGAACTGCCCACTGTTGGTGAGCTGTTGTTGTGACTAGCTGAAGGTCCAGCATTGTTTCTTCTCTGGAACGTGTTCCCTCCATTGTTGCCTTGATTGCCAAACCCTGTTTTTGTTGGGAATTTGTTCACGCTACTCGAGGCTTGGTTGCCATTTGAAGCTGAGTCCCCCCTGAAAAGAAGCTCGGACTCGGTCTGGATCCACTAAATACTCTTGTTGAGTTTGAGGGAGCAGCTGGTGCCAATGTGCTCTCATAATCACAAACCATTTTAGCCGCCCGAATAGTTGAATTGAAATCATGGGGCATGTAGCTGTCTACTGCACGCCGGATCCAAGACTGCATTCCAGACAAGAGGTAATGAGTTTTGTCCGCCTCGGACATATCTTCAATAACTCATACACTCTGTCTGAATTTATTGAGGTACTCTTGCAATGAACCTTTCTGCTTGAGCCCTGATAATTTTGTCCTCAATCTCATGTGTGAATCCTTCGGTATGAACTCCTCTCGTAACGCAGTTTTGAACGCATCCCATGTCTGAAAATGCATTCCTGCCATCCGGTACCAATTTGTAGTGTAGCCCTCAAAATATGTTAATGCCAAGTCCGTTCTTTCTTCTTCAGGAGTGTTCATCAGATGGAAGTAATGGTCCATGTGAAACAACCAATCTTCCACGATTCGAATGTCACGCTCTCCTTTGAAAGTAGGTGGTGCTTCTATTTTGGCAGCCTTCTTTGGGCCTTTTGTGTTTTGCGCTCGTGGTTCTCTTGGTATCTGTGGAGGAGGCACCACTGCATTCCCTCTAGTTGCCTCCAACTCTTCAAACCTGGCATCGAGTTGTGTTAGCTCGTCTCTCATTTCTCTAGCAAGGTCGAATTGAGTAAGGTTCATGGCTCGCAGGGATGTTTGCCATTCTTTCCTTTCTGTTTCTCTGTCCTTCTTCACCTCGCTAAGCATAGCCGTCATTGCACTTGATAAGTATTGCCGCATCTTCACTTCAAAGAGGTCTTGTTGCGCCTCTGGCATGGGTTCATCTCTTGGTGTAGGTTCAGAAGGGCCACCCATCTCTTCTTGGAGAGGCGCCACTATGGAGTGCATATGCTCTTTCTTTTTTGACTTGGACCTGGTGCCATCTCGATGCATGCGGGAGTCGTATTCTCGAACCTGTTTCTCTCCGTCCGTCAATGCTCGTAACTCATCAAGATGGTCGTCCATTATAGTAAGATGTGTACTTCCAACAGATTATCGCCTCAATCCTTTTTAAATTTGAAAACTCTCCCTTCTGTCGGCCGGACCCCACAGCTCTCTTTTCTTCTTTATTAAATCAGCTTCAATGAGAATATCCCCTCCTCAAACTAGCACACTCACATCAGCTAAGAGCCAAGTAGGAACCAGATCATTTGTGTCCAAACAAGCATACAACAAACGGAACATATCAACCAAAGCAAACACAGAGGATCCCTCTCAAGCCACAATCCCCCCTGAGACCGGACGTAGGACCTTTGCCTAGCCGCGCCCCACACAAATCTATCACAGAATTAGCCCACGGGGAAACATCCATCCAACCATCCGTGCTTTCACCTTTAAGTAGCACATTGCGTCAGTCACGCCCCACCACTTTTTGGTCGATAGCCCTTATAACTAAACGATCGGCAGCTATCCCACACCGGCAGCTAACCACCTGTGCTTTACACCCGAATTCGAGCAGCATCTCTGTATCAATGGTTAACTCGTACAGTTCGAATATGTCACCCCGCACCCCACAAGGCACAGACCGTGATTTCAGCAACCTAATGACAGCACATTGCCTCATCTGTCCTACGTGAAGACGGCGCCAGGCCCGAACCGCGAGAACTGACCGTGCTTACACCTCAAGGGAAGCACCTTGCCTCATCAAGTCCCCCGTTCTATCGACCACCCCGACCGTGGACGCACCCGTGCTTACACTGTGGGTAGCACCTTGCACAACGGTTGTCTTGACAAATCCCAAGACGTGGCCATCCCTGTGAGACTTGCGTAGCTGACCGGCTAGTCGGCTCTGATACCACATGTTGCGCCGGCGCCTCAAAGGGCGCTGAGACTTGAGCGATTTCCCCAACACGCGCTTAAGTCTAACATTCATCCATCATGCACTTACGTAAAAGCCAATTCAGAAACGTAACAAGCTTAACCATTCAGACTTAAGAAAACTGGAATCCCAACCAACCCGAAAGCCAACTCAGAATCCGTCCCCAAAAGGTAACCAAAGGCAAAAACAAGCCACACATGAAACCCAAGGCATAGTGGTCGTCAAACTGACCAATTGGCATAGCGGTGAGCCACACGTCGGTGACATGGACCCTTAGGCGCCGGTGACGCAAAAAGGTTGTAGTAAGGGTCCTTCCACTTGGACCAGTCCCGGAGGCAAAACCGAAATGGTAATCATCCCCAAGGATCAACTTTATTAAATCTGGAAGAGGTTACATTCATACATAGACTGACCGGTCTTGGGACCACCAACACGTGCTGGGCATTGTGCCTGGCTCGTGCTGGTAGAGGGAGCTGAGACCTGGCGACTGGATTCCTGGCGTTGGTTGAGCTGCCCAAGTTTCTGTCTGCCGGACTCCCCCTATAGTTCTGCTATGATTCGGCGCACTCCCTCTGTCCTGAAACATAGTGCTTTTTGGTAAAGCACGCTTTTTAGGACTTAGTTTTTATTTTGCTGATTAAGCCTGGCAAGCTTGGCAGAATCAGTCTGGCTCTCGGACATGGGTCTTGGGAGCCGTCGCGGCGGCAGAATCAACTTGCTTCCTGACTAGGCCATGACTCGAGCTCTAGATCTAGCTCATGACTTGTGAGTACTTGACTGGCTCACCACAGGTCGGAGGCTCAGTCCTTGACGTTCTAACTTGCTCTGGGACCTTAGAGAGTGTCACCCCTTAGAGTCTGTTTTCAAAGGATGTGTTTTTCATTATTTTCATTATTTTTTTCCTTCGTTTAAACCACTATAAATGATATCATATATATATCATACGTTAATTATTGCATCTTTTTTTTACATGTGTGAGCACAACACATCTCTACATACACATTTTAATTGTTATCACTCAACAATTTTCATCTTCTACATCCAATAGTAATTAATGATAGAACAATTTCCAAGACTAGTGTTTGAATGGATATCAAAAATTTAAACTATGCAAACATTAATGAATTTTTTGATCATGGACTTTATCTATGCTATTAAGGTTTTTTAAATCATCCTTATAACATTGGCTCTGACATTTTGTCTTTATTGGCCCTCTATATATTGCAATCAACAGATTGACTGAATGCATAGCCGATTCAACCAAAGGCTATAAATATATAATTAGATCGAGATTGCATTGTTAATAGATTGATCAACTTAGAGTAATCTTGTGTTTAGCACATTCAAATAACTTCAATTTCATGCTCCCTATGGCTGCTCATAATTCAATCAATGCCAAGCTTACGAGCTTTAAAAATAATTCACCAAAATTGACCAATATCGTGTTTAGTACATTTGGATTGTTTGAATTCAATCACCCTATCACACAATAAATCTCAAATTTGATGTCACTCGAAATCACTTAATTTTGGCATTATCATTTTAGATTGTTCATATAATAATTACTTCACGTGAATTTTGAAACTAACATAGTTAGGTACTTCAAATTCATTCACTTTTAAAAAAAATCTTAAAAAATTTGTCACGTGTGACAAAACAAAATGATGGCGTGGTAGTGCCACGCGTGGCACTGCCATGCCTACTTTTTTTTTTGAAATTACTGACCTCTGGGGAGTGAACGGCCGGCGGCCGGAAATGAGAGTGTGGCAGAGCCACGCGTGGTTTAGCCGCACCGACTTATTTTTGAAAAAATGCAGGACCACGACCCCAAATTTTTGGCTCTGCAGTGTCGCCGGAGGTTTTTTCGTGGCAGAGCCACGCTTGGCTCTGCCATGACCTCAATGTTTCACCGAAATTGACTAAGGCATCGCGTGGCGTGGCGTGGCAAATTTCCGTGGCAAAAGACAATTATTTGTTGTTGTGTATGGCCAAATCTCAAGTATCAAATAAGGCCAAATCTCAATGGTAACGTTGAATACATAAATCTTGCTCAAGATCAGTTTTACGATAACTAGTTAAACTTATCTTATGTTTTGATCTTGTAAGATCATGGGAAGATTGCATGTGGTGTTGTACTAACAATAAAAAGAGATGCTAAATACAAGTCACAATAAAAATTGTTTGAATTCGAACTCAAATGCAAAAAATAAATAGTCCGACATTGTAGAAAAAGTGGACGCTATAAGTGGATCGTCACACAAAACACCAAAAAAGAAAGGTGGGTCACGGATGTACTTCGTCTGCCCCGAGGAGTAGAATCCTTCACGTCCTCTCGTCAAAAGCAAAAAACGCAACGCCGGATCAAAGAGTCCAAATAATATCTTCAAGCATACATATCAAATAGACTTGTGCACCAAGTCCCAAGACTTGTACATGGCAATATATGCATAAAAAATTCAAAACGGTCCGAAAGCCTACTACCTACAGCCTGGGCCCTATTTGTAATGGCTATAAAAAAAATGGCTTCCATCGACCATGTACCTCTCCGAGCTGCCACCATCGACCTCCATCCCCTACGATCAGCGACCTCCATCGTCCCCTTACGATCGGCGACCTCCGTTGTCCCTGGAATTTGAAGGATTGACATTCTAGGATTTGTAGAATTAACGATCGTCAGCAGACATTCTTGGAGTTGACGGATTCACGAGCGTGACAAATTCTAGAACACTTGTTTTGGAGGTACTTAATCAAATAAGAGGGTTGCGTTGATCACGTTTTTTAAATTTTTGATGCTTTTTGTGAACACCGATGGACGGGAAACCATCTGCACTGGCGCAGATGGCTTCCCATTTCGTTTGGATACTGGGTTTAGGTAGCAAATCATGTTTTTTGTGACAAAGCGAGGGCTGGGAAACCATCTTTCCATCACATTTAGATGCTATTTTCTGATTGCACATCGTTGTATTTTGTGAAAAGCGAGGGATGAAAAACCAGTTTTAAATTTTCTCTTGTTTTTTAGAGTTCCTCATTTTTGTTCAACACAGAGGAACGGGAAGCCAGCGCAAATGGTTTCCCGTCTCTGCTTACCCCAAAAAAAAGTTGCAAAAAGAGCCGCAGATGGTCCCCACTTTTTTTTTTCAAAAAATGTGTGAAGAAAACGCAGGGGACTGGCCGCAGGCACAACTCGGACAATCCATTACTCTTTCAGAGAAGATTTATTTTGTTACTACTTCCGTTTATACCTTATTAGCTCAACAAATCATTTTTGAAAGAGCTGGGGGACCGTCCGCAGATGGTCTCCAGTCTCGTTCTTTAAAAAACACTTGAACATCACACTGGCCATTTTGATGCAAGTTTTATGCATTCAAATTCCAAATGAAGTTAGATCACTGGTCAATGGCCATTCCTGCCTCAAAATACGTTCGGTTTGGTGCATCTCGAGACTCTGCACGCATGCTTGTGTTGCTCGTGGCTGCGTCTTGAACTCGATTTCTTGCTTTTGGACACCTAACTGCGCTGGCATTGAATCTCGGCAGTCGTTCGAGAAGGAATCTAATCTTTTAGGTTTTCGAGCGTTTAGCCTCTTGCTTTACTCATTCTAGAAATGTGTAATATTATGATCTTAAGCTCTCACATTCTTGGGAACTAAAAGACACCTCTTACGAATGGTTTTCCCATATTATTTTTATTATTATTTTGCTTCCTATTAGCTTTAGCATTGGTTTATTTTGTTTTATCGGTTTTGAAGTCTCTGGATCTGAAGTCTAAATCCAAAGGAGGCAGAAAGCGCTATTTATTCCCAGAGCCCGGCCTTTCAGATCTCAGTTTAATCATGTTGGCTTGTACCCGTCAGCATATCGTTGAGGAAATTCGTATTACAAGCTTGTTCCTGCCATCAATCTTTTCATAGTTACATAAGGCTCATTGTGCAGAGTTGATTTATTTTTGTGCCACTTCTTCCAAACCTATCGTAACCAATGTTGCTCCTACTATTTCTTATTTGGTCCACACCTACCATCATGATTTTACATGATTGTCATTACCTGCTTTGTCCTATGATCATTCTTCTGAGTACAATTTTTGTTTCTTAAGCTCCTCATTGGATGTCGTCTCAAGTCCTTAGTGCTAGCCCATAACCACCTAAGTATTCACGGTCAACTTCGGATTCTTCACATGGACAATTCGTTTGATTGTTGGGCAAAGCATTTATTTTTCAAAGATTGACTTTTGTTCCAGCTATCACATTATGAGATCTATTCGGAATTCCTATCTTTAGAATAAGAATAAATTACAAGCTGTAATGCTCCCTATGCACTATAGAGTTGTAATTCTGATTTCTTTTGATACTCAAGGGCTTATTTAATCAAAGTTTAATGACATAATTTGATACAAATGTCAGCCTACATTCTGATTATTTTCACTGGTTTAATTGGTTTGTTTGCATTTGATTAGCCATTGTTTGATTGGCAGGTCATACAATTGGAAGCTCATTTAGTTTGCAAGTCATGTCAGCGTCGAGATACAATTTGCGATCGACCTGCTTTGAGCCTTGCCCATCTTCACAAGTAAGCAAGGAAACAATGGATGGGAATGTCACAACATTGCGTTCGACCCTAATTCAACCTGCCGACACAGTTAATAGACTCCCGGCTGTCCACGAGTCTGATCCTTTTTTGCACAATGCAAGTGAGGTCGAAAGGGTTGCTAGTGGATTGGAGAAGGATGCCAGTGAAACGAACAGGAGTGCAAGTAAATTTGGGCATGATAAGACACATGCTTTGCATGCCTATGGCAAGGTGATACACACAAACGTCTTACAAGATGTTTTACGTTCTTTTCGTGTTTGCAACAACACTCCTCCGCCACCTGTTCCACTTTGTCACCTTGTTCTGAATGAGGCTATTCGAACGGTACGAAAAAATGTGTTGGATTTGGAAGCAAAATTTGAAACCGTGGGCTACATCAAGGAACTTGGATCATTCCTGGTGTCAGCGAAGAAAGTAGGGGAGCCCAAAATGGTTGTGTCCAGTGTTGCAAGAGGTCAATAACGAGTTCGAGGAGGAGGTTTTGAGAAGTAGTGACTGGCAATAATTGTCGAACAAAAAGTTTTTGGTCTGGGATGACAACCATCGTGTCAAGGCATGGATGAGTAAAATCAAAGAAGGCAAGTGTCCATTTGAATTCGATTTTTGCTTACATATTGCTTTGGTTGAAATCCCTTGAACTTAATCACCTGCTTTTATGCAATTTTTCCTACCATGAGGACTAAACACGTGCGAGTTGAATGCTCATTCTTGGATGTTGGAAGAGCGCATGAGGAAGAGCTTATTCTGGCCCTTCACTCCATCAACAGGTTTGTATTGTACAATAAGAATGGTAGAACTATTGCACATTGTGATACGACTAACCTATCTTTTTTCTCAGATTAATCAGATTCTTTGTGCCCCACACCTTGTCCCACGACATCTTCATGATGTAGAAGTTCGGTATTTCCAACAAAGAAACATTGTTAAAACATGTGCCTCTTGAAGACAAAAGCTGGATGGAAGCTAAAATGAAGAGAGAAATACAAAGTGCGCACAAGCCATGGTACAACGTTTCGATGGTTGTCCTTGCGCAACTTGTTTATAAGGTATTGTATTGAATGTTTTTTTTTTGTCATTGTACATTTTGCTTGGATTCAGAATTTTATTATTGCTCATATTGTAGGAAGATTTCAACATGATGGTCAATGATGCCACATCCAAGATAGATAAGCAGCAGCTAAGCATGGACGAATACAGAATCTAGCATGAGACAGCCATACAGGTGTGTCATTGTCCTACTCATGCGTGCTTTAATTGTCTTTTTTAAGGTGCTTATATGAATGACGCATAACCGCAGGCTATGGAGACAACATTTGGAGATTGGGCATACAAGTTGGTAGTGATTGCAAATCTTGCTAATGACCCTGGATTCTTTCACATTATATTCAATCTAGATTGGGAAACAAAGGGACTGGTGATCACGGAGGACAAATTGCAAACAATTGCGGCTTCTAGTGTTGGCCCAATGAAGTAAGTATCCAATTATTTTCCCGCAAAAAATATATTTGTCTACAACAAGGACTTTTGGCGTTATATGGCTAAGGAGACTTACTGGTGGCAAATGATTGAGATGGTGAAGGAAATTGTTGTACGCTTGTCCTTATGGTTCTTGACTTCCAGATGGAGACGAGGTATATTTTAGAACACAATGTCAACTTCATTTCTTCCATGCTTTTCCAAACCTGCAAAGAGACATGAGGAATTCAATCAAAACCGAAAAGCAACCAGAAATTGTTCTGTCCACCAAGAGACTCGTGTACAGGTTCGCCATACACACCACTTCACCTAGATGTTCTACCTTTCTGCAACTAGTTATTTTATCTCAACATTTGTATACATCATGCATTTCCTTTTTTGCAGATGGCTGATATCCCTCATTGAAGATAAGGCCATACCATGTCTTCCAATGATGGGCCTGAGAGCATGTATCTTCATGAGTGGAAAGAGAATGCAATATCAGCTTGGGAGAGGATGAAGCGTCCATGTTGGTTTGAGTATCCCCAGGGCATTGTACCCCCGTCCGAAAAGGACGTATATGATCAAAGACTCGCATTGCAACATGGGAAGCATGCAATTGTTGAACCTGTCACGCAACGATCAGCCTCCAAGAGACGAGCATCCCGGGTCCAAGCTAGTGGTTAGCTAAGAACAAAACATGCCACATGGACTATATAGAGGACGTGCAAGAGCCCCAACACTCTGAAGGCACATCGGTCAATGACGACTTCGAAGACGACTATATCGCCACAAGCCTTGGTAAGATTGTCTTTAATCCATTTATTTTGTTTTTTCATAAAAACAATGAACGATGTCGCGATAATTTGGATTCGCTTTGTATTGATAGAGCTGCGATCCAAATGAGAGGAGAGATGTGTGCTGTCAGAGCCGACATATGCAAGATTGTAAGAAAGACAAATAGCAAGCCCTCAAAAAAGCTGAAGCATTTTTGCATGAGGAAGCTTAATCCAAACCTAACAATAGATCTAGCCCTTGTAGATGTCGCAACCATGCTTATATGGGCAGATTTTCCCACCTTGCTATGTGTGAAGCACTACGGAGACAACAAGACTGTTCCTACATCTACAGATCTTGTCGTAGTTACATTTGAGATCACAAACACCTATGTTGTGTCTCATGGGTGGTTTGCTTGCACGTCCCTCTCTAAGCATTTTCCCGTCGTCGATTCATTTGCTGAAGCATCTGGGTTTTCACTGGATCGTTGCCTTAACATTCTATGCAAGGAAGGCTACGTCAGACACAACCCACGAGAAGAGGTGAACAGACAATTGGCACAAGGTTGTTTGGTCAACTATTTAGCCACATG
Source organism: Diphasiastrum complanatum (assembly GCA_029204225.1). Lineage (NCBI taxonomy): Eukaryota > Viridiplantae > Streptophyta > Lycopodiopsida > Lycopodiales > Lycopodiaceae > Diphasiastrum > Diphasiastrum complanatum. The sequence goes on from CM055107.1 coordinate 46,736,676, forward strand.
TTGGCCTAATACATTTCTTTTTCAGGTTGTCCTCCTTGTCACAGCCTTGTACCATCACACGAGGTGTCCTACCCCTACAATCCATAGGCGGGAAGCCAATCAAGTCGATATAAAGGCCTTCTCAACAATGGCCAACTGGGTTATGGACCTTAACAATGCCACCCTCACCACAGTTGACGATGTTATTTGACGCGGTGGCGCAGAGAGGTCTCCGAGTTTTTGCAGGTTGACTGTACTCCAAAACCCAAGTTATATTGAAATTATTTTTTCAAACTAGAATAATGAGTTGTCTTCACACTGACCTTGTTTATTGTCGAGTGCTGATTCTTGGTGGAACTGCTCACACAGCCCGGAGATGTGGTGCTGGACTTATTTGCTGGAAACATGGCACAAGCGTCAGCGGAAAGTGACAGGCACAATGTTTGTGTTGAAGAAACCAAGGACATTTTCAGCTTACTTCTGAAGGATTTAGAAACTAGTTAGACTAGATCTTGTGTTGTGACAACTTGTAGAACTATGCATAGTTACAAGCAACTGACATTGTGTTTCGTATGGCTTTGATAGTACACAATAGCAAGATCAACCGAATTAGCGTCTATGAATTCAGTAATTTTTTTCGGTAGCAACTAAAAGGCAGACTCCAAGAGTTCGAAGTAGTTCAACTATCAACCAAGAATAGAATGTTTTGTTTCAATGAATGGAAAAAGCATAGTAAGCATGAACATATTTTTGTGCCAAAACGTTGGGAATCAAGCGATTATTTTTTATTGCACATGGATCAAGTCATTATGATAGTAAGCAGAGAGTAGCTTCCTTCTAGAAACCCTACTATTTGACTTCATAGCTCTCTTATCCAAGTCTGCAATCATAAAGATTTTTTAACTCCAAAAAAGAGCCAAAATTTTGCCATCAATTCAGTTTGTATAGAAAGTAATCTATGATTGTTGTTTATAGTATTTTTGCATTGCAGTAAGGCAAGATCTCCTCTCACATCTATAGAAGGATAACTTCGTCCTGCAGCGCTATTAACTGTTTACACCACCAGCCATACTATCAAAACAAATATCCTTGTTGGACATTTCTCACCCTGTGCATACATGTGTATGCTAACACTTATGAGGGACCAGTATCTGCTGAACTTCAACTTCCCGTCTAAAACAAATGTCACCTTTGACAAAAGGAACTGTTCTAAAGGTGGCTCTCTGGTTAGAGTAACTGAGAACTGATTCACCCTAAAACCAATCCACCTTCTACTAGGCTGTATCCAAGAAAGACAATACATATTATGCTCATTCCGAACAAGAGGAAAAAATTTGTGCCGTAAGGTTTATGAGGATGGTACTTTTATTGATCTGTTTACAAGTGTTTGGGGTGATTTTTAAAGTTACAAAAAGGAAAGTTCACTATGTAGTTCAAATTTCGATCTGTGAGTATAGTCTTCTTAATAAGTGACCCATGTTTCTTTATCAAAAATCAGTTTTTGACTAAAGTTAGCATTTAGTGCCTCCACCTGCCAAGATGACTCACTTCAGAGTTGGAAAAAAAAAAACTACAGCGGCATTAAGAAAATGATGATCAATTATTTATGGTTACTGAAGCACAACTAACCACAGCCAAAAGTCAAATGATCTATGTCATTCACTTTGAGTGCACCTTCTATGCAATAAACTCTTGCTGAACACCAGCATCAAATTCATAGACAAAGATGTTGGCATCCTGCTGTATAGGGATTACTCCCCTTTGCTGCAACAAATAGAAATTCAGACATCAAAAGACTCTCTTGACCACAAGATTTAAATTTCAAGATTCAACTGGGCTAGATATTTTGCAAAAGCTGCAAAATTTCAGTGTTGTTAGAATGTTTTACCTTGTGCAATCATGTACACTGATGTCATGCTCACTGGAGGTATGATTCTAGTCACAGAGAATCCAAGAGGAATCTGTTATAGATGACGGACCTATTTTAGAAATCAGAAACGATAGGATATTCAGGCAGTTCAGGCTGCTGCAACCAAAAAGCTTCTAAAAAGGTTATGCGACCTCAAATGTAGATACGGATCCACAATTTGGTGTGTTCAATTTGGTTCGAATCAGACTTGTAGAAAGTACAAACTGCAAAAAAAATATATACCATAAAACTTAAAAATCACCCATAGTGGTAACTGCGAAAATACTTATTACATATGTCCAAACATTTTTTTGCTTGAGTCCAGTAACCAGAGAATGACCTCAACTCAGATAGATAGTATCAGTATCTAGAATATGTGATTTGAAACAAATCAAATGGGGAAATGGAGTTTGCTTCATTTAGAAACACCCATAAAAGGATAATAGAGAGGGAAGCCACTAGGCCCAATAAATAAAAATTTGGCTCAAGTCTTCTTCAGTATGATAGGTCCAAAGGGGCACAAATTGAAAGGATACACAAGAAGTAGCTTAAAGGACGTAATATATATATTTGTAGCTTACTCTGCTAGTTGTTTGATCTCATTGAAATTTCAGTTAACTTAGTATAATAGTAGAGCAACCAAATCGTCACTTGCTACTTTTGGTCCCTTGAGGAGTGAAATTGGGTGAACAAACCATGATGTTGATTGACTGGAGCCAAGCTCCATGGCATACCACCGGCATTGACCTTGTGACCGTTGTTGGGACATTCATGTGGAAAACAACAGATAATTTGACCAGATGTAATTGGGTTTTTTTCACAAGATATACAGATTAGAAACCTGGTAAATGTGATAGATCAGTGATTCCTGCAGGTAGCATACTAATCTGCTGTAGTAAAGAGAATCTATTTGTTCGCAAGTCTTGTTCCTCTTCTTGTTGAAAAAGTTTTCCAGTGGCTCGAGCAAACCCAGAGACGCCTCCACAAACCCATCAATGGCCACATTCCCACACAACTATGTAGCCGTTCATGTGTATGCTTCCTACAAAATTCTTTCCTTAGGAAGCACAAAAAGAGCCTCATTCACCTGTGATGGGATATTGGGTAGGATTTCTCGAACAATTGTTCTTGGACGAGCATAAGCTTCTAAAATTCTGCTGAGAGACCCATTCTCAACCATCTTCGTCAATTCAGGAACAGACTGATCTACAAGTGCTGATACATGCCCTCTTTCAGCAAGGACTGAACGAACCAACTCTACATTTGCCTCATCATCAACAAGAAGCTGTTCAAGCCTCATGATTATGAAAAGCAAAACATCTCTTTGAATCTTATCTATCGCAATCGAAGGCTGGACAGAACCAGCTGTTGAGAAATCTCCTTCTCGATAAGGGTGCAGTGGGTATCCAGACATGAATTATTTCGTCCTCTAATACCCGCTGTTGAGGTTTTCACAGAAACAAACCCAAATGGAATTCGATTTTGTCCTCGGGTCTACTGCCCTCTGTGACAGGATCTACAATCCTCCAAAGTGAGAACCAACACTGTTGACCTACGTAGAATCTATTTATGCATTCAACAAGGTAAAAACCAGTGTGCGGAATAAGATTGAAACCAACTGATTACAAACATACAACTATCAGACAATTAAGCATTCGATCATGATCAAGACAAGAAACTCTTCTACATAAAACATCTACTACATTATCAGAGAAATCCTTAAGCATTGTTGTGACAGACCACACAGCGCGTCGGCGTGAAAGAAACTCTGTCTTTCGCAAATCAAAACTTGTCGCGCTTACTAGCGGACTTCTTGAACCTTAGCTTGCTGGCTACACAATGCTCAACTTACATTGGTATATTGCCAATCTCTTACAACTGCATAATTAATAATTAGGATCTACATGTATGTAGAGAGGAGGACACGATTAGCAAATCAGGAGATTACAAGAACTGCTGATTAGACACATCCTAACGGTATCCTGTCAGTCTCCGGAGGATGACTTCCTCTTGGTACTTCCACGATCTCATCTGTCCTTTCACGCGTGGAGATCCGTCGCTTGGGTCTTCGTGTCTTCTTGTACCTTTGGCTTTGTCTTAGGTCGCCTTGGGTCCACGAACCTTTTATCTTCGTGATCGTGTTCGTGTTCGTGTTCATGTTCGTGTTCGTGTTTGTTTGACAGTCGTCTTCATGTCTTCGGTCCTCGAAGCTTTTCTGTTCGCGACCACACAACTCCCTTGTTTTTCTTCTGCCTTGAGCTCTAAAGCTATCATAGCTTTGTGGCTAGAAACAATTTGTTTCTTCAGCTCCCTTTCAAAGCGTGGTAGCTTTATAACTCCCAGACTCTTCCTCTGTCTATCGAACAAACTTTTTTCTAAGGCCTTGGTGGTGAAGATCTCCGCCACCATTTTCTTCGTGCTAATGAAGCTAGTCTTCAATTCTTTTATCAAGTGATACTTGATTGCAATGTGTTTCGTCCTTGAGTGAAACACGAGATCCTTCGTCAGGTGAATTGCAGAAGTATTGTCCATCTGCAGAATCAATGGCTCTTGGTTTGTTTCATCCAGTCCATCGAGGAACTGTCTCGGTCATGTGATTTCGTTGGCCATCTTCGCGACTGCAACGTATTCTGCTTCACAGGATGATTGAGTTATAATGGTCTAGAGAATTGCTACGCTTGTTGCAATGGTGCACCCTCCTGAGACATTTTTACAGTCGTCCTTGAGAGATGCCCAGCTAGCATCACTGTAGGAGTGTATCTGGAAACCTGCATCACGAGAATAATACAACCCATAATCCTTCGTCTGTTGAAGGTACTGTAAGATATGCTTTGCGATCTTCTAGTGTGCTAAGTCTGGATTCGTGCTAAATTGACTCATTCTGAACATGGCATAAGCAATGTCGGGACGTGTGTGGTCTGCTAGATACATCAAAGATCCGATCAGCCTCTTGTAAGACATGTGCTGCATCATCTCCGGCTCTTCTTCTGTCTTTGAACAATCTTTGTTCGTCAGGACTTTCCTTGCAAGCATTGGGGTATTTGCCCCTTTGCAATCTATCATCCCAAAATCATCTAGGATTTTTTGGGTGTATCTTGACTGACAAATGTATAGCTTTTCTTCGTCATAGTCGCGGTCAATTTGCAAGCCTTGATAACATTTGGCTTCTTCTAGGTCTGTTATCTCGAAATGTTTCGAGATCTCATTCTTCACTCCAGCAATCAAGCCTTTGCTTCTGCATAGTATTAGGGTTTCGTCCACATACACAACAACAATGATGATCTCCCCATATGTGATTCTTACATAAACATTGGAATCGGCTATCAATGGCTCGAATCCTAAGGATCTCAGGGCTTGATCTTTCTTCTTATACCATTGTCGTGTTGATTGCTTCAGACCATAGATACTCCTATGCATTTAGCATGCATAGGTAGGAAGTGATTCGGAGATATAACCTGGAGGTTGATCCACGTACACCTCTTCGTCTAATTCGCCATGTAGGAATGTTGTCTTCTCATCAATGATGTGAATCTTGAGGTCGTATGCAACTGCATATGCAAATAGTAGGCGTAAGGAAGCATATTTCACCATTGGAGAGAAGGTCTCAGTGTAGTCAATGCCATACTTTTGAAAAAAATCCTTCACTACAAGTCTAGCCTTGTATCTCGAAACATCTCCATTCGGTCCATACTTGAGTTTGTACCCATTTGCATTGCACTGTTTTTCGTTTCTCTAGCACTGATTGCAGTGTCCATACCTCATTCTTCTTCATGAATTTGATTTCTTTGTTCATGGCTTGGATCCATTTGTCCTTCTCTGGACTGTCGATGGCTTCCTCGAATGTTTGTGGTTCTCCACTGAATCCACAAAATTCAGTAGAAGCTGAGCTGCTTGGCACAAATCTTGCTGGTGCTCTTCGCTCTCTCATTGATCTCCTAGGAGATTCTTCTGGTACTGCAATGCTCTTGCCTTTGTCTTTTTGGCTAGATCCGGAACCATCTCGGTTTATATGAGTTCTAGCAGCGAGCAGGCTTACGAACCTTTCTTCATCTGATTTGTCGCTCAGCTGATGTGGAACTCGAACATCTTCGTTTGACTGTTCGGGTTCCGCTCTCTCTATCATGGTTGGTAGGTCATAATACTGCTTCCCTAGGACTTCATAGCTAGCAGAATCATTGTCGACCATTGTTTTGGTCTCATCGAACTTGACGTCTCTGACAGTCTTCACTAGATTCGTTTCTAGCGTGTAAATTCTGTAGTATGACGAATGGTTGTCATATCCGACGAGGTATCCTAACGAGCTTCTTTCGAAGCTTATCAGGAATATGTGCATAAGCTGCACAACCAAAAATCCGAACACGTGTTAGATTGGGTTTTCTACTCCACCATAGTTCGTGTGGTGTCGTGTGAGGAACACCTGATTTGCCTATCCTATTCTTGATGTAGACAGTTGTAGCTACTGCTTCAGCCCATAGCACTCTTGGTGCCTTCGAATAGGCCATCATGCACCTTGCGGCTTCCATGAGAGTCCCGTTCTTTCTTTTTGCAACACCATTGTGTTGCGGTGTATAGGATGTTGTCTTTTTGTGAAGGATTCTTCGATCATTACAGAAATCAGTGAATCGGTTTGAGATGTATTCTCTACCACGATCTGTTATGATCTGTTTCACCTTGTTTCCTATGCATGTCATTGTAGTTCAACTACTCTCTAAGTACAACAAAGCATTTAGCTAGATGGCAAACATTTGTTTTAATTAGATACAATGATGCGGTGTATAAATACGTCTTCCTCACACATTCTCCATGATGCTCCGTCTACAAGACAAATGATATTGAGCCTCCAAGTTATGCCTCCATTTGATCAGGCTGTAACGTATTTGTTGTTGTTCAAACTTTTACTGTGATATAGAAGCAACACGCTTATCATCTGTGTCTAATGTAGATAAATGAATGCATGAGGATTTTTTACATGGGTTTTTGATATGAAATTGTTTTGCAATTTTTTATGCCGATTTTTGGGCTCTAACACAACAACAAAATGTGCGATTTTCGACACAAGGTTCCGACGGATTCAAAAAAATTTCATAAACCGTTGAAATCAGACATAATAATACGTCGGACACAAAAAAAAATTTGCCGGAAAAAAAAATGTCGGAATTTGACATCCCATTTTGGAGACTGCAACTTTTTGAATGGATGACATCACCTGTCCGTGCATTTATAAAAAAGGCATAAAGCGGACATCGGATTCCGACGAATAATACAGATGTCGGAATCCGACGTCCGTGAATGAATTCTCAAAGCCGTGTCATCTTTCTAGGGTTTTCTTAATTTTTTATTCTTGTAGGAGATTGTTGGAGACCGGCTTTTGGCGCTTCTTCTCAATTCTATCATTCCATTTGTCTCATTCCAAGTATGATTCTTTTGTTTTGTTATGTGTAACTAAGATTTCTTTTTTTGTAATTTTTTCTTGTACACTATCTTCCTTGTATTGTATATTTTGTGTAGTTAAACACAAATATGTGTCTTAGTGATTTATGGTCGTGAGCGAATGAGAGAGGAAGAGAAGGATGTGTGTGAGAGACAGAGAGAGCAAGAAAAATATAGATAGAAGAGTTTGATTTAATGTTATGTTCTTTGTATATTTTAGGGTTTAGATTTAATGTTATGTTCTTTGTGAAATAGTGTGACACTGAGAGCTCTTGAGGTTTGAATGAAGATCATAACTAGCTCCACCATCAAAGATGTAGAGCTACCACTTTTTCTCACTGATTGATCCAGTATGGCTATCATGTTGCTACTCCCTATCGAGCCATAAAGGATAATCCATCGTTGCCTGATACATGTAAAATGAGATATTAGCTAGAGAAAGCTAGTGAAGTGTACTCAATATGATGGCATTTCTGTTGAAAATCAGAACTCAAAATGAACTTTGAAAAGTGTCATTGACTCACTATCTCTGTTGGAAGCTTGAGATATCTTGGCTATGGGGTACTTAATTATCTCAGTTCTGTGAGTTAGAACCCAGTTTTCCTTGCAAGATATTTGGAGAGCTAGCCTACCATTGCTGCTAGATGAGTGAGCCATCTAAAGTGCCTCAAGTAGTGGCCGAGGCCACTATCCCTGTGGAAAGACGATGAATGTTGTCTGAAGTCCCCTTGACGAGTAGCAAAGTCATCGATAAAAAGTGTATTCTGCAATTACAAAATTGGAGTTTTTAGCACAAATTGAATTCAGCAAAACACATACATCAGATAAACAAACGTATAGTAAAACTTTTAAACTTACGCATTCATCATCATCTGCTGCAACTAGATCGGGATGATCTATATTGTGACCACCCATTGAAAAAGAGTCATCAGCAAATTTCATAACCGATGGACGAGAGAATCCCAGCTGGGCTTGGAATAAAGTAAATTCCTCATCAGAAGGCAAACTTCGTCCATGAGCACTAACGTTTGTCGTAGTCCAAAACAAACATTCCTCACCAGTCAGAATTTCTTCCTCATCATCATAGTCAATGCCCGACACTTGGTCTTCGATTTCAAAATCAACAATGTCAGAGAACTCAATAATGGTGCTTGACAATAGACAAAGCACCTCATCCTCACAATAATCGAAAAAAATACATAAATATGTCGTTGTAATATACACATCTTCATTTATATAATATTTTGGCAAATAAAAAAAAACATTTAGCATTTAGAATATTTTCCTCAGTATTGGCATTAGAGCCAATGAAAGCATCCCACAACATATCAATATCTACACTCAAATATTCAATGTCTTTATTAGGAGTATCAACCAAGAAATGACTGATATCCTTTATGGAATATTCAGTAGTGGAGGATGAAGGGATCTCAGTATCAGAAATCGAAGTATCTGACTCTACTGGGATTTGTACCAAAAGAAAAAACACAAATCGGTCTGATACTCTAGAAACGACATTTTCGATTACAAACATTACATTCACTGGAATTCTTAAATTGATCAAAAAGTTTAGTGTACATCTTGTCTAGCCGCTGCTTATAATGAGAAAAAGTATGTACAAGACCAGTGAAATGCATAAATGACAAATTAGACGCAGATATTGGAGGGATATTGGCTATATCTTTGAATCTGATATACTGGTCATAAAAAACATCAAGACTCTGTTGTGCCGTACTAAACACATTTAGAAAAGGTCGAAAAAGGGACTTGAAGTACTCTATGCGCTCAGTTATATCGAACTTAGACAGAAAACTGGACAACAAACGCTCACAACTAGGATCAGAGGAGGAACCCATTGAATAGTATCGAATCTGTGCGAGAGGGGAGTAACCGAAGATGAAGAGAAAATACTACTCACGCACAGAAGCAATATGTATGAACGACGTATCGCTCTTGTGTGCTCAAAGAAATAGGTTACAATAAGGGGACAAATAGGGCGCGCACAGAAGCGATATGTGAGAAAAATAGATATAAAATACGTGCGCAGAGAACCGATATGAGCGAAACCCGAGAAAGTAAAAAAAAATAGCTTTTCAGGGATCGTGCCCTTTATAGTCCACATGTCGAACGATGAATCCCTGAAACTCATCCACACGTGTGTGATATTGCAAGGGATTCCATGAAAGAAGTGTCGCTTCTCAGCAAATTTTTTTTGCAAGGCATCAAGGACAACAACGACACTTTGTCGCACTGTATCCTTGGTGCTTGCTCACCTGTTGTGAAGTTTCTGATGATGTCTTATCATACCAAGTATGTCTATCTCTTTACTTGTCGAATTCTTTACTTGTCTACTTCTTTGCTTGTAATTATTGTATCGTTTATCTAATGGAATTCTTCATGGTTTTTTGTAGTGATCACTGGAGCTTAATTGTAATTTCTGTAAAAATCAAATAATAATATCGTAAATCTTTTTTGTGTAAAGATGAATTCTGCCAGCAACACACTGCTGTCGGAGATATGTAAATATTTTTCAATAGAGAATTCCATGATAGGAAAATGTGAAATTGTAAGCATTGAGGTAATCATTGAACACTTTTGGTGTATTTTTGGTTTATCGTCATTGTTAAGCATCAGTACCTTCATCCCATTATTAATCAATTGAATGTATTGCAGACACCCCAGCAAAATGACTCATTTAGCTGTGCGTGGTGTACTCTATACAATGTAAAGTTATTTTTAAGTGGTACAATCTTTAAGAGGATGTTGATATTTCAAAGGTGAGTTATTAGCCCTTTCTATTTTATCTTCATGTAAACTATTGTTTGTTATTAATATTCATCTAATACATTGTTTATTGCAGTTTACCCTAGGTGATTATACTGTTGGCGAAGTGTACAGATTTCAACAAGAGATCATTCTTAGTCTATTGGCCAGGTCAACTGTTGGACCAAAGACTATTGATGCTGGGCCGTCTAAGCCAGACGATTTTTAGATTTTAAATGAGACTAGGCAATTTGTAAATACCCAAGCTGAATAGATAGACATATAGACATATAGAAATAGAATCATAGACGTATAGACATACAAAAATAGAATCATTTGCACAGATGTACAAAATCCCCAAATTCGGGTGATCTTTTATTGAATACAGATACCAATTTGTACAATTGATTGTATGGATTTTCATTGTTCTTCTACAATGTTGATATCTGTTGGAATATCCTTGCAGGGTGTTGTGTTTTCCTGTCTTTTTTGTATCTGCATGAAAGATAAGCAACTTGTTATTTTCTCTATTCTCTAATAAAGTTACATATATAATCATTGACCGATTTACAAATCAGATTAAAATCTTACCAGCTTTCCATTGATAATGAATCTGAAGTGTTCTGGTAGAATTTTATTGTGCATTAAGACCAGCTCTTGTCTGGTATAGCTCAAGCTCCAATGATCCTCCACTACAATTGTAGTTAGCATATCTTCATTGTTAAAAATGTGGACTTCTTTTCGATCTGTGTGACCATCCATTTGAAGGTCTTGATCGAGTGGCATCCAAGTCCCACTTATTCGTTTCCATCTCTGGTAACTGAATGCAAGACTAAGCATTTGTCTTGCAATGCAATAACGAAATATCATAGATGATTTTTTAATTCTACATTCAATATCTCCAACTGCCTTGCATTCCCAACCCACATCCATCAGATATGAAAGAGTGTCATTTGGCACATCCTTACAAACAAATAATGTTGGTGTTCTACGAACATTTGCATTTGAAAAACAATCTACAAATACATATAAGGATAGGAACCAACTTAATCTATTGACTTTTGATCCAGTGCTTGCTTTAATTGAGTTTTTCAAATCTAACAATAATTTGCATCTAAAAGATTTTGACACCATACTATAAGGTGCAAGCCATTCGTCACTTCCAAAATGTGGCAGTGGTATATCTTCAAGCTTTCCAAAACCTCCATGCATATCTGGAATGTACTTGGATTCATAGAAAAATATACTACTATTTGCAAGCTCCTTAGAAGTTCTTCTTCTGTATTGTAATTTTCCAATATCCGAATGAATCACATCCAATATACCTGCTAGGGATTGTGTTGGCTCCCATTCGCTTATGCTGGATGGATATAAATCTACAAGAATGCAAAAACATATATGATAACTGAAATGATTTCAACAAGTTTCAAAAGCATGAATGTTATAATATAGATCCCAAAACTTTTTGAACTTACAGTTACATTTTTGGCGATCATGAATATTGATATCTTGTAGATACAGTTCTGAATGCATATAGACATGCTGAACCAAGACTTCTGAGATTGATTGCCCTCCTAGAGAAGTCCTAAAATCAAGGATCTTTGCTTTCCAATATGATTTGAATGTCATCTTTGTTTTCTTTTTTGGTCTAAACATGTCTTTTGAGGATGGATGTAGTAGAACCCATGAGTTTTTGATATATCTTGTTGGTTTCCAAAATCTGGCTTCATCCTTCTCATTGTGAAAAATCAATGATTCAATTTTAGATCTTGGTCTCTTGGCCATAGTGATTGCTTCCAAAGATTAGCGCTAAATTTTCAAATCTATGAAATGCCAAATCGACTCAATCTTATATGATACTTATTCAATGTGAATGGATAACTGGACCACAATAACAACATGTGGTAACTATGCTTACTGTCTAACTGTGATGCACGTCACCAGTTTCTATGCATGTGATGACTTACTGTTGGCAAACCTGTGTAGTTTGAAATTTACAAACATATTAACTAGTGTGGTTAAATAATTAACTAGAGACAATGTCGTCTCTTGTTGGACGATAAGTTTCACAAGAAAGGCCAAACGCCGCAGGGAGAGAGCATGTGGTGACATTCTGGAATAAGATATAATCGTATGGTTTGGGAGTTTTGATTAGCGCTCTACTATGTTCTTTCTTTTTTCTCCTCATGTGTATTTAGGTTTTAGGGTTTAGGGTGTGTGTGTGTGTGTGCGCGCGTGTGTGATGCCATTCATTTATGTTTCATGATTACCAGTTCATGCTACTCTGATTTGTAGGATCTTAATTTACACATAGTGGAGGATGACCGCAGTGGTCGCGTCATCACTCGCATGAGGCAACTCACACATGTGGTCTTCGACATGGACATTTTCAAGGACTAGCGCAAACAAGGTGATGAGAAAAATAATTATGTCATTGACTAGTTGTATAGAGAATTTCCAATCCCCTCCCCTGATTTGAAATTTGACCGATTATGGATGGGACGATGCATGGGATGCCTGATGAGCCACTGCAAATCAGAGATCCGAGATGTGGTGAGTGCACAAGGACGATTAGAAGTTTGCAAAGAAAGAATTTTGAGAAGATCCAGATCGTTTCAAGGAACAAAGAGAGACAACTAAGAAGTGAATATAGATAGCAGAGCCCTCGCACCTGGGCAGTGGACAGTGGTGGCCAAGGTTCTTTTCATGCCCATTTCGTAAGTCTCCCCACCCATAAGTTGAACTTGTTTTTGTCATAATTCATATTTTATTTGTGAATATCTGTCAAACTTGTCGTAGGCTACCATGTGGAAAGCCACGTAGGTCTACCATCGTGGCAAGTCCTGAAAGCTTAAGGTTTGCTACGTGGCAAACCATGTAGGTCTAACATATGCTTGTGTGGCAAGCCAACTAGGCTTTGCCACGTAGGCTTGAGTGGACCTAGAGAGAGAAAGAGGTGTGTCTCAAATGCTGCCACATGGCAAGCCACATAGGCCTACTATAGGCTTGTGTAGCAGGTCACATAGGCCTGCTATCTACGAAGCCTATCATAGGCTGCCATGTGGCAAGTTGTTTATGCCTTCCACGTGGCAAATCATGCAGGCTTGGGGTTAGCCACGTGGCAAGCCACGTAGGCCTATCATAGGCTAACCAGGCCTACGTGGTCTGCTATCTGCCAAGCCTGTCGCACACTGTCACGTGACAAACCACATAGGTCTGCCACATGGCAAATCATACAGGCTTGAGATTTGCCATGTGGCAAGCCATGTAGGCCTGCCATAGACTTGTATGGCAAGCCAACCGGGCTTTGCCATGTAGGCTTGAGTGGACCTAGAGAGAGACAAATATAGGTGTGTTCGAAAGTTGCCACGTGGCAAGCTACACAGGCCTACCATAGGCTTGCATGTCAGGCCACATAGGCATGACATGGGTTTGATGGCAGGCCTACGTGACAAACAACGTAGTTCTAACATAGGCTTACGTGGCAAGCCAACTAAGCTCTATCATGTAGGCTTGAGTTGACCTAGAGAGAGAGAGAGAGAGAAAAATGGGACTCGCAAGTTGCCACGTGACAAGCCATGTAGGCATGTCATGAGACAAACCACGCAGGCTTGTCACTTGCCATGTGGCAAGCCATGTAGGCCTATCATAGGCTTGCGTGGCAGGTCATATAGGCATGACATAGGCTTGTGTCTGCCATGTAGGCATGTTGCAGTCTGCCACATAGGCTTGTGTGACAAGCCAACTAAGCTATGCCACGTAGGTTTGCCATGCAGGCTCGAGTGAACTACGGAGAGAGAGAGAGAGAGAGAGAGAGAGAGAGAGAGAGAGAGAGAGAGAGAGAGAGAGAGAGAGAGAGAGAGAGAGAGAGACACACACACACACACACACACACACACACACACACACACACACACACACACACACACACACACACACACACACACAAAGAGAGAGGCCCATCAGGCCTACGTTTTAAAGCCTTCACAACCAATTTTTTCCTTTATAGAAATTCATTTTTATTTTAGCCTTTCTCGTGGAAAGTCTGATAGTTTAAAAAATTCTTAGAGCACCCTTCAAATTTAATGAAATCCTTGATAATGAAAGTCCCTTTTGTTTAACACCTTTCACAATGAAAGTATGCATCTGCACTTCAAAACACTATGTGTGTGGGTAAAGGGTAATTTGAATTTGGAGTGGGCCCTATAGATGAATGCATGGGGAGGAGGGCCATGCATCCTGTTCTCCATACATGCATCCTCCTCCCCAAGTTTTTTAGCTCAAAAAATGTGTATGCATGGGTGAGGGGAGGAGGATGCATGGGTCCCCTCACCCATGCATAAAAGTGGAAAAAAGTTTAAATCTATATATAGCTATACTAGTAAAGAGTGCCCATCGTTGACGGGCGAACAATGATGGTTTAGGAGAAAAGTCGATAATCGATGACGGGTGACCGATGTATGTGTGTCCATATGTACGTGGCCGATGTATGACGGTTGGATGTCTGATTTTGGATATAAAAAAAGTATGATTTTGGGTATCGAAAAATTTGATTTTGGTTTTAGGGTTTTGGATATTGAAAAATCCTTTTTTGCAAAGCTCAACGTTGGGTCGGAAGAATTTGAGTCTTCAAGAAAATTTGAGTCCTCCAAAAAATTCGAGTCCTTGTGAAAATTTGAGTCCTTGGAAAAATTTGAGTCTTCAAATTTTTTTTAGTCTTTTGGGAAAAATTCAAGTCTTCCAAAAAATTCGAATCTTGGAAAAATTTGAGTCTTCGGAAAATTTGAGTCTTGAAAAACTACAAGTGTTGGAAAAATTTGGGTCTTATGAAAAATTTGAGCCTTCGAAAATATTCGAGTCTTCCGAAAATTTGAGTCTTTGGAAAAATTCGAGTCTTCGAAAAAAGTTGAGTCTTTGGAAAAAATTGAGTCTTTGGAAAAATTTTGAATTGACAATACAAAGGGTCGAAAATATACAAAGACTCAGATTTTACTCTGGGTCAGAAAATATAGAAAGGGTCGAAAATATACAAAGGATCGAAACAAATCCATCTCGATTCGATCCGATCCGATCCAAGGTTGGACAATCCTTTTTTGCCAAGCTCAACGTTGGCTCGAAAAAATTCGATCTTGCTCCCCGATGGCATTTTTTTGGGCGGGTGGGAAGGGAAGGGTGAATACATAGGGTGGGTGGAGTGAGGGTGGGCGGCCTACGATCTGGGTGGCGGCTTGTGGTCGAGACGTGTGGATGATGCTCAGAGCAGGCGATTGATGATCTACTTAGCAATCCTCCCCCCCGTGGTCTGTGGCACAACATTCTTTCTATTTTGAATATTTTTTGCAAGATGACGCATTGCGCGTGCCCCTCCATGTTGTCGAGAGAGTGGAAAATGTAAAGGGGTGGTGTGCCAAGGCCCACCTCCCTCCCTCCAAAAAAATGGGGGGAGATAGTGGTGGGGGAATGTAGCCCTCTCCCCCACCCTAAAAAAAAGAATTTGTGGGGAGGCTAAATCTTCCCCTTCTCCCCCCACTCCCCTCCCCCACCCCTCCCCCCTCCCCCCAAAAAAAGAAAAACTTTTTTGTGGGGTTCGGGGATGGGGCCTATTTATTTTTTCGAGGATGAGACCTCTTTCCCACAAATTAGAGATCGAATGTGGCCGGAGGTCGCCTCACTGTGGCTTGTCATGTAGGCCTGCCACATGGCAAGCCATGTAGGCTTGGGATTTATCACGTGGCAAGCCACATAGGCCTACCATAGGCTTTGTGTAGCAGGCTTTGGCGTTATAATAATCGCTAGAGATACACAACTGTATCTCTCAGTAAAAAAGTTAAAATGCTAAAATTGAATATTGACTTGTATTCTCTCCTAGATTCCGATGTTATATTAAAGAACTAAGCTACCACCTTTTGGTTTTGTCAATGTTAATATAATCTCATTCCTTATTATCCTGTCCATAAAGATGGGCTTGCCATCTTGAACAATGACCACCATCGTACTATCTGTATACAAAGACACGCTTGTTGAGTCCTCACATCAGACATCTAGTTCTCATAGTCATCATCGTGCAATGAGGTCGTTATTCCTAACAAGTCTTCCATGTCTCAACGCCACACTAGGCAGACATCTTCAGCTGTGCTTCCACTCCTTATTAAAATTCACATTGAACTACCCATCCCCAATCCACTGATGCATTCCTCGCCTCCTCTTTCTCACAAGGTCAATCTGTGACCATTGGATCCACTATTCCAATCACAGCTGCCCAAGCCACCTCACCCCCACAAACCTGAGTCATTTCACCAAATACCCAAGGTTTTATGGATATATTCGATGATTCCAATGTGCGGTTAAAGCCAGTTGAAGGAAGATTAAGGATAGAAGAGATCTGAAATCTCTATGGGTGGGATCCGAGGAGGGATTAGAGGTGGGTTTTTTTGTGAAGGAATTATTGATGGATGGAGATGGGAGCAATTGACAAGAGCGCAGGGAAATGTGGTGGGCGTTTTCGGACTTTATGTTGAGTGGATGGAAAAGAAATACTAGCAACAGCTCGACGGATGTTGTTAGATGATTGCTAGCATTGAGGAATAGATCAAACAACTTTGTTGGTGAAATCCTTGGCTGTGGTCTTGTGCAGAGGTGCTATTCGCAATGCTGAGAGGATCGCCGGGACTAATTGATTGTATCACAGTCGGATTTTGATTTCAGAGGATCATTGAGAGCGTAAAATGGGTTTTTCTTGAGATGGTGATGGGGAACATAGAAAAATTGAGCATTTGCAATGTCCATCTATTGAAGTGCTCATGCTCCTATATTACATCTCTGCTGCCGTAATCTCTTCTTAAAATAAAACTACTGCTCTCTTGTCCTTCCAAAGCAGCAGGCTAATCATCTTGCCCAAGGACTAGATTCAATCTACCAGGGGCCAAAATTGATTGTTCCAAATCATAGATTGACCAAGTTCAGTCACTTGATCTTCTATTCAAGTGATAAGGATCAAGATCTTGTATTGGACATTAGATTTGAACTATCTCAAGTGATGGGAATCGAATTTGATCTATTTCATGAGCACACAATTTCTCAAATTTGGTCACTTTATGAGAAACCTTTAGTGATATTCACCAAAAGTGAACTATTCCAAAATATACACATCAAATTTTAGTTATCTCATGTGATATGAGTCAATTTCGTTAACAATGGGTCAAGCTTGAGATATCTTAGTATACTAGACTTGGGATTGGTTGAGTTTGATCACTTGATGAGCCGTGTCGGGTGATAAGCAACAAAACCACGCATAGACATAAAATTTAAGTTATTACGTGTAATAGGGGTTTGATAAGGGGTTGAAATTGAGTTGTCTTAATATATTACTTGTTGAGTCTAGTCACTTGATAGAGCCATGTCAAGTAATAAGCAACAAAATCATAGGCTAGGTAGCAGATTTTGACTTTCTCGAGTGCTAAAGATACCAAAATGGGGCTATTTACATTGATAGACACCAAGATTGACTATCTGATGTGATGTTGGTCAATTATGATCACTCAAAGAACAATGATGAGTAATTAGGACCAAAATTGAGCTGTCTCACATGTAAGCACTGCATTCAAATTTACATGAATGTCATAAACTCAAAATTGATCACTCAATGCCTTATCTCAAGATAGACAATAATTTTGAGCTATATCGCATGATAGGGGTCAATTCCATTGATAAGCAATAAAAAACAATCAATCTAAATGTACTACATGATGGAAGTCCAAGAAGAAGATCCAAAGCATGGAAAAAGTGATGATGATAAAGAATCAAGCTCTAAAGGAAAGAAGAAAGACAAAGCCAAACAAAATTGCTTCTTTTGTGGAAAGAAGAGGCACTTTGCATCCCAGTGCTACAAAAAGAAGAATTCACAAGATGAGAGCAAGCAAGGCAACCTTACCATTGAGGATTATGAGGATGAAGTTGATTCATCCTTGATGGCATCTACACCAACAAGCAAGAGCTACTTTAATGAGACATGGTGGATTGAGAGTGGGGCTAGTTCCCACATGACATTCCAAAAGGAATTCTTCTCAACTCTTGTACCCTTTTTAGGTTGTAAAAAGTCTATTCTAACAACAAGTGATCAACAATAACTGGTGCAACAAAATATACTAGTTTTGAAACTAGTTGAGTCTAATAACTTGATGAGCCATGTTGGGTGATAAGAAAAAAAATTACACATTGGGCATCAAATTTTGGCATTCCCAAATGATAGGCAACAAATTTAATCTATTTGGATGAAATCCCTCGAAGTTGATCACTCTATGAGGAGCCTCAGATGAGAAGTGCCAAAATGGGACTTTTTACATTGATAGACATCAAGTTGGAGCTATCTCATGTGATGCTGGTTAATTATGATTACTCAATGGGCTATGTCAAGCGATAGGGACCAAAATAGAGTTGTTTCACATGTAAGTATCAAATTCAAAATTTTCCAAACTCGTAATTTTGATGATTTTTTAAAAATGACAAATATGTATTAATTACTGCTTAGGTTCCTAAATAGTTAAAAGAAATCACGCTTCTATTTCATAGTTTGCTTGAATCTGCTTCTTTTCTTCGTGAATTAGACAATGTCATATTCGTCCAAGCCAATTAACATTGGTAAGGTATCTAAATGTTTTAGTGATAAAGGTATTTATGGATCTTGTTAGATTTGTGTGTACATATCAATTTTAACTGTATATTTTGACAAGTGTATTTTGTCAATATCATTAACATTCTTGTTAAAAAAATTGCAGATAAAATTTAATCGTTCATTAGCGAATATGTCTTTTATTGAGGAAATGTCTTGAAACAGTTATATTTATTAAATGTACAGTAGATATTATGTACTTAACATTTGGATTTGCAGCATTGTGTGTTGAATATAACTTTTTTTGTTTTTTTCTACGATTGTTTAAAGCACAACGCCTCCACAAGATAGCAAAAAGTTAAAGAAGATGCAATATTATTACAAAATGAAATCACGAAAAAGAGCACAAATGCTTGAGCAAAGACTTAGTGGAACATCATCGTCATCAAGTTATGGTGCCCAGTCTTGACCTAAATCACAGGCACTATATAATTATTTGTTTAAAACTTAGGACTATATTTATACACATATAAATTAGCTTGTAACATTAAGCTAATCATTCTTGTAATTGTAAAATGAAATTAGTACAAACAGAGGTACAATGAAAAGATATATTGCGAGTGCAAACAATGCAAAGGATTGAAAATTTGAGAAAGACGAATAGTGGTGCAACATATGTGGAATTGGCATTAGATGAAGATCTTGTTGATGATCATAATGATGTCACTAGTCACTATGCACCTCATGATGTGAAAGTTATGCATCTTTCCATTTTGCACGTCACTCACTCCACCACACCTCACATAGATCTTTCCATGGAATCTATTCATCCCATGATATCACCACACATAGATTCTATTTGTCCCACGACACCTCACATGGATTCTATCCATCCCACAACACCTCACGCAAATTTTACTATGGATTCTATCCATCCCACGACACCTCACATCGATTCTATCCATCCCACGACATCTTACGTCGATTCTATCCATCCTACGACACCTCACATCGATTCTATCCATCCCACGACATCTCACATCGATTCTATCCATCCCACATCACCTCACATACCTTGTGTAGAATCTCTTCTTCTTCCTATCCCATCTAGATTTATTCCATTAAAAAAAAGAACACAACTTGGATGCATTTTGACAAGATTTGAAAATGAACAACCAAATTTACGTACTGTTGACTTATCCAAGGATGTTTTAAATTCATTGACTGAGTCTCCCCTTCCTCCCTACCTAGAAGCATTGGTTAAGCCCTTTGATAGAAAGAAATACTCATGTTGGCTTGATAGAGTACCACTACCATTATGTGGAATATCATTTTCATATTGGGGTCATATGTACATGATCAAGCCAAGTGAGCACTTTCCTAACACGGGATTGGGTTTATTTTCTTTGACTAGCATTGATGTCCCTTTGAATAGTGTTGTCACATTAATGCCTTATGCAGGACCTCAATACAATTGGGGTGATTGGCATGCTCTATGTCATCACCAATGGAGAATGCAAGTTTATGGCTTGAATGCCAATGCTTATTCTTTGGAAGAGCGACGTGTGCAAGGAGAGAATGTTTTGAAATCACATCGTATGTACATTGATGGGCATCAAGAAAAACATGGCAATATTGCTGCATATATAAATAGTTCCATTGGGCACCCTTCATTAACTAATTGTGATTTCGAGGAACGTACCAATGGAAAGAAAGAATACTTTTCTAGGAACTCAAAAGGTACATACGTAATGGTATGTGCAATAAGGCCCATTAAATGTGGTGAAGAGCTATTCATCATATATAGCTTCAATCGCCCTCTTCCAAGATGTGTACAAAAGGCTTTGAGCCAAACTCAATCATGTACCTTGTGAATATCAGAATACATTTTATCTATTTAGTGAGAACAAATTATGTTGAATGTGAATTAATTGTTTTTTTTATATTTCATATTGCATGCCTTAATTTAAGATATGGTGTTTGATTTGCATGTCTTAATTTTAGTTTTAGTTATCATGAATGACAATCTTACATGTTAATTGATGAATATGTTAATTTGTTTCCCACGTTTGATGGACTATGAATTGTCATCTAGCTCTAGTGACGATGACAATAGTCATGTCCAAAACAAGATTGGCATACGATGGGCCACACATAAATCAAGTATCACGTCGTGAGCGTATGCGATTGAGAACCATGATAAAAATAGATGAAAAACAACGTGCCAAAGCAAATCAGCCTCAATCTTCTTCTTCTTCAGAATCAAGATCAAGTGCCGAAAATGATTTTTGCATTCAAGATGAAGTTGAAATTATGAACAACTTGATAAATAATGTCTACGAGCATCATGATGTGGAAGAACGCACTGAACATGATAGTGAATCATTTATTAGTGTCAAGGAAAAAAAATTGAGAGAAGAATCAAACACACCATTATATCCTGGAGCAAAGACATCTCGTTTGGCCACTTCGTTGCTTATATTGAACCTCCAAGCAAAATATAAATGGAGTGATACAAGTGTTACATCCTTATTTGGTAAATAAGATTGAGATTTTTTTTAAAGAATTTAATAGATGTGTTGTTCAAGTCAAATATTTTAGTTGGCTAAATGATCTTTTATTTTATATTATGAAAATTCATTTCATTATGTACAGGTTATTACGCAAACTACTCCTAGAAGGAAACACTATGTTAGAGACAAGAGGTGAGGCACAAAAAATGTTGAGTGCAATGGGAATGGACTATAAATTGCATGTGGAGTCTTATGGAGCTGGCTTAGCATCATTGTTCTACTCTCTTACTCATGGATTTCCAAGGCTTGATGGTTCTTCATGGCAAGAAGGCAATGGAGGCCCATTCATGGTGGATTTCGTCACATACACTTCACATGAAGTGTAATATGGAGAAGACATGCAAACAAACATTGATCACTTTCATTTGTTACATGTTTGCTGCTGTTTTAAAGAGATTTCAAAGGCGGAAATATGGAGGAATCATTCCATTCCCATTCTATGTTATTCTTCATGTACTAGTTTCATCTTGAGATGTAAAATTGATGTAAAAAATAGTGAAACATCCAATATGGACACTCTTATCTATATCAATTATGAAATTTATTGTTTTGTACATATTAGGATCATTGAGAGGATATCTATCCTTAAGATGAAAATCATTCTTAAGTTAGATCAAAGTAGTATTGTAAAACTAGCAAGTAAAGTTGAAGAGGGAGTGTGAAAATTGTTAACATTTTCTAGCTAGTTTGAGGCCTAAATTGGCAATTTTTGTGCATAGTTTTGGATCTAACCTTTCACACCTGTGAAAGAGGCCTAAATACTTTTATTTTAGCATATGTTTTATATTGAAGAAGTCTCAAACTTCAGGACCTTCAAAATGACACCAAAATCATGTTATTTGGACATATAGGCCAAAATTGGCTATTTTAGGCTATTGGTGTCCTAAAATTGGGTCCTAAGTTCTAGAGAGAGGAGAGAGAGTCATCTCTCTCACCTATATTAGTCTGAAATTCATGGAGAACAGGTTGGGAAACTTTTTGTATTGTTGAAAGAGATCAATAGATCATTGTCACAGATTCTTCTTCCATTGAGGCATTGCTTTGTGTATTTTTATTAGTTTCTTTTGTCTCTTGAATGCTTTGTCAAGTTCATGTGTATCAAATGTAGCATTAGGATGCTTTGCCATGTCTATCTTTTGTAACTTGTTGTGCAAAGATCTTAGCCAAGTATTTTGGGAGTTTGGATCCATTCGAGATCCACTTTTTCAAAAAAGTGTCTCAGGAGGGCCATTGCCGCAAATGCAGCAATTTTTTGGGTCAGCAAGAAGCAGACCATCACAGTTCAGTCATCCTGTGAAGCAGAATATGTTGCAGCCGCAAAGATGGTCAACAAAATTGTATGGCTCAAACAATTCTTTGACGAACTAGGAGAAACCACCAAAGAGCCTCTGATCTTGCAGATCTGCCATACACGAAGGATCCCGTGTTTCATTCAAGAATGAAACATGTTGCAATCAAATATCATATGATAAAGGACCTATTGCAATAAATGAATTGAAGACCAACTTCATTGGAACGAATGGCGGACATCTTTACAAAACCTTTAGACAAGGGATGTTCAAGAAGCAAAGGACAAGTCTAGGAATCATAAAGCTACCAGCCTTTGAGAGAGAGCTGAAGAAGCAAAATATTTTGAGCCACAAAGCTTTGCTAGCTTTCGAATTCGAGCCTTTGGAAATACAAGGGAGCTGCCCACAGGTGAAAGCAAGATGTTCACAGACTGAAAGATGTTTGACGACAAAAGTAAAATGTTCGAGGACCAAAGGAGCCCAAAGGGAAGGCGAAGCCTGAACAACGCACGCAACCGAACAACTCCTGAAGACCGAAACATAGCGGATTGTTGGAGGATTTGCGGATCTCGAGGCAAACCTAACCCTAGTTTATAAGTGAGAGGGATTTGGCACCCTACGTGTGTAAGTCCAACCCGATGATCACATAGCTATTTGATTAGTTACAAGTTAATAAAAGGACTTTAGGCCTTTTTGCGGGACTTTTAATGTCATAGGGCCTAAATGTCAAGCTAGTGAACAAAGTTGGGGTTCCCACCAAATTTCAATTTCAAATTGGTTTCCTCCAATTATTTAATGAGTTCCCACTCCGTTTTAAATATGAATAATTAGAGAGGTAGAAACGAGCCAATAGGATTTTGAGGCCAAGGCCCTTCTCTCCACTATAAATATGGACAAACTCAAGTTGCTCCTCATTTTAAAATCTTCATTTCAATACAAGAAGATTGATTTTCTTATGGAATGGATTTGTAAATGTCCTTGCTCTCTTTGCAAAAAGTACAAAAAGGACCAAGAGTGGATCCTAATCTGATCCTCAAGAGGGATTGGTTGTCAGATTACTTGATCTATCAATCTACTTGAGATTAAGATCAATCTAGATCAATTCTAGACACAAAATCCTAACAAGAACAATCATTAATTGAAGGTAGGTGTACTTTATGGTTTTCCACATTTGAAACCCTGTCTGAGTACAGACTCCAACCTGAAAATCAAGTACACATTGATAGCACTTCAAAACAATCAAAACAAATGTAGACAAATGGAGAGAATCACTCAAAATTGCTTCCAAAACCAGGATTGGTGTCTCACAATGATTATGGCCAAATGTGGCTCTATATATACAATAAGTGAGAGCTCGTGGTACTGATCATCCCTCTGACCCTACATGTGTGAAGGTGCTTTTCATATGATGATTCATCATGCAAAATTGACACTTGACAAAACCTTCTATTTTGAGCACTTTTGGACCATTTTCCTTCTATATGGAGGTCTACTTGAAAATCTTCTAGAAGTCAAAATTCGCCTATTTCAGCTTATTCCACACATGTGAGCTGTCCTCTACACATGTGATATGACACCTAACCAAAAGATGTGGCTCATGCAATCAATAGATTGATGTCATGTATCATATGTCTAGAAAACTAGTTTTTGGCCTTTTTAGCGACTAGAACTTGAATCAAATCATATGTACAACCTATATGATTATGGTACATGACAAGTACACTAATTTCACACGTGGGAATAGGCTCCACACATGTGTAATCATCCTATATACATGATTTTTGGCCTCTACCAAGCTTATTTTTACATTTTTCACACTCTCTAACTTTATTCCTCTATCTCTCATGCTTTTGTTGTATTTGCTAATTTTTAGATCTGAATGTTATTGGAATTGTATGTTCTTATGATTTTGTGAGAGAGAAAGAGAGAGAGAGAGAGAGAAGCAAGTATCTATCTCATTGTGGATCGTAGGGTTAATGGATGTAGTGTTAATGGGTGTTAGAGTTAGATGTGGATCTTCCATACATTTAGAATTCTGACATATGCTATCTCTCTCACGGGATCGAACCTACGCGTGACAACTAATTTCATCCTGAATGCTTGGATCTTGGATCGAGGATAGGCTAGAAAATAAACCCACGGGGAGCTATACCAAATTCTCAATATGTAGCATGTTTGGTTGATGGTTATTAGACATCTTGTTTTGGCATGAATAGGGTTAAAATTGCATTTCAGGGTTAGATTGAGGACGATTTTTGCTTGATTTGAGTGGATCTTCTTGTTTGAAATCTAGTTTGATTGTTGAAGAGATATAGCTATTCAAATTACAATCCTAAGATCCATTTGGATATGAGAAACCAAAAAAACCAACAAAAATCGGTCATTTCTGTCAGATTTGAGCAAAAAGAAAGCAAAATCGTCATCAAATCTGATAACTTTTTATCCTCTCAACAAATTTGCAAAAACATAAAAAATGCCATCATAAAACACCAAAGACACTATCAAAACCTTAAAACTATAGAAAAAGAACCTTCGCATGTTGCACTGAGCATAAGTATGATTCAGATCTACTTACTGCCAGGTCGACAAAGAATGATACCAAAAATAGAAGGCCAAAGCGATTGTTCATGCACTTGCTGGTAACCTTTTGTGGAAAATTTACAACTTTCTGCAAAAATATTAGTTCTTTGAGAAGAACCTTCACCTAAAACTTCACTAGAGTCCGTGTCAGTCCCATTGAGCGAAGGTTTTCCTAAGATCAGTTGTCAGATTGTCATATTTTTGTCAAAAAAATCACTTTTTTACAAAAATACCAGTATTACTCTTGTTTCTTCACCATATCCTTCACCGAGCTTTTTGAGATTTTAGATATAATAATTTTACCATTTGTGAATTTGGCGAAGATTAGATCTATCAGGATCTTCCAAAAATCAATTTTTACTCTCGCCAAGTTGCAAAAAACCTATTTTTTTGTCAAAAAGAACCTTCACTAGTTTTACCACACATTTATCTGAGTCAGATTTATCCATTGTAAAGTTGGCAAAGATTAATTTTATCATATTTGTCTTTAGTAACTAGATCATTAATTTTTTACCAAAAATAACAGTGAAGAACCTTTGCCCAAGAAACCCTCGCTAATTATTTTTAGGTTCTGATTTACTAGATCTAGCCTATGTCAAACTTTTGAACCATTCTGATAGAAATTCTAAAAAATATTCATTTTTAGTGTCGATCACTTGATCAAGATCTATTTCCTGAAAATCAGAAATCTGATTATTTCCAAGTGATAAAATTGTTACATACCTGATCTGATTTGAGCTGAGATAGGATTTTTGTTGAAAAATCTAGATCCAATCTCATTATTTGATTGACTTAATTTGGAATTATGGTTGAACAAGGAGGACCAATGAACCCACCACCAATTATTGTTAGAAGGTCTCCTCATCTAGATATACCAAAATACAATGGGTCATCTAATCCCATCAGATTTCTCCAGATATTTTCTGAATCATGTAGGATTTATGGCGAAGTTTTTTCACAAGATAAAATTCAATTATTTCCTATGGCCTTAACTGGAGTTGCTCAAGATTGCATTTATAACCAAGAGAAAACAGAACGTCAAGATTGTACGTCCAAGCAAAACAGCCTTGATATTTGATTAATAACTTCCTTAGTGCTTGAAATTCTTCGGGAACAATCTTTTTTGGCTCGCCAAGTTCAGCAAGATTCATTGGCTGGTCCATCGTAAACCTCCTTGGGTTCTGGTTCCTTTTCTTCGGGATCACAATGAGCTTTCGGTAATATAATCACAATATTGTCCAAAGTATAGAGTGTGAAATGTTCTGGCATATCATGCTGGACTTCTTCTGATTGTTCCTTTTCATAAGGGTTGATCTTTGATCTCCGTTTAGCTTTCTTGGCAGGAATCGATCGTGGAGGTGAGGACTTTCTTGAAGATGTGCTCTTCTCTAAATGTGATGACCTCCTTGATGGTGATCTCCTTCAAGAATTTTTACTTGAAGTATCATCTTTGACCTTCTCCTTTCCTTTATCCATTAAGGGTGATACATTTTTAAAATCAACCTTCCAAGATGATTTTTCCCATTTTAGGACCGTATTATAGTGTTGCTTAGCTTGTTTCTTTGTCATAGGTCCTGCCATTTTGTCTTCCTTAAATTCTACGCAAAAGCAGTACATCCAAAAACTCGTAAGTTTGATAAAGAAGGTTTGGTACCTATCCAAACTTCGAATGGTGTTTTGTCTGAGAGGTCTTTAGTAGAACATTTGTTTTGAATATAGGTTGCTGTTGAAATAGCTTCAGCCCAGAAGCACTTCGGAAGTGTTGCATGTGATAACATGCACTTTGCTGATTCAACTAAGGTTTTGCTTTTTTCTCTCAGCAAGGCCATTTGACTGAGGCAAATAAGAAGTGATGTATTGTTGCTCAATACCTTTGTTAAGGCAATAGTCTTTGAATTCGTTGGAGATGTACTCTCTCCCGTAATCAGACCTCAGTGCTTTGATTTGTTTGCCAGTTTGATTCTCAGCATGCTCTTTGAACTGTCTGAATTTAATGAAAGCCTCTGATTTCTAAGTTAATGAAATAAACAACTGTTCTTCTAGAGAATTCGTCAATAAAGGTAATGAAATACTTTGCACCTAGCAATGAAGGAGTTTGCATAGGTCCACATATATCTGTATGAACAACCTCTAACAGATTTTTTGTTGCATGCATATGGTTTGATCTAAAAGGAATCCCAGCCTGCTTTCCAAAGATGCAGCTATGATAGACAGGGAGATCGACCTTACTAGAAGGATGGTCGAGATCAAGGACCATGGATTGTCTGGACATGTTCAAAATAGATGCATGATTCACGTGTCCTAAGCGATGATGCCACATTAATGCTTTATTGACTAGAACAGAGGTTTTCAAGGCTTGACTAGCCTCAGAATAACAGTGTGCCAATCTATATATATATAAGTAACCATGTCTCTTGTCGAGTGCAAGGATCTTATCACTCCCACCTTATGACTTAAATCTGTAATTCTACTTACTGATAACAGATTTGTAGAGAGTTTAGGAACATATAAGACTTTTGAAGGTAAATTGAATTGATCATGCTGGAATCGCAATCTTACAGTACCTTCACCTTTAATAGTGTGAGTACTATTGTCACCAAGATGAACAAATTTCTTCGTGTTGTAAGGTGTGTAGGAGTTGAAGATCTCACGTTGATTGGTCATGTGTTGAGTTGCTCCAGAATCAAGAAACCATGAATCATCAAAAAATGAGCTTTGATCTTTGACCATGAATGCGCCTTCGTCCACTTCGACCTGGGGAGATGATGAGACTGTGTTTGTTTGTTGATCAGGTTGCTTGGTTGCGTTCTTCGCTTGGAGAATTCGGCAACCCTTGATCTCATGGTTATTGCGCTTGCAATACCTACAAAACATCTTCTTCTTCGATTGTAAATTTGATTATTGTGCTTGACTTTGAGTCTGTTTCTGATTCGTTGTAGCCTTCTTGGAGCTTTTCTGATTCTGTCACTTTGAGCCTTTGTTGACATATAGAGCCTGAGAGGACAAAGTAGACGGAGTGTCTTGACTTCTTCTATTGTCTTCTTGCAGCAACATAGTGATAACTCTAGTAAGAGTTAAATCTAAGTGTGTCCATATAATCATCACCCAGTTCTCATATGTAGAGAGCAAGGTTGAAAGCAATGTCATAATTGCATCTTGATCGTCTTGTTGAAAATTTCAGAATTCACACGTGTGGGGAATGTCCACAAGAGTGACTAATCTTGATTAAGCTTTGTGATTGGCACAGTACCCTGATTCTAGATTGTTCAATAAGATCTAGTTCAGAAGATATAGCTAATTCACAATCTAGCATGCTAATCAATAGACTATGATAGTAATGAATCAAAGAATGATTAAAAGTACAAGCTTACAGTGTTTTAGCATTAGCTTCAACACGAGTTAGAGAGAGAAATCTAAAGAGATAACAAGAAAAACAATTTAGATCCAACCAAGCATGAGATAGCTACAAAACTTTGGTTCTTCATTGAAAATTCAGTTCAGGTCCGATTTGATCCAATTACACTTCAAAGAAATGTTAGAAAAGGTCAAAAACTGTTTTTTTTGCTTGTTTATCTCTCGATTTCTTGTACTATCAAGGAAATTAGCATGCAAAGCTTAATGAGGCTCTGATACCATGTTGAAAATTCCAGAATTCACACGTGTGGGGAATGTCCACAAGAGTGACTGATCTTGATTAAGCTTTGTGATTGGCACAGTACCCTGATTCTAGATTGTTCAACAAGATCTAGTTCAGAAGATATGGCTAATTCACAATCTGGCATGCTAATCAATAGACTATGATAGTAATGAATCAAAGAATGATTAAAAGTACAAGCTTACAGTGTTTTAGCATTAGCTTCAACACGAGTTAGAGAGAGAAAGCTAAAGAGATAACAAGAAAAACAATTTAGATCCAACCAAGCATGAGATAGCTACAAAACTTTGGTTCTTCATTACTTTGTGAATGAGAATGATATGTACATATATAGGAGAGCCAAAATTCATGGTACTCCTTGCATTCAATGCACATTCTACACCTATTCAAGTGCAAACAACTATTAACTTGACACCTAATTGCTAGCATGCACAGGTTGCACCTAACTTCTACCTACTTTCTCCAAATGGCAATTTCTCAACTAGCCATGTATAAATCTACATGCATGTGTCCATTAGAGTAATTGCATGCTTTGCATGTCACTATGGAAACTTAGGACATTATGCATTTATTGTGGCTCGAGTTTCTACAATGTCATAATTGACCAATTCTATGTGAATCTCTATATGCATGTCAAACTAGACATTGTCAACATTATTGCATATCATACTAGACCAACTAGACTTTATGCATGTCACTGGAATTTGATCTACCTAACCCAAACTCGTCCTATTCTACAAGGATATGTGCTCAATTCACATACCTTGGATATGTACAAAATATTTACATGGGTAGGATCCCCCAAACATTAACAACAGATGATAGATATGTTTCACAATTTTTAACACGTCTATGACTAATCCGACAACGGCCTTTTGTTTCAAGAGATTCTTAAACTGGTTAATGTAACTCTGAAGTGAATCACCAACAGACATTTTGAATGTGAAGAATTCCTTCATAGATGTAATTTAGTAGTTATGTCCCTCATGTCATATAGTGAGTTCAAAATGTCCCAAACGTCTCTTGACGTTTTAGCTTCATCTATGTGTCCAATCTGTGTATCTGATATATTGAGGATAATAAGCATGAAAGCTTTACCGTCCTTTGATTTCCACTTTGAGTCGTCGTCTTCAGGTTTTACTTTTGTACCTGTAACAACCTCTCATAAGTCGCTGGCGATTAGCAAGGTCTTCATATTAAATTTCCACAAATGATATTGGATCCATTCAGCTTGTCTGTGATAAGACCGGTTTTACTTTGAGAATCCATCTGGAACTTAGTCTGTCGATTGCATTGATGACGCTAAGATGTAGTAATGCCAACAATAGGAAATCAATTCTCTGATACTGAAAGGTTGAAAAGAATTGAAGAGTATGATATCAATTTGATATTGTGAAACATATCAAGTATTAGAGCTTTCTCTCTGATATCATACTGGAATCAGATAAAGAAGTATGAAATTATCTGATACCATTTTCCACAGGCTTGAACGACCAGCGCTTCAGATCTTATGGGCCATCCTTATCATTTTTTAATTGCGGAGAAGTTAGAATGAGATACAACTTCACAAAACTTATGATGAGAGACTGATTGCTCTCCAGATAAATCCAAAAGGAAGATTTGGAGTTAAATAGTGGAATGCCATTACAAAGCAGATACAGATCTTTATGTTCCTCATAGCCGCACACCCTGACTCTATAGCCACGGAGCACCATCTTTCTTTAGCTGTGGTACGAGAGTCCCACTGATGTGAGCGATCATCAGTCAATTGAGGCTACCAATAAGTTTTCCTCCAACATATATAGCACCTTCTCAATCTCTAGGCCCCCAGGCTCCGTGTCCAATTTGTAGACAGTTGGATTGACTCTCAGGCTGAAGAACAAATGCTTCACCACATGGCACATGCAACACGAGCTCATTGTAAAGACCACAAAACGGTTTTCAATCACTAATTTTTCTACCCTCTCCACAGGATATGACAAACGAGATGTTGCTTCGGACGAGACTCAAAAGCTACAAAGTAGAACTTGGACTATTCAAAACCTCCATATTTGAAAGATTCACCCTCAACTTGAAGCTCCGAAAGTAAGATTGCATACTAATTCAAACTCTTAACAGTCAGGCATTTTTCTTTGAAGGAATCAACTCATAAACTGCTTTCTACACACCCGGAGTGACCGGCTATCCATGTCAGGAATTATTTTGATTTCCTTATACAGGACATGGACGTAACATTCTTTCCCCCTTAAACTAGTTTTGTCCTCAGATGGAGTAACTAGGGAAGATCCAATTTGTATGCTTTTAACTCTTTTCCTTGAATCATTATCCTCAATTTGACCAACCAACCTAATTAAGCACTCAGAGATAGTACAATTTTCTCAATTGTTTGTCTCTGGTTTAGAGTACTCTTTCTAGTTTAGAATACTCTTTCAGGTTCCAAAGGTACATTGAGAGATAAGTCCTCCAAATGGGTAAAATCTTCAATACATCAACTGTCATCATCAAATAAAATAAGTTTACTTGATATGCTGGACCTGATAATTAAGTTTAAAAGCGAACAAAGCAATCATTTAGCTTTCACTTTATCTTGAAAATAAATCTTTAGTCTGACTTCATATCAATAAGTACTTAGAGATGGAATAATTCTCAAATTATTTATCTCTGCACTGAAATACTATATCGACCTTTAGAAGTACACTAAGAGATAAATATTCCTATTGAATTTGATTTTCTCCAATTTAATAACATCACCTTCATGTAAGCTCAATTTACATGAATCATTGGGTGAGCTCTCACTTTACATTAGAGATCAATGCTCAAAAGTTAAACAAATACACTTAGAATTTTTCCAGAAACTAAGTTACAAACCTCATCCCACCAAAATCTCTTAGGAGATCCATCAAGATAAAAAGACTTTAACTTAGTTCCCCAGATACTCTCTTGAGCTAAGTGCTCTATCCCTAGCATCACATGCTAGAAAATATTAACCATTCAATCTTGATAGACTTAACTGCTCCTAATTAACCGGAGATTTTAGGCTGAAAAATAGTACACAAGCATTCCTTGACTACAATCTATAAAGGTATGCAAATTCCTCATAAGTAAATAATTACTTAATAAAAATGCCTGTGAGATCCACACAATATCAAATATGTACACAAAGTTAGAGTTCAAATAACAGATTTAAATTTTTGACTCAACCAATTGATCAAGAATTACTCACCATCTTAAAAATCATCATATTTTCATATAATCATCTAATGAACTTTAAGTATCAATTTATGATCATGAAGAGAATAATTCATGAAGAAATCGCGATTCCCTCTTAGGATTCAGATGGAGTTCATATGCGATCGCTGGACACTACCAGTTGAATCACTCCTACAATCCTCCAGAATGTAGTCAAGCACTGCTGATCTGCATTTATAAATTTATTGCAGCATTCAACATAGTCTCAACCAAGGTGAGGAATTCAAAGTGAACAAGAAAGAACTCAGACATACGATTAACAGCAGAAGCATTTGCATTCAAAATCAGACACAATGAAAAAATTGACATGTGCGCAAAGGCTACAATATCATCTATTGATTTTCCTTCTCTGATTCTTCAAGCACTACATGCAAATCCACGCAGTGCATTGGCGTGAGAGAGACACTTCTCTCACGGATGTATGTCTCGCTTACTAGCAGACTTTGGATCGCTATGGATCCTGATCACAGAGCTCGTCTTGCATGCAGACGGACTTGTTGTCTGTATTTTGTCTTGATTGCTTACTAGCATCAAACTACTTCATTACACTGTATGTGTGCTCTCTGATGATCTATATGTCAAGTACAATCCAGTAAGTATAGTTGCTCTATGTAAATCTAAGATTAGAGTGATTAAGCATCTACAACTAATCAGGAAATTACAAGAGTGGCAGATTAGCCACGACCTAGGGAGTAACTGCTGACGTCATGCCATCAGATCAGATTTCTGTACTTCTGGGTACTTGCATGATCTTAGCTGGTACTCTTTGGAGCCTGAGGGCAAAACGGGTTTCAAATCATTTTTAGTGTCGCATCGTTGGCCTCGTTTTGCTCGTCTGCCTTTCTCTCGTACTGGATTGCAAAGGACTCTCATGCAAGACCACAAAAGATTCTTGTTCATGAATCTTTCGTGTTCGCAAACCATTCGTCTTAGTTTCCTTTGACTTTCGTATTCGCAAAAGTTTTCATGTTTCATGTCTCCTGACTTTCGTGTTCGCAAAACTTTTTGTCAGGTTGAGGGCTGAAAGCTAGCAAGGCTTTGTAAATAGAAACATTTTGTTTCTTCAGCTCCCTCTCAAAGCATGATAGCTTTACGATTTCGAGATTGCTCCTTTGTCTCTCAAAGAGTCCTTTGTCCAGAGCATTGGTGAAGATGTCAGCAACCATGTCTTTCGTTTCGATGAAGGTGGTCTGCAACATCTTCTTTTCAATTAGATCCCTGATCAAGTGGTATTTGATCACAATGTGCTTCATTCTAGAATGGAACATGAGATCTTTTGTCAGGTGTATTGCAGAGGTGTTGTCCATCTACAAGACCAGGGACTCATTTTTTGTTTCGCCCAATTCGTCCAGGAACTGTCTTAGCCAGATTATTTCGTTGGCCATCTTTGCTGTTGCAACGTACTCTACTTCGCAGGATGATTGGGCTACAATGGTCTGCTTCTTGCTGACCCAGAGAACTACTGCTCCTGATGCGATGGTGCATCCTCTTGAGACGCTTTTACAATCATCCTTGAGAGATGCCCAGCTAGCATCGCTATAGGAAAGTATCCTGAAACCTGCACCACGACAATAACGCAAGCCATAATCCCTCGTTAATTGAAGATATTGCAAAATTCATTTTTCAATCTTCCAATGTGTTGAGCCTGGATTCGTGTAGAATTGGCTCATCCTGAATACTGCATAAGCAATATCAGGATGTGTGTTATTTGCAAGGTACATTAGTGAACCTATCAGCTTCCTGTAAGGTGTGAGCTGCATTTGTTCTCCTTCTTCCTCAATCTTTGGACAGTCATCATTCGTCAGCACCATCTCTGCGAGCATTGGAGTGTTTGCTCCTTTGCAATTCAGCATCCCAAAGTCCTCTAGGATCTTCTGGGTGTATCTGGACTGGTGAAAGTATAACTTACCTCCCTCATAGTCCCTTTCAATTTGTATTCCTAGGTAACACCTGGCTTCTCCCAGATCCACTATCTTGAAATGTTTGAGATGTCTGCCTTTACTTAAGCTATTAGTTACTCACTCCTGTAAAGTATCAGAGTGTTGTCCACATACACAACCACAATGATGATCTGCCCATCTGTAACTCTGACATATACATTGGAATCAGCCAACAGAGGCTTGAATCCTAATGATTTCAGAGCTTGATCTTTTTTCTTGTACCATTGTCGGACTGATTGTTTCAGACCATAGATGCTTCTATGCATTCTGCATGCATAGTTAGGAAGTG
This sequence comes from Diphasiastrum complanatum, assembly GCA_029204225.1. Taxonomy (NCBI): domain Eukaryota; kingdom Viridiplantae; phylum Streptophyta; class Lycopodiopsida; order Lycopodiales; family Lycopodiaceae; genus Diphasiastrum; species Diphasiastrum complanatum. Next base: position 46,770,940 of record CM055107.1, read on the forward strand.
AATTCGAGACATATCCTGGGGGTTGATCCATGTAGACCTCTTCATCTAGTTCGCCATGCAAGAAGGTTGTCTTCTCATTCACAATGTAGATCTTGAGGTCATAAGCTGCTGCATATGCAAATAACAGATGTAGGGACGAATGTTTGACGACAAGAGAGAAGGTTTCAGAGTAGTCAATACCGTATCTCTGAAAAAAATCTTTCGCTACCAGTCTTGCCTTGTATTTTGTCACATCCCCATCTAGTCCGTATTTGAGCTTGAAGACCCATTTGCATTTGACAATCTTGCGCTTATGTGGTAATGGCTCCAATGTCCATAACTGGTTCTTCCTCATGGACTCCATCTCTTCGTTCATGGCTTGGATCCATCTATCCTTTTCTGGACTATCAATCGCCTCCTTGAAAGTCTGTGGTTCGCCACTGAATCCGCATAACTCTTTTGATGTGGAAGTTGAGCTTCCTGGCAAATATCTTGTTGGCGCTCTTTGTGGTCTTGTTGACCTTCTGGGAGATTCTCCTGGAATAGCTATGCCTTTGCCCTTGTCTACTTTGCTCAATCCGGAACCATCTTGGTTTACAAAAACTATGGTGGTAGATTGCCTCGCGAATCTTTCTTCATCAGATTCGTCGCTCAAATGGGAGACGACTCAAAAATCTTTGTTTTCGTGTTCGTCTTCTACTCCCTCTGTTATTGGTGATAGGTCATAGTAATGTCTCTCTAGAACTTCGTAGCTGCAAGATCGTCATTGGCCATTGTCCTTCTCTCATCAAATCTGACATCTCTCACTGTTTTCACAGTGTTGGTGTCTGGCATGTAGATTCTGTAGTATGACGAATTGTTGTCATAACCTACCAAAAATCCCTGTTTGGCTTTCTCATCAAGCTTCTTTTGAAGCTTATCAGGAATATGTGCATATGCTGCATAGCCAAAGATTTTGATGTGAGACAGGTTGGGCTTTCTACCCCACCATAGCTCATGTGGTGTCGTATGAGGAACACCAGACTTGCCTGTTCTGTTCTGGATGTATGCGGCTATAGCTACTACTTCAGCCCACAGTGCTCTTGGAGCTTTCGAGTAGGCCATCATGCATCTTGCTGCTTCCACTAGAACCATGTTCTTTCGTTCAGCAACACCATTGTGCTGCGGTGTGTAGGCTGCAGTTCTTCTGTGAATGATGCCACGATCATTGCAGAAGTCAGAGAAGCGATTTGCTACCTCGATTTGTTCTGATCTGCTTCAGTTTGCTACATGTGCATCTTTCTGTCAATTCACATATTCTATGAATTTGTCAAGTGCTTCAGATTTATTCTAAATGAAGTACACTTTGGCAAATTTGCTATAATCATCAATGAAGGTTATGTAATACTTTGAACCTCCTACTAAGATCACGTTGAATGGTCCGCAGATGTCAGAGTGCACTAGCTCCAGAATCTTTGTCATTCTGTAGGAGTCTTTGATGAATGGTGTGCGTGACATCTTGCCCGTCAAACATGCATCACAGGTGGTCGAACTTGTTGTATTCATGATGTTGACCCCTGTTATCGCTCCATGATGGCTTGCTTGGTAAAGTGCCATTGAATTCATGTGGCAGAGTCTTCTATGCCATAGAGTGGCTGGTGAGTCATCATGAGCTTGATGCACCTGATCTGCAGGTAGGCATACCTTTAGATGATATAGGTTCCCTTTCCTTCTGCCTTGAGCGATGAGAGTACTGGTACTGACATCAATCACATTGCATGCTTCGTAAAAAAACGTAACATGCATCCCTGCATCTGCTATTCTTGCTACAGATAGCAAGTCTTGTTGTGGAGTAGGCATGAACAAAACGTCTTCGAGTCGTCTGTCTCTGCCGTTGGTGTTGAGCCATAGTGAACCAATACCGTTCACTTGATGTCTAGATTCATTTCCAAGAACTATGAATCTTGAGGGACCTGCACTTCTGAAATCAGACATTATTCGTCTTGATGTCACGAAGTGTGAGGTGGCTCCTGAATCTAGGATCACCTCATGTGTGTCAAATGTTGATGCTACACACAAGTCTTCACAGATGTAGGCAGTCGAACAATTTCTATTCGTTCTTTCTTCGCCAATTTTCGAGCTCTCGGGATCCTCAATATAGGATGAACTATTGCTGTTCTCTTGTCTGTTCTGTGCTGACTTGTTTCTTGGGTTCTGGCGGCAATCCATGGCTGCATGACCCTTCTTATGGCAATGGATACACTCAATCCTGGGAGTGAGCCAGCAGGTATCTACTGTATCCACGTCTCTTCTGCATCTCACACAAGTCTTCTTGTCTGCACCTTGTTGTTTCGACCTCCCTTTGGTCTTCCAGTTGCTCTTGCTAGTACCCTCTGCTTGCTGGTCACAATCCTGCCTCTGATTGGACTCCTCTTAGGCTTGAACTATTTCTTGGATTTTTCTTTGTTGCCGTAGAGGGCTTGGTCAGAACATTTTTGTGATCAAGATGTTCTCTGGCCTCGACTTCCTCTCGAATCTCGACAATCGCCTTTTCGAGATTCATGGTAGGATCTTTTGCGAGCAGGGTCCTGGTTGTCTGGAATGATCTGGGTAAGGCTCTCAACAGGTACGTTAGCTGCTTCTCAGCTGACACATCGTTCTTTGCTCCAGAGTTGTGTAGTGATAGAAACAGATCTTTCATCTTTCTTACAAAAGAAGTGAGGTCCTTTTAATCCCACCGTAGATTCGTCAACTGATCTTCTAGCATCATAATTTGACTTCTTGATTTCATCTGAAATCTGAAAAGTTCGAAAGAATAGAGGTCTAATATAATAGAGAAATAGATTTAAGGACTTCCATATTTTGTAATTAATGAGATATCATTTAGGGATCGATCTATATCTCATAATTCCCAAAATACCCTAATAACAAACCGATGGATTTTGTTAGTATTATTATTACAGCAATCACTAACCATCGGTATACAGATCATTCTTACCTAAGAAATTCCCTTTGGAATCATTGATGTCCCATACCACCAGCTTTTCCTCCAAGAATCCTCTGCATCTAGATATGTTTTGCCCAAAAAGTCAAAAAGACTATTTGGCTATCCTATATTCAAATATAGGATCAAATTCACAACCAATTCCAGGAGATAATCCTAACAATTGAAATCCCTCATGCTCCTTTAGTGTTACTCCAAGAATACCATTCCACATTGTACCCAACATGGACAAAACAGAATGTATCATCCAAGTACAATCGAAATGTTTTAAATGTGTTCACTAACCCAAAAGAAACATAGATTTCAATAAAACCGAATACCATACTATCTTAGATATCCAAATATCTATTTCATAATTGAAAAAGTTCTATGGTGTCCATGGTCAAGAAAGCCAAAGCTATTTGCTTGCCTAATCTTATCTCCAAGAACTTCAAGCCATGTGAGGCTTGTGCCATATCTAAGTCTCATAAGAAGCCTTTTTCAAAGTCATTTATCAAGACTACACATCCATTAGAGCTCATACACTCGGATGTGCACTTGTCATCTTCAAAGAGCAAGGGTGGTGCTATTGCTTTGTAACTTTCATTGATGATTTTACAAGATTAACTTAGGTATATCTTTTAGCTTCAAAGTCTATGGTGTTTGACTATTTCCTAAAGTTCAAAGCTCTAGCTGAAAAATAATTTTCATTCAAAATCAAGATTCTTAGAAGTGATGGAGGTGGTGAGTAGACTTCCAATAAATTTCATGATTATTGTGAGCTTGAAGGCATTAAAAGGGAGTTTTCTTGTGCATATACACCATCTCAAAATGGGGTGGCTGAAAGAGAGAATAGAACCTTGTCTGAATGTGCCAAAACCATTAGAATTGAGATATCCTTGCCAAAAGACTTTTGGGGTGAGGCCATCAATTGTTCAAACTATCTTTGCAATCGACTCCCTCATGTTGCACTTGGAGGAAAGTCACCATATGAAGCACTTTATTTGAAGAAACCTAAGATTGATCACCTTAGAGTATTTGGATGCATATGCTTTGTCCATATTCCCTTGGAAACGAGAAAGAAGGATGATCCTTGTGCAAGCAAAGGAGTAATGGTTGGATATTCATCCAGCAAGAAAGCCTATCGAATCTACATGCTCTCTACTTCTAAAGTAATTGATAGTAGAGATGTAGTTTTTCATGAAGAAGAAAAGTCCAATCTTGGAGGGGCCGAGATCAAGCAATCTCAAAATCTATCACCTTTTGTTATTGAAGACAATCAACATATGGAGGAGTCTAGATTTGAAGATGGAAGTCCTCAGATTTTCACTCCTAGAAGATCCATGAGGGAGAGATCTGAGCCTAAGAGGCTCACTTATGATGACAAAGGAGAACAAGTGGATCTTGATTCCACTTATGCTTATTTTGTTTCTCACGAGGAGCCCAAAGATGTCCAAGAAGCCCTCAATACCAAGGAGTGGTATGAGGCCATGAAGATTGAATATGATGCCTTGATCACCAACCACACATGGGAGCTAGTGGATCCACCACCTAACATGCATATCATTGGATGCAAGTGGGTGTTCAAGATCAAGTACAATCATGATGGCTCCATCAACAAGTACAAGACAAGATTATGTGCTAAAGGCTTTGCACAAATATTTGGCCTTGACTATGAAGAAACCTTTGCTCCTGTAGCAAAGATGGTGACAATAAGAATCATAATCTCTCTTGCCTTATTTTCTAAGTGGAAAATGTATCAACTTGATGTCTCCAACGCTTTTTTGAATGGCCATCTTGAGGAGGAGATATACATGGAACAACCTCAAGGATTTATCAAGGATAAATATAAGGCGTGTTTGCTATTTAGATGTCTTTATGGCTTGAAGCAAGCACCTAGATCATGGTATTCAAGACTCAACAACTTTCTACTTTCATTAGGATTTGTGCTTAGTGACTATGATCCTTCTATGTACTTAAAGTTTGATGGTAGTAATATTGTCATTCTTCTAATCTATGTAGATGACATTATTCTTAGTGGAAGCTGTTTGATGCTAGTTCAAGAAACTAAGGATGCATTATAAAGAGAATCTAAAATGCAAGATCTAGGAGAGATCCATTACATTTTAGGCCTTGAGATTGATTTTCATGAAGAGTATGCTTTTATTTGTCAATCTAGATATGTCATTTCTATGTTGAGAAAATTCAATATGCAAAATTGTAAAGGCATAGATACTCCCATGGAGCAACATGTAAAAGATCCTACTAAAGGTGATGAAAGATCCTTCAAGGACATCACACTTTATAGGAGTCTTATAGGCTCTTTAATTTGGCTTACTATAACTAGACCCGATTTGAGCTATTGTGTGCACAAATTGAGTCAATTTATGCAAGATCCTAAGATCCAACATTGGAAGATGGCCAAGAGAGTTCTAAGATATGTATCGTTTACTCAAGATTATGGTTTATTGTACAAGAATGAAGATCTAACCATTGTTGGCTATTCGGATTCCGATTTTGCAAGTGATAAAATGGATCGAAAGTCCATTAATGCATATACTATCTTTCTTGGAGGCAATCTTGTGTCTTGGCTTTCAAAGAAGCAAGATACCATATTTCTATCTTCTTGTGAGGCCAAGTACAAAGCACTCACTACAACAACTAAAGAGGTGCTTTGGATCAAGAGGTCAATCATGGAGCTAAAGTGCATCAAAGAGGATGATCTTCCCTTGATCAAATGTGACAACATATCGGCCCAAGCTCTTGAAACAATCCTATTTTTCATGCAAGAAGCAAACATATAGAAGTGGCACACCATTTTGTAAGGAAAAAGCTCATTGGAGTTGAAATAAATTTGGAACATGTCGACACATCTTCATGTATTGCTAATCTTTTCACAAAGCCACTTTGCAAAAGTGCCTTCTCAAAGCATAGATCTAATCTTGGTCTTATCTCAAGATCGATGCTTGATCCACATTAGATACATTATTAGGAGGAGTATTGAGATATTGAAAAATCTATCTAATGTTGAAAGTAGGGGTCTTAAAAATGCCAAAGATGAATTGAGCTCTTTTGGCTTAGTAAAGACCCATCTTAGAATAAAATATTCAAGGTAGGTAGAAGTAGAAACTCGAGCTACCATAGGAATTGCCATTTGTACTTTGCATGCCACATTTAATGCATGAAAAGGCTAGGTGGCACAATTAGACATATTGAGGTGGCTTGAATAACTCTAGATAGCTTGAGTGGTGGATTCACAACTCCAATTCAACTCAAAGAAGGAAAGGAGTCCATGGATCTATATATATGTGATGTACTCTCATTGAGAAAATGATGAAATTTGTGTGAATTGCAAATTTGGAGACTAAGCTCTTTGTGCCCTCTCTCTCTACTCGAGTTTTGTACATTCATATTCTCTCTCTAGCCGAGTTGAGGCATTTATTGCACTTAGTTTCATGTTTTGTTAACAGATCTTGCTTGTAACACAATGATATTTCTTGTATGATCAGCTTTCCTATTGTCAATCAATGCTAGTATGATCTTTATGGTATTATTGGGCTTAGGAGGTCAAAAGTACATGTGTAGGGCATCCCACATGTGTGAATTCAACAAACAGAACAAAACATGAAACAATCTCATTATCTGATCACATAACTCATTCAAAATTGAAAGAAGTTCTGCTAAAAGTTATGCTTAACAGCTTCGGCTAATTCCCTGCATACATTATTTAGAATTGTTACTTGTTGGTGTCGCCTAAGAATCCATGTTAGAGTAACTAGTTCAGTAAAACGTAAGAAATGTGTGTGACGCAAACAGAGTAGTATCACAATCAATTACAGATCATATAGAGTGTATTCGCTCAAATGATAAGAAGTAATTCTGTGAAAGATAGCAGAGGGAAAGAATGCTCAAGCTATATGAACTTGCTCTTCACTCTCTATTGATACTTAGCTTTGCATAGAAATGCGTCAATACAATGGCACATAGTGCTGTCCTTATAGGAACGTTCTCCAGCCTCAATGTTGTTTATGAACCGTCAAAATGTCGGTTCTGAACTACTACTACCTCTCTTATAGAACGTCGCAACTTCTACTCTAAATATGAATTTACAAAGTGCAAATAGGCCTTTACATGAATTTAGGCACTATAGCACATTTACGTATATAGAAATTGAAATTTTTTTACAATATATAACAAAAAATTGGACAATGTGGGATCATGAGACTCCACATATCCCCTTCCTCAGCTATGCAGTGGCTCGCAAACAACTGATTTACATCCTTCTCTATCGCTTCCTACTGGCTGGCTTGCTGTGAAAAATGGCCTTGGCTCGGGCTTCGTTCTCTTCATTTACTTACTCCAATGTCATTCCTTTTGTAGCCAGGAAATAATTGTTCTTTTGATTATAGTCTTCTTGAAATGACAAGTTCGGATAACCCCCCATTCCTTGATTGCCCATTGCTGCGAGAGGGTTATCAATCAATGTATTATTAACAAGATGCATGTACCAACTATCCTCAGTCAGGATTTCAGACATTTCAGCAAAAGGGACAGTTAGTGAAAGGGCAGCATATGTATATTCGGGAAATCTTGCTTTAATGTACAGTTGTTGAACAGACAGAAGGGCACACGAAATAAGAGAAGCAATATTTACATGGCTGTACGTGTAATATGGTCTAGTTATTGGATTAGTGGAGCAAAGTATATTATTTGTTTTTACTTCCTCCAAATAACGAGAATAGTTAGCTTTCCAATCTGTGTAGATTGTGAAAGATTTCAGATTCTTAAGATCCAATCTACTTGAATGATCTTTGGTTAGAAAGAGAAATACACTACCAATCTCACCAATGTTGAAAAATCAGCATCTACACACAAATTGAGATGCAAACACTAATAGAAATTGATCAAACTTGAATGAAATGATTATGTACTATTGTTGTCTGTACAAAACCAGCAAGCTACTATATTTTACATGTGTGGATCCAAAAATAACAATTATAGATCATTCTACTCATAGAATTGCAAGCAATCACCAAGATAGTGCACCAATGGATAGTAGAACCCAAGAGAACCATGTATAAGCATGAAATGAGATAGAGAAGAGAGAAGATTGCTCTCTCCATGAATTACATCCTTTTATAACAGGTCCAAACCCTATTTGGCCACTTGCCTTTTCCTTCAAAATGCTAACCCTACTAATTTTGGGTCTAGATTCAATGTACCCAACTATTCAAATTGAATCTACTCAAACTCGCATTCTAACTTTTCCAAAATTTCAAAAAGTGTTTATTCAAATGAAATTTAGACTAATGAACTTTCAAAAGTCAACCTCCAAGTCTAAAACAAGTTTTGGCCTCAATATGCCAAATATGAAAATATTGCAAAATGTGATGAAACTAGTTGAATCTTTCACACTCCCTCTTCAACTAGTTTTAGCATAGACTTTGATAATACTCCAAGTGAAGTCCTATGCTTCATAAACAAGTCTTTTTCCAATGCTTTGGTGAAGATATCAGCTACACATTCCCTTGAAGACACATGTTGAAGCTCCACCTTCTTTGCAATGACTTGCTCCCTCACAAAATGATATTGTATCTTAATAAGCTTGCTCCTAGCATGAAAGATAGGATTGGATGCCATTTATTGGGCTGGTTGATTGTCACAAAAGATGAATGGGCTCTCTGAAAAATCCAGCAAGTGAAGATCCTTGATTATCCTCTTGATCCATACCATCTCCTTTGTGCAGTGTGTAAGAGCTTTGTACTCGGCCTCACTAGATGGCAACGAGATAGTGGCTTGTTTCTTTAACATCCATGATATAGCTCCATCACCTATGAAAATACAATAAGCATTAATGGATTTCATATCCATTACATCTCCAGCATAGTTTGAATCTGAAAATCCAAGATTAGATGATGTTCCCTCATACAATATGCCAAAATCTCGAGTTCCAATGATGTACCTCAAAACTCGCTTTCCTAGCTTCCAATGCTCCTCACTAGGATCTTGCACGAATTGACTCAATCTTCCAACACAATAGCTTAGATCAGTTCTAGTAATGGCTAGATAGATGAGTGAACCAACTAGTTTCCTATAGAGAGTAATGTCCTTGAAGGATCTTTCATTACCTCTTATAGTTAGCTTTACATTAGACTCCATAGGTGTATCAATACCTTTTGCATCTACCATATGAAATCTTTCTAGAATAGAATTAGCATACTTCTCTTGACAAATTAAAGTAGATTGAGAAGATCTAATGACTTCTATTCCTAAAATGTAATGCAAATTACCAAGATCATGCTCCTCAAACTCCTTCTTAAGAGCATTCTTGATATCCTCCACATCTTGATTGTCTCCACCACTCAAGATGATATCATCCACATAGATTAGTAAGATGGTAACACGATTTCCAGCAAACCTATAATAAAGTGAATGATCATACTCACTCATAACAAAGCCTTGAGAGAGTAAAAAAGTATTAAGCTTAGCATACCAACTCCTTGGTGCTTGCTTAAGGCCATACAAACTCTTTTGTAGAAGACACACATGTTTTGGCTTTGTTGATGAAATGTAGCTCTCGGGTTGCTCCATGTACACTTCCTCCTCAAGATCACCATTCAAGAATGCATTTGAAATGTCCATTTGCCATAGATCCCATCCATAAAGTGTAGCAAGTGAAATGATGACTCAAATGCTTACCATCTTTGCCACGGGTGCAATCTCACTTCGCATATTTCGGGAAGTGGCTGGAGATGTTACCTTCGTATTTTTCTCTCACTTCACATTTTTTGCAAAAAAGCCGAAGGTGTTAAAAACAGTTCATTTGTTGAAGTGACTGTTTTGTCACAATTTTGTGAAAAAAGGCGAAAAAGACGAAAAAGGTGAAAGAGCCGACAAAAAGTTTACTTCTTTAAAATAGTTGAAAAGAAGTTACTGTTGGAAAATAGTGACATTCATGAAGTTGTCGAAAAGTCAGAGACTTCGGTGACTTTGGAGACTTCAGTGTTGAGTGACTTGATTGTTGAAGAAATCGAGGGTGATCAGGCCTTCGATGTTCTTCATGATGCTTTGACATTCGAATGTAAAATTTTTGAAAAATCAGGATTGATGCATGAGTTTATTTCTTATATGCAAATCTATGATCTTGTTTGCTAGAAATTTAACTTGGTATTAAAGCCAGTAGGATTGTGCCCATGACATAGGAGAATTTTAAAAACTATTTTTTTTTAAAAATTTGCATGCTATGGTTGAAATTTGGCACTATTGTAGCGTCAAAGCATATGTTCAGGCATTATGAAGTTTGTCGAGAGCAATGAGAGTATGAGACTTCCTTTCCTAAAATTTGAGCAACGAGAGCAATATTGAGACTTCATTTTCCTATTTGCAAAGTTTTACTTCCATCACACTTCCAATAGTAGGAATGTAGTGGGCTGACATGGGCACATGCAAAAGCATTATAGAGACTATGTCTACATGTAAAAATGTGCCCTACTACCATTCTCTATTGTGTGATTGATTGTCAATTCTATCCCTACATTAGTATCCTATCATGTGGCTCAAGGATGATGCTATTGGAGATTGTTCAATAGCTTCTACATGCTTTGGGTGGTTTAGCTCCACTGTTATTCCTTTGTGTGTGTTTTGTAAGCAATCTTGAGGTGCATCTCCTTAGTGGTATTAGAGCTAGGCTTACGAACATGAAATCGATTTTTGGTAAGATCAATTGCTTTTTCTTCCTGGTGGTAATTAGGAGTGCGATCCGAACATATTCAAATTGACATACAAGTTTGTAGGTTTGCATAGATACAAAAGAAACATGTTCGAAAGGAATTTGTCTAATGAAACATAATGTTAACCAATAGAAGAATTACAAGTGTACATTTGTTGACGTGTCCTCCTTGTCTCTTCTTATTAAACCAATGCAAAAAAACCATGTAAAAATGTGCAACTGTTCATTGAGCCTCAAATTGTTTGACTCATCTCATAATATTCCTTATTCGGATCTCTTTGATAGAGGTCGAGTCTATTCAGTTAAGTCCTTAGAATATGTGCCTTAAAATTAGAGATGTCTTGTATTAAAGATGATCCTTTAATTCCAGAAGTTTGAAAGTCGATATAATGTGTGTTTGGCCTTCGTTACTTTTATATTCGAATGTCTCCTTTGATAGATATTAGATCTTTACTAGAACCAAGGTGATCTCCTTCTTGTAAACTCATCTTCAAAGGACTAGCATGAAATATGGGATGAGCCTTGATCTCTCGATAAATCTAATTGCTAAGCTAAAGATCCAATGTTTTTCAAAGTTTCATATGGTCCACTATAATGAGCAGATAACTCGTAGTGCCTTCCATTATGCAATACAATAGAATCCCTTGGAATTCTAAGATATGTGAGAGATTTCAACAAGTTTAGTCATATTCTGGTAAATTGTCATTGAGGCGAGAACTCATTTTAGACTTAGAGATAAAGTGTTTGAAATTATATTACGAGTTAACAAATCTTTTTATGGAAGATTTATGGATTAACTTATAAATGATTTGGGTAAGGATCTAAATGTGGTGTTATACTAGTAAATTGAATTCTTCACCTAGACATTTGAGATTTTTGAATCATTGGCAATTAACTTGAGTAGTTGATTACTCCAGGATGAAGTTAGTTGGTAAAACGATCAGTGTGATGTGGGTTCACCAAAAACTGATGGTTTTGAAATATATAGCTTGTAAGACACATGATTAGTGAATCATTTAGGGTCACCAGTTAAAATTATGTGCATTGGATATACAATATTCTTGGGATAGAGTATTCCTTAGTTAAAAAATAGACTTAAGTCATTTATGATTGAATCCCAGAGTGCTCAATTGGATAACGAATCATAATGAATCCAAGAATAATAACTGAATTGATTTTCAGCAGGATTTTGGGTATCTAGATGTGATTCTAGATTGTAATCTAAAGTTTTTTGTAGTTGAATATGATTGCCATTTTGGTATGCATTCAATCTATAAATACCAGTTGTTTATAGAACTTGAACCTTGCACTTCAGTTAAAGAATCATGTTTTCAAAGTATTCCTAAATCCAGTATTTTCTTAATGGAAAGATTTTGGAATGACTCTTACTTTTCCTGAGTTATGTTGGACATGTACTCTAGTATCATGTAAATGATTAAGTTTGGATTCCAGAAAATTATGATTGACGAATCATACGAATCTAAATATTTATGATTGATGGATCATAAATAGATACTTAATTATTTTCAGAGGATTATACGGAATTGGGATGATTCTTAAGTGTGATGATTAATTCTTGATCTATTATTTGAGTAAGAATTTAGATCAGTGTTTTGAATCTCTCTACTCCAGTATTTTATTTGAGAACCTATGGATCTCACAGACATTCTCACAAGACTCAGTATTTTATTTGTAGAGAATTTAATTTATCTAGTGGATGTTATTCTGCTACAGTTTATGGTCTGCAAATGCCTGAGTACTGTTCTTCATTTGATTGGATCTCCAGTTATCATAGGAGACAGACAAGTCTATTAAGATGAATGAATGTCATTTTCTTGTATTTGGTGCTAGAAACAAGAGCACTTAACTCAAAAGAGTATTTGGCATACTCAGAGTTGAGTTTTAATCATTCTATATCTTGATGATTCTCCTAGAGATTCTAATTGAATGAAATATCATATCTTAGAATTTGGATTCTAAGGATATTTGTACTTGAAAACTTATGAATTATTTGCCAGAGTTTGTGGATGATTTTCGATTGTAATTGATATATCTCAAAAGAATAGAAATAATGGCTCATAGTTCTCCCTCGAATCACCTGACAAACATCACCAAAAGATAACATAAAGTCGAGGTCCGTCATACAGACCTCTAAACTACTTTTAGTAGTGAATTGAAGTGGTAATTGAGATTCTCTTTAGCTGGTATGGTACTGAAATGTCTACGTTTTCCTCAAGATTCTATCCTCTAGAATAGGATCAGAATTATAATATCTCTTGTTCTTCTCAGATCTATGATGGGTAAAATGCAAGGCTCGATCGATTCCATTATCTCCTCGAGTCTCGCTGCTCCAAAAAGAGATACTATACGTTGACAATACATGATTTTCAAATCGACTAACAGAACAATATTCAAGTGAGATGTATTAACATAAGGGATGTTAGGTTCGAGCGGAAGATTTGAGTGGAACATCTTCCCTGATGATAGCTTAGAATTTCATGATACATGGCATGTCTCCCTTATAACGATAGTCTCTCACTTCCTCGAAGCACACCTCACTCTCTAGAAAAGGATTAGAATTCGAATATTTCGAGAATGATACAATTTGTAATAGAAGACAAATTCAAGTAAATTGAGACTATTCGTAGTCTCAATTTATAGAAGTCAATTTTAAATATCAAAACAAATGACGACCTCAAAAGAGTCACATAGCATGTCACCAACAAATTTCTTTAACATCTTTCTTCTTAATATGATAGTGTGATTATGGTCTTAGTATGTATCATAAACAATTCTCTGTATCATTGACAAAAAGAACAGAAATTTCATAGACAAACCTTTACACTTTGTATGTCTAGTTGACAGTTACAAAATCGAAAATTGGAAAAATATCGCCATTAGAATCGAGCACCAAAACTAAAGAACAAACTTTCAATTGTCTGTAAGATGAAACTTTAATTAAAAAATGCATGAAACTTTTTAGATCATTAGATTAAGGCCCATAATCTTGTATGTAAAACATAATTAGAAAACTGGCATTTATCGTTCCCAAGTTAGAAACAGATCACCCTGATAGCAAGTCAATTTCCAAACTAACTATCTATTGTCTCATTTATTCCACCTCTATTTTAAGACTATATGACTATGCCTTGTGGTTCTTTTGATCCTAATCCAATCTCTATTTGTTGTATATCTACTATGTATTCTCTAAGCCTATTCAATTGTGTTTAACATGCAAACTCCAAAGGCCATAGTACCGCTCGAACTCCAAGGCCCTATAAGGGCTAGAGACAAGGACACATAGCTTGAAACACACATTCCAAAAAGTTGAAACACTCAAGCACTAATATGCAAGAATATGCTCTGCTCGAGTTAAATTCTAGTGAACGCACATCTTTGAATTTTCTTCGGTAGTAAATCTTCTCCAATCTAGTTTTCTTTAGTCGATTTTTTCTTCTTGGTGCTAAATGTTTTCATCGCAACATATTTTTTTTGCTACTACAAAGAATCATGATGATTTTTTGCATGTTTCAAGGAAAAATCCTTGAATTGATCATTCGTACAATTGGTGACTTTAAATGAGAGCAGAAATTAAATCAAGTTAAAAAAAATACATTTTCCAGTTGTTCTCAATGGATTGCTACTAAATCGAGCAATTCTAGTGTTTGATGTACAAATGCATGGCTACTCTATCAATTGGTTTATTTATTTTTGTGCAAGCCAAATTGCTGCATACTATTGCACCTTTTTGGAAGTGAGTAAATGGCCTAAACTTGAATACTTTTCAAGTGTATGACTGTGTGCTTCTGGCTCAAGCATTGTACAATGTATACTACTGTCGAAGGACACTAGAATCTTCACCCACTCATTTACAACCAACAAAAACACACATAAGATCTCCAAAATCATTTGACATCAAAGTTTACTTTGTGGTATAAACAACTCACAATCACCTCACAATCACAATTTGAAACCTTTAAATAAACTTTTGTTGGACATTAAATACTATCGTTTTTCTATCTCGGAGTACCTTAAGTGTCTTTCTCCATTCATGGAGTTACATATTAGATTTTATAACTTCGTCGTCACTTTGTTTGCAGCATTGTTTTGAAATTTTCATTTGTGTTATTTTTGTGCAATGTTTGGCTATACTTGATATTCTTCTCATAAGCTCAATACTTAATAAGCTAAATGATGGATTGCCACCTATAGTTTTGGGCTCAACGATAATTTCAAAAATGTCTAGTTAGAGCAGTTTTTTGCTTCTGATCTAATGTCCAAAATACAGGAGTTTAGGGCATATAGATATGGGCATCTAACTCGAGCAGTGCTCGAGTAGACCAGATTTATGCCAGGCTTTGAATGTCCAAGATCTAATACACATGAGTTTGGTCTGGACAAAATTTCCATGTGACTCGAGTAGTGCTCGAGTTAGACCAGACTTATGCTAGGCTTTTATTGCAAGAATTTAAATTAAGCTACTCAATCAAACCAACTCGAGCAATACTATTTGTTAAACCAGATTATTCCTGGGCTTTTTGACAAAAATTTAGAAGTCTATTAAGCTACTCAATCAAACCAAAATTTCTAAGGCATATTAACTCGCAACATATGGTATTTGCACAAATTAGTTTTGGTTGGATAGATAATTGCATCTAGCCCGAGTAGTGCTCTAGTTAGAGCATATTCTTTCTTTGCATTCATTGTCCAAAATCTAATACACTTGACTTTGGGGCATACAGATATGGGCATCCAACTCGAGCAGTGCTCGAGTTAGGACAAGTTCTTGAATGACAATAATTGTCCAAGATCTAATACACATGAGTTTAGGCTGGACAGAATTGTTATTTAACTCAAGTAGTGCTCGAGTAAGAGCATATTCTTGCATATTAGTGCTCGAGTGTTTCAATTTTTTGGAAAGTGTGTTTCAATTTGTGTGTCTTTCTCTAGTTCTTATAGGGCCTTGAAGTTCAAGCAGTATTCTAGTCAGAACATATTTTTGCTTGACTTTTAATGTCCAAAATACATAGGAGTTTAGGGCATACTGATATGGGCATCTCTCAAGTTAGACAAGATTGCAACTAGGCTATGAATGTCCAAGATCTAATCACATGAGTTTGGTTTGGAAAAAATTTGTATGTAACTCGATCAGTGCTCGAGTTAGACCAGATTTATGCTGGGCTTTTATCGCAAGAATTCAAAATTCTAGTAAGCTACTCAATCAAACCAAAATCTTTTGAGGCATATTAACTAGCAACATAATGGTATTTGTGCACATGAGTTTTGGATGGACAGATATTTGCATCTAACTCGAGCACTGCCCTCGAGTTAGAGCACATTCTAGCATTACTTTCATTTTCCAAAATATTAGGCTTTGAGTATTCAAGATCTAATACACATGAGTTTAAGCTAGACAAAATCTATATCCAACTCGAGCAGTGTAGGTGTCATGTTAGATTTATGCTGGGCTTTCATCACAAGAATTCAAATATGGGCATCTAACTCGAGCAGTGCTCAAGTTAGGGCAAGTTCTTGAATAACAGTTGTCCAATATCTAATACACATGAGTTTAGGCTGGACAGAATTTGCATCTCACTCGAGTAGTGCTCGAGTTAGAGCATATTCTTGCATATTAGTGCTCGAGTGTTTCAGCTTTTTGGAATTTGTGTTTTAAGTTGTGGGTCTTTGTCTCTAGCTCTTGTAGGGCCTTGAAGATCGAGCAGTACTCTAGTTAGACCAGATTTTTGCTTGACTTCTAATGTCCAAAATACACAGGAGTTTAGGGCATATAGATGTGGGCATGTAACTTGAGCAGTGCTTGAGTTAGACAAGAGTTCAGGTAGGCTTTGAATTTCCAAGATCTAATACACATGAGTTTCAAGCTGTGTGTCTTTGTCTCTAGCTCTTCTAGGGCCTTGAAGTTCAAGCAGTACTCTAGTCAAAGCATATTTTTGCTTGACTTCTAATGTCCAAAATACACAGGGGTTTAGGGCATACTAATATGGGCATCTCTTGAGTTAGACAAGATTTCTGCTAGGCTTTGAATGTCCATGATCTAATAC
The DNA here is from genome assembly GCA_029204225.1 of Diphasiastrum complanatum. Classification (NCBI taxonomy): domain Eukaryota; kingdom Viridiplantae; phylum Streptophyta; class Lycopodiopsida; order Lycopodiales; family Lycopodiaceae; genus Diphasiastrum; species Diphasiastrum complanatum. The sequence continues at coordinate 46,787,672 of CM055107.1, forward strand.
ACATGAGTTTGGTCTGGAAAAAATTTGTATGTAACTGGATCAGTGCTTGAGTTAGACCAGATTTATGTTGGGCTTTTATCACAAAAATTCAGAATTCTATTAAGCTACTCAATCAAATCAAAATCTTTGAGGCATATTAACTAGCAACATAATGGTATTTGCGAATATGAGTTTTGGATGGATAGATATTTGCATCTAACTTGAGCACTGCCCTCGAGTTAGAGCATATTCTAGAATTGCTTTCATTTTCCAAAATATTAGGCTTTGAGTGTTCAAGATCTAATACACATGAGTTTAAGCTGGACAAAATTTATATCCAACTCAAGCAGAGCAGGAGTCATGTCAGATTTATGTTGGGCTTTTATCACAAGAATTCAAATATGGGCATCTAACTCAAACAAAGCTCGAGTTCGGGCAAGTTCTTGAATAACAAAAATTGTCCAAGATTTAATACACATGAGTTTAGGCTAGACAGAATTTGCATCTCACTCTAGCAATGCTTGAGTTAGGGCATATTCTTGCATATTAGTGCTCGAGTGTTTCAGCTTTTTGGAATTTGTGTTTTAAGCTATGGGCCTTTGTCTCTAGCTCTTATAGGGCCTTGAAGATCGAGCAATACTCTAGTTATTGTAGATTCTTGCTTGACTTCTGATGTCCAAAATACATAGGAGTTTAGGGCATACAAATATGGGAGATCCATATTTGTATCCCTAGCATCTCATTTTGAGTGGAAGATCCATCAAATGGATGTGAAGTCCGCATTTTTGAATGGTGACTTAGAGGAAGAAGTTTACGTGGTCCAACCGCAGGGCTTCATGGCAAAATGACAAGAACAGAAGGTACGTAAACTACACAAAGCACTTTATGGCCTTAAGCAAGCGCCATGCTCATGGTATGGACGCATTGACAAATACTTTCTTTCTCATGGGTTTGTAAAAACAAACTCAGATCCAAATTTTTATGTTCTTATAAACAAAGATAGCATTGCCTTGATTGTACTTTACGTTGATGATATCATTATCACGGGCAATGATGAGAACCTTACTCATTCTATCAAAGCCAACTTATGCAAGCAGTTTGAGATGACAGATTTAGATCTTATGCACTACTGCTTGGGTGTCGAAGTATGGCAAACTGGCAGTGAAATTGATGTAAGATCTAGCATTATATTGTCATGCACTGAAGACGAAATAATTTTTATAGCTTTGTCATTTCTTAAACTCCATTCTTGAAATTCTTTGCCAAGAGTAGCTACTAGCTTCTCCTCTATTGGTTCTACCCATTGTTAGAGACCTTCACCCTTCAATATGAGTGAAGTCTTTAATTTTCTAATCAAGTAGTTTGAACCTTATGGTTCCAAGATTGTAGATCCACCTTCATAGTCAATAAAGCAGTGTTCTCTGAAGCCCTTGGACTGCCTATCGATGGCTCTGCCAATCCAACGTCCAAGGACTCCAATGATGAAGCAACATACTTTTTGTCGAAATGTTATGTACCAAGCAAAGGGTACAAAATCACAATGGTAAAGGATGTGCAGATGAAATTTTTTTTGCAATTATGCCAAACCCAAGTGCTGTTCATCACCAATACTAATGCTACCATCTATGCTCAAAATTTTGGGTACCTGGTTGATGCACTGGCAGGACAGTGGTACGCTTTGGCACTATTGCCTACCAAGCATTTCTGTGCTAGGTCAAGCATAAAAAGCTTGCTACAGTGAGAGCACATATCTCACACCTATGCGACCATTTCGGCATTATGACAGAAATAGAGCATGGTGTATTGGCAGGAAGGATGCTGACGACCACGAAGATATATCTATCCATAGCCTCCTGCAGAGCACCTTTGTTCCACCAACTCAGCCAGAAGCCACTGCAACTATGGAGGTCGACACAGCAGAAACTCTGAAGAAAACATAATCAGATGCTGTTGCACATACTATTCCTAAGCCCTCTACTACAGCCAACACTTTGGCAGTCGTCCCGATCACAAATGGGTTTTCTCAGAAACCAAAGAGCCTGACATCCACGAATGACAAAGATACTATCTTCGACAACCAGATGCAAGATAAAGGCAAAGGGGTTGATGAGGAGGCCACGTATATTGATGATGATGACAGAGAGAATCTTTAAAGGTGGTACCATCAGTTCTCCTTGGGTGCCAAAGAAATTGTGAGCAAGCTTCATGCATATGACATGCACATCCAGGACAACATGATGCCGCTATTCCATCATTCGGATGAGATGAGCAACAACATCAAAATGTTGGCTACAAAGGTTGCATCATTGGAGGAAGAGAATAAGCTACTAATAGAGTGAAATTGCTCCCTGGGCCATATGCTTTAGCAATCAAATTAGGAAGCCCAAGCTTTTCAAGATAGAAATCAGGCACTCTAGGCCAAATCTGCAGAGATGCAGAAAATTTTTGATTCTTTAACCTCCGAGCTCAATAAGGTCAAGGAAAAAAAGAGTACTCTACAGACCACACTTGAAGCGGAGACTGAGAGGAGAATAAATATAGAATTTGCCTTGTAGCTGTGTAGTAGCTCTGGATCAATCCAGATTGATCCTCTTAAGCTACAGTCTCTCCAGGGCTAGATGCTCAAAAATTTTCGAGTCAAGTTTCTTCTTTCGATTGAAAACGACAAGATGCTAGTCGAAGAAGAACTCGCCGAGCTGAAGGAGATGTCTTTTGAGACTACTATCTGCTCTGGGCTAGATGCACATGAGGAGTATTTGCAGGCCTTGAAGAAGATTGATGAGATGGTAAAGCAGCTCCAGGCAGCCCAGAATTGTACGAGGGTTAGCCGATCATCTAGAGTATGTAGAGGCCTGCATAAAAATGATGATGATAATGTAGAAATATTAGCAATTATTTACATTAAGACAATAAGGCAACGTCCAATAGTAGGACAGCTAATTAGGTCATACATCATAATGGCCAATGGGCCATAATGAGCTGGCATCCATCCAGTTGATAATTTCTGGAAATTTACTTACTATAAGATTAGGACAAGTCTTTAGCTTCAAGACGAGTGGAATGTTAACTGTCAAATCAACCGACATGGCCGAAGTGGACGAAGTGGCTGAAGTGTCGTGGAAGCGAGGCGGTTCTCTTTCCATCTTCTCCTTCTTAATTGCGAACGATTTTGTGTCTTTGGACTTTCTTTTGTGAGGAAGCTGTTTACAGGATCCCAGACATGCGATTGCACATCACTTAACACAACACAAGACAAAGCGATGCACAAAAATAGAGCGACTGTATTATCAATTTAATTTTAGAGCGAGATCATTAGTATCTCGCTCGTTGGCGGAATGACACTCTGCTCTTTCGTTGTGTTCTGCTCGTTGGCAGACTTTCATGCACAACTATAGTTTTCTTGCTTTCCTACTCTACTCGCTACGTCTCTCTCTATCTCTTATTAGAACTCTATATTCAGATTCATGGTTATGATCCAGAAAGGATAGTTTATACCTCCACTGTGTGGAGTTTACAAGATAGCTAAATGTAGAATCACAAGACTAGTTAACACTAATTAACTAGTTAGTTAGTCTCTGTCGTTGCCATTCATTTCAGCTGGGCGGGCGTGAAGCCCATTGAGCTGCCAGCTGGCAGCGTGAAAGATTTCTCTTTGTTTTGTTTTGCTTTTGTTCTTTTCGTTTCTTTTGTAGTCTTTTGTTTTGCGCCCCTTTGCAGTTTGCGGTCCTAGAGGTATGTTTACGATTCACGAGCATACTCACCATCATTGGTCGTGTAGATCACCCTCTTGTCATCTCCATGTGCCAACAAAGAAGTGAAGTACTCTTTGTGAAAGGTCATGTGTGAACTTGCTCCACTATCAATCCACCAAGGATCTAGATCTCCATCATTAGCAAGCATACATAAAGAAATTACAAAAGCATCATCATTTGCATCTTGAACATCCAAACCATCCTTATCAAGAGTAAGATTACCTTGCTTGTCTCCTTGATCTCTCTTTTTCTTGTAGCACTCACTTGCAAAGTGTCCTTTGATGTCACAATAGAAGCACTTGAGCTTTGATCTATCCTTCTTTTTGCCACTTGAAGAAGCATCCACATGATCTTGCCCTTTCGACCACTTACTTTTGGTTTTGCCCTTGAATTTGCCCTTTGTGAACATAGCATCCTCTTGAAGTGTCGATGTAGATCCACTTCTTGCTTGAAGCCTATATTCCTCATTGATCAAAATCTCTTGAAGATCCATAAAACTTGGCAAAATCTTTTGAATAGCAATACTTTGAACAATATTAGCATGAGCATCCAACAAGCCATTAAGAATTACTTGAATAAGCTCTCCTTCCTTAATGCTTTCATCAATGCAAGCCAACTCATCATTCAATGCTTTCATTCTCAAAACAAAAGTACTTGGACTTTTTTCATTCTTTTGCAAACAAGAAAAGTTTTGCCTTCTTAGAGTCAACACTCTAGAAGTAGACTTGGACTCATAAAGCTTCTTCAATGAATCCCAAGCATCCTTAGATGAAGTACTCTTACCAACCTCCTTGAGAAGCTCATTGGTAACATTCATCTTGATTATGTGTAGAGCCTTCTTGGCCCTCTTATTATATTTCACTTGATATTGTTGTGTTACTGGTCTCTCCTCAAAATTACAACAACATCCAAAACATCATTCATCTCAAGAAGTGAATCCATCCTCACTTTCCACAATGAATAGTTACTTGACATAAGCCTATCATTGGCTTCCAACATGACTCCAATTGAGGTTGTCATGTAGCAATGACCTGATCTCTCTTTCAACCTGTTTCAATGCACAAAGCACTCCTTTTAACCACAACAAATGCTCTCAAAAGAAATCACCAAGATTTGAAGCTATCTCACAAATTCTCTTCTAGCACTTATACCAAGCAAATCAGCACATAGAATCATGGAATCTTGATCAACCTATGATTTATCCTCAATCTAATGTCTTTTGCCACTTCCTAAGATTGAAACACACTCAAATGAAGTCCAGAAATTTCACTATCTAGAGATCCAATCAAAATTAGGGTTTTGACAAAATTACAAAAAATTGACTATTCCAAGTCTGCAAATGCTGAAAATTTGATATGCAATCTATAAGCCACCACTTAGGCTGATTCAATGATCCAAAAATTGGCCAAATCTAGTATGTGAATTCAAAAATCGGAATTGATCAAGTATATTGACCTATATAGTGTTTTGGTCTACAAAAGATCCAATCTACAAGAGCAAAAAACTCAATTTTGGTGTAGAATCCTCTCTAGCATGCTCTAGACTTGATATCTTCACCAAATCATTGATAGATCTGATTTCCTCCTTCATAACGTAAAACACAAGCTCTGATAACATGTGAAAGATTTCAGATTATTATGATCCAATCTACTTGAATGATCTTTGGTTAGAAAGTGCAATACACTACCACTCTCACCAATGTAAAAAAATAAGCATCTACACACAAAATGAGATGCAAACACTAATAGAACTTGATCAAACTTGAATGAAATGAAAAAGAACTATTGTTGTCCATACAAAACCAGTAAGCTATTGTATTTCACACATGTGGATACAAAAATAGCAAATATAGATCATTCTACACATAGAATAGTATTCTTCACTAATGAAGAACAAGACCTGGTGTCTTGTCAACCATCCTCCTGATGGAAAGATCATTGGCACTAAGTGGATCTTTTAGTTGAAGCTCAATCCAGATGGTTTAACAATCAAATGGAAAGCTCAATTAATCATCAAAGGATATGAAAAAACTTATAGGATTGACTACATTGAGACATTTAGTCCAGTAGTAAGACTTCAGTCCATTCGATCATTACTTGCTATCACATCTACTGAAGATCTGGAAGTTCACCAAATGGATGTTCATACAACATTTCAAAATAGATATATACAATAAGACATCTATATCTATGAACTCGAAGGTTACATCCTTCAAGGCCAAGAACACAAGGTATGTAAGTTGTGTGAAAAATTCAACTAGTTTGATTATATTTGTTATATAGCTATATTTTCATATTTGGCAAATTGAGGCCAACTTTGTTTTAGACTTAGAGTTTGACTTCTCAAAGTTTAGTAGTCTAGCTTTCATTTGAATAAACACTTTTTGAAAGTGTGGGAAAGTTAGAAGGCGAGTTTGAGCAGATTCAAATTTGAATGTTGGGTACTTTGGATCTAGACCCAAAAGTAACAGGGTCAACATTTTGGTGGAAAAGCCAAGTGGCCAAATAGGGTTTGGACCTACTATAAAAGGATGTAACTCTTGGAGAGACATATCTTCTCTCTTCTCTATCTCATTCATGCTTATACATGGTTATCTTGGGTACTACTATCCATTGGTGCACTATACTTGTGATTGCATACAATTCTATGTGTAGAATGATCTATATTTGTTATTTTTGGATCCACACGTGTGAAATACAGTAGCTTGCTGGTTTTTGTATGAACAACAACATTACTTTATTATTTGATTCATGCTTGATCAAGTTCTATTAGAGTTTGCATCTCATTTTGTGTGTAGATGCTGAATTTTTTCTACATTGGTGAGATTGGAAGGATATATTCTTTTGTAACCCAAGATCTTTTTTGTGGATTGGATCATCAATGATCTGAAATTCTTTACATGGTGTCAGATCTTCTGTTTTAGATTATGAAGGAGGAAATCATATCTATCAATGATTTGGTGAAGATATCAAAGCTAGAGCATGCTAGAGGGGTTTCTACACCAGAATCGAGTTTTTTGCTTTTGTAGATTGGATCTTTTGTAGATCAAAACCCTACATAGGTTTATAAACTTGATCAACTCCGATTTTTGATTTCACATACTGGATCTAACCAATTTCTGGATCATTGGATTAGCCTAAGTGGTGGCTAATAGATTGCATATCAAATTTTCAGCATTTTCATGTAGATTTGGAACAGTCAATTTTTTGTGATTTTGTCTTGATTGGATCTCTAGATAGTGAAGTTTTTGGACTTCATTTGAGTGTGTTTCAATCTAAGGAAATGGCAAAAGTCATTAGATTGAGGATAGATCATAGGTTGATCAAGATTCCATGATTCTATGTGTTGATTTGCTTGGTATAAGTGCTAGAAGAGAACTATTGAGATAGTTTCAAATCTTTGTGATTTCTTTTGAAAACATTTGTTGTTGTTCGAAGGAGTGCTTTGTGCATTGAAACAGGTTGAAAAAGAAGATCAGGTCATTGCTACATGGCAACCTCAATTGGAGTCATGTTGGAAGCCAATTATAGGCTTACCTTTAGTAACTATTCATTGTGGAAAGTGAGGATGGAATCACTTCATGAGATGAATGATGTTTTGGATGTTGTTGTAATGTTGAGGAGAGACCAATAACACAACAAGATCAAGTGAGGTATGATAAGAGGGCCAAGAAGGCTCTACACATGATCAAGATGAATGTTACCAATGAGCTTCTCAAGGAGGTTGGTAAGAGTACTTCATCTAAGGACGCTTGGGATTCATTGAAGAAGCTTTATGAATCCAAGTCTACTTCAAGAGTGTTGACTCCTAGGAGGCAAATATTTTCTTGTTTTCAAAAGAATGAAGAAAGTCCAAGTACTTTTGTTTTGAGGATGAAAGCATTGAATGATGAGTTGGCTTGCATTGATGAAAGCATTAAGGAAGGAGAGCTTGTTCAAGTGATTCTTAATGGCTTGTTGGATGCTCATGCTAACATTGTTCAAAGTATTTCCATTCAAAAGACTTTGCGAAGTTTGATGGATCTTCAAGAGATCTTGACCAATGAAGAATATAGGCTTCAAGGAAGAGGTGGATCTACATCAACACTTGAAGAGGAGGCTATGTTCACACAGGGAAAGGGCAAAACCAAAAGTAAGTGGTCTAAAGGGCAAGATCAAGTGGATGATTCTTGAAGTGGCAAAAAGAAGGACAGTTCAAAGTTCAAGTGCTTCTATTGTGGCATCAAAGGATACTTTGCAAGTGAGTGTTACAAGAAGAAGAGAGATCAAGGAGACAAGCAAGGTAATCTTACTCTTGATGAGGATGGTTTGGATGTTCAAGATGCAAATGATGATGCTTTTGTGATGTCTTCATGTAAGCTTGCTAGTGATGGAGATCTAGATCCTTGGTGAGTAAAATGCTAAGTAAAGGCCTCAAGGTGGAGTTTGATGGACATGCTTGTATGATCAAAAGAAAGGATGTCTTGGATGGAAAAGGTGAAAGGCAAGAGAAGTTGTTCGAACTAAATGCTTGTGTTATTTCTAACCAAGTTGGATGTGTTGCAAGAGAGCAAATACCTATTCAAGAGGTTTGGTATTAAAAAATGGGACACCTCAACTTCAAGTCATTGGAGGTAATGGCTAGGAAGAAGGTTGTGATAGGTCTTCCAAGCACTTGCTTACCCATCTCATCATATGTAAGCCTAGATGGCTTTTGTCTTTCCCCTTGAGGATCTTTTTAGAACTTGAATTGGAGAAGCATCTCCACCATCACCATCCAAGGAACCATCTTCATCACTATCAAATATGTTAGATTGATCAACATCAACAACATCAAGCTTATCCATATTCTCCTCTTCAAAGAATGATATTCTTACTAAATGTGAACTTTCTTTGACTTAGGAATGTAAACCCTATAAGTTCATTGCTTCACTATAGCCAAAAAAGATTCTCTTTAAGAATCCAAAAGATGAGTTGACATAGCAAGAACTACCAAAGATCTTCAAATGCTCCATCCTTGGCTTCTTACCGAAAGGAACTTCAAATGAACTTTTACCATCCAAGTCTTCATTTGAGTACCTATTGCAAACAAAGTCAGCACACATCAAAGCTTCACCTCTATATAGGTCTATAAACTTGATCGATTTTGATTTTTGATTTCACATACTGGATTTGGCCGATTTCGGGATCATTGGATCAGCCTCAGTGGTGGCTAATAGATTGCATATCAAATTTTCAGCATTTGCATGTAGATTTGGAATAGATCATTTTTTGGTGATTTTGTCAAAATCCTAATTTTAATTGGATCTATAGATAGTGAGATTTGTGGACTTTATTTCATAGTGTTTCAATCTTAGGAAGTGAAAAAGTCATTAGATTGAGGATAGATCAAGATTCCATGATTCTATGTGTTGATTTGCTTGGTATAAGTGCTAGAAGAGAATTGTTGAGATAGCCTTAAATCTCTGTGATTTCTTTTTTAAAACATTTGTTGTTGTTCAAAGGAGTGCTTTGTGCATTGAAACAGGTTGAAAGAAGATCAGGGCATTGTTACATGGCAACCTCAATTGAGTCAAGTTGGAAGCCAATGATAGGCTTACCTCAAGTAACTATTCATTGTGAAAAGTGAGGATGGAATCACTTCTTGAGATGAATGATGTTATAAATATTGTTGTAGGTTTGTAGGAGATACCAGCAACACAACAAGATCGCATGAAATATGATAAGAGGTCCAAAAGGGCTCTACACATTATGAAGATGAATGTTACCATTGAGCTTCTCAAGGAAGTTGGTAAGTGTACTTCATCTAAGGATGCTTGGAGTTCATTGAAGAAGCTTTATAAATCCAAGTCTACTTCTAGAGTGTTGGCTCTAAAAAGACAAATCTTTTCTTGTTTGCAAAAGAATGAAGAAAGTCCAAGTACTTTTGTTTTGAGGATGAAAGCATTGAATGATGAGTTGGCATGCATTGATGAGAGCATTAAGGAAGGAGAGCTTGTTCAAATGATTCTTAATGGCTTGTTGGATGCTCATGCTAACATTGTTCAAAGTATTTCCATTCAAAAGACTTTGCGAAGTTTGATGGATCTTCAAGAGATCTTGACCAATGAAGAATATAGGCTTCAAGGAAGAGGTGGATTGTTCATGCTAACATTGTTCAAAGTATTGTTATTGGATCTACATCGACACTTCAAGAGGATGCTATGTTCACAAAGGGAAAATTCAAGGGCAAAACCAAAAGTAAGTGGTCTAAAGGGCAAGATCAAGTGGATGCTTCTTCAAGTGGCAAGAATAAGGATATATCAAGCTCAAGTGCTTCTATTGTGGCATCAAAGGGCACTTTGCAATGAGTGCTTCAAGAAGAGAGATCAAGGAGACAAGCAAGGTAATCTTACTCTTGATGAGGATGGTTTGGATGCTCATGACGCAAATGATGATGCTTTTGTGATGTCTTCATGTATGCTTGCTAATGATGGCGATCTAGATCCTTGTGGAGCAAGTTCACACATGACCTTTCACAAAGAGTATTTCACTTCTTTGTTGGCATATGGAGATGACAAAAGGGTGATCTACATGGCCAATGATGGTGAGTGTGCAATCAAAGGGATCATGGCACAATTCCTATTTCTCTCTCTACACAGAGGAATGGTCATTTGGAGGATGTCTTGTTTATTCCATTTGTTACCAAGAATTTGCTTAGTGTGAGTCAAATGCTAAGTTAAGGCCTCAAGGTGGAGTTTGATGGACATGCTTGTCTTTGTTGCAATTATGTCGAGTTACCATTCGGAAGATGAAGGCGTACAGATCCTTGGCCTTCAATCTGAAGTGTACATGAGTCATTGAAGTAGACATAAATCAAATATGCTAGAGTGAGTTCTTTGAATAGGAATTTGCATGAAGTCATGTGCTGAGAAGCACCAAAATCAAGATACCATAGTAGGGCATCTCTTCTTTGTTGATCTTGTACCATGAGCAATGTTGGGTCTTCATGAGAGTTTCTGGCAGAATCAGATCCTCCATCATGTTGCTACATCTTCTTCTTTGCTTTGTTGTGCTTGAGAACTCGTCAGTCCTTGATGTCTTCATTGGTTCTCTTGCAGTACTTGTAGAAGAGCCTGGTTTTTAGCATTTGATGATGTCAATCGTGTTGTTGTAGTTGCTAGTTTGAATCAATCTATTTAGCTTAGTCTTCTTTTCCTTTGAAGTTCTCTTCTTCTAGGACTATTGCTTATTCGAATAGAGGGCAAATGTCTTTGTATTCGACGCCGATAAGTTTTTTTTTCTTACTTCTTTCTACAATAAACTTGCTCTCAACTTTTGCAAAGATAGGTCAAGTGTGAAGATTATTAAGATATTATCTTCCTATCTTGAGTTTGAGGTCATGTCCATGATGATTTCCACTAGATTTCATGTTGTACATAAAAGGAGTGTGAATTGAGCACATATCCTTCTAGTGTAGCTTGGATTTGAGTTGATGACATGTAGATGTTTATATAACATGCAAAGTCTTACTATATGCATGCAAGCCACATGCAATCAGTGCATGCAACATGCAAAGTAGTTTCTGTGATCTACACATGTCTAGGCAGTTTTATGAGTTGACATGCGGTACATGCAACATCCATCCATGCAGTTACACATGTGGATCTCTGGTAGGTGAATTAGTTCAGTTAAGTGGACTTTCCATGCAACTCCATTGTAGGAATTTGAGTCTCTCTCATGTAGGGTAAGCTGGGCATGTTTTGCCACATTGTGAATATTGAGATTTTGGTGTTTTGGACTCATTCTCTCTCTCTACCCGAGTTTTCTATGTATGATTTTCTCTCTCTACCCGAGAGCAGCCTCTTTTTCCCATACTGAACACTTAGAATTATTTCTGATATTCATTTCTCATAGTGAAGAGTTAGATTTTTTCATCAGATGTATGCCATTGTGCTCTTGGCTTAGATTTTTCAAGCATACTGTTCTTTGATCAATCTTGTGCAATTACAACACCTCAGTAAGATCCAGTAGGGTGTGTGGTGAAGTTCACACGTGCTAAAAACTTTACATGGTATCAGAGCTTCATGCTTTGAAGAGGTGAGGGTGTATACATCAGATCATCAGTGTTTTTGCTTGCAGGAGCTTGGATTTTGGAGAAGGATTCAAACTCGCTGAGAAACAAGCAATCTATGGATCAAATCAAGGCTGATCTGATCCAGTGGAGCTCTAGATGGACAGAGAGCTCACACGTGTGAAATCAGCCCTCATTAATGAGTGCTACTTTTCAAAGAATAATCCAAATTTGATGTTCTATAGCTTGTTGGATAAGTATTGGAGAGTAGAATGTGTTGCTCTTGTTTCTAAATCAATTTGATTTATTTTTAGAAGAGTTTTAGGCAATTAGAGAGTTTGAGAGGGTACTCAACTCGTGGGATATACCAAAGTGAGCACACATCTGTCTTTTTCACCATTTTTATCAGTTTTCACTGCCAATCAAGTAGAATTGGATAGAAGTGAGTGTTTTGAGGTCTTAGACTTTTCATTTCACACATATTACTGTGTCTGAGTTGAAAGTAAGTTCCTAGAGAGTTTATCAGTACTTTGAAACTCGTGGGAGAGATAGACTTCTTGCTTGCATGTGCTTCTTCTTTTGTGACTGAAGCAAGATCCAAATTCAAGATAGATTGATTTTCTGTACTGAGAATTTGTTCTCACATCTGTTGCTAGATTTCATAGGGTGGATCAACATCTGTGTTAGATTCTAGATTGAGATAGCAAGCAACATCCTTTCAACTCCATTTTTTATCAATACAAGAATTTCTCACCAAGAAGATGTCTTCATCTGGTTCACATTTCTTAGACCACAGTGAGAGATTAACATCTTCCAATTATGCAATGTGGAAGATCAAAATGGAATAATTGTTGATTCTACAAGATGTAATGCATATTGTGAGTGGAGCTGAAGAAGAACCTACTGCACCTAATGAAGCTGTAGCATTCCACAAAAGAACCAGAATTGCCTTTCATTTCATAAAAATGAATATTACCAATGAAGTGTTAAGAGAGATCAATACATGCACCACTGCCAAGGAAGCTTGGGATACTCTAAAAACAACCTATGAAATCAAAAATACTTCTAGATTGCTTACACTTAGTAACCAAATATTTCTAAGTTATCAGAGAGTAGATGAGAGTGCTTCATCGAGCGATCTTGTATCATCTAATTGTTGCACTGTGGCAATGCGAAGAGATGGAACAAGAAATTCCACCGGCATGACTGCATCTTGGCCATACAGCAGTTGGAATGGAGTTTGCTCGGTGCTGCCTTTGTATGCAGTTCTGAAAGCCCACAGAGCAGCGTGTAGCTTGTGCTCCCAATCTGATCTGCTTGCTTCTACTGTCTTTGTCAAAATGCCACACAGAATCTTATTAGAAGATTCGGCTTGGGCATTGCCTCTTGGGTAGTAAGGCGTGCTGAAACAATGGATCACAAAGAACTCTTCTAATAAGACCTTGATGGTCTCGTTGACAAAGTGAGTTCCTCGATCGTTAACTATCTCCACTGGGCGTCCGAAGCATACAATGATATTTTCGTAAAGGAACTTTGTGGTGGACCTAGCATCTGCTATGCGCACTGCTTGGCTTCAACCCACTTTGTGAGATAATCTGTAGCCACGATAATATATCGGGCTTGGGTACTGTGAGCGGCTGCGTGAATAGGGCCGATGTAATCAAGTCCCCACTTCTCAAATGGTGCTTGAGCCAATACAGGATGTAACGGCTCATAATTTGCCTTCGTTGGTCTACGCGCTCTCAGATATACATCACATTGCTTGATGTATACCTCAGTATCCTTGTGCATTGTTGGCCACCAACAGCTTGATTGTAGAATCTTGCGTACTGTTACATCTGCTGCAAAGTGTCCACCTCCCATTGCTTCATGCGAGAGAGACATGATCTGACTTGTCTCATGGGGCAGGATACAACGACGAATGATATTATCCGCCCCACTTTGATATAGTTAGCCGACAATCAGCTGATATGGATGAGCTTTAAGTACAAGTTTCTGTTGTTGCGCCTTGGATAGTGACCGATCTGGTTGGCCGTTCATCAAATACTCAACTATGTCTACAGCCCAATCAGGTACAACATCCACGTAAAATAAAGTAGCATCCGATAACTCATCATCAGGCTGGGGATCCTTTTGTGTCAATTTGATTCTTGATACATGATCCGCCATATAATGTTGCTTGTCGTTTCGTACCACTATTCAAAAATCAGCTCAAGCAACAAGAGTAACCATCTATTGATTCTCCTTGTGTTACAGGTTTTGTTGACTAGGTAGAGCAAAGGTTGATGATCAGTGTAGAATGCAAAATGAGTGGCCATAAGATAATGGTGAAACTTCTTGACTGCAAATATCATTGCCAAGGCTTCTCGCTCAATTGTTGAATAGTTGATTTTAGCATCGTTGAGTTGTCGACTGGCAAAGCAAATAGGAAAGTCTTTCTTGTACTCGCCTGGATGGGTCAATACTGCTCCTATAGCATACTTTGATGTGTCAGTATGCACGTGAAACTCAATTGTCCAATTGGGAGGCCGTAAGATTGGTGTAGATATAAGTGCGGCCTTCAGCTTTTGGAAAGCTCGTAGGGCTTCCTCCATCCAATGTGGATCAATTGTCAACTTGTAGATAGGACGTGCCAAATCTGCAAAGAATAGAATGAAGATTCGGTAGTAATTGACATTTCCCATAAATACATAGACTCCACGAATCGTTCCAGGGGGTGGAAGATCCATGATAATACGTATCTTAGACAAATCAGTGGCGATCCCGTGTCTAGATACAATATGGCCCAGGATAAGACCATGTGTGACCCAAAATTGGCATTTCTCTGGGTTCAATGATATTTGAAATTTGCGGCATTGTACAAGCACTCTTTCCAACTGAGATAAGTGTTCATCATTAAATCCGTGCACACAAAGATCATCGAGGAAGGTCTCTAGGAATTTCTGTAAATAGTCTTTGAATGCCTTTTGCATGACGCGCTGAAAAGAGCTAGGGGCATTACAAAGACCGAATGGCATGACCTTGTAGGCATATGTACCCCATTCAGTAGCAAATGTAGTCTTGTGTTGATCCTCCGGTGCAATCTGGTGCAATCTTCACTTGGTTGTAGCCACTGAAGCCATCCAAAGAACTCTAGGCTTCCGCTCCAGCTATTTGATCCAAGACGCTTTCTGTGAACGGTAAGGGAAAGTGATCCTTCCGTGTCACAGCGTTAAGTGCCTTCAGATTGACACAAATCCGTATTTTGCCATTCTTCTTGGGAACAATGACTATGGGTGACACCCATTCTGTGTGCTTGATTTCATAAATGAAATCGCTATCGAGCAACTTTTTGCCGGTCCCCCAATCATGAACTACTTGTGCAATTCATAACCAAGGTCGTCCCAACAAAACTCGATAGGCAGTGGCTGTTTCAGGAATGTCCATCACCACCAATGTGATGACAAATTGTACCCCTGCTATCTTGATTGGAATGTCTTCTACAATCCCCTTTGGCCGCACACATGATTGATCAGCCAGTTTGATGGTGAACTTGGTAGCTTTCAGGCCTTGTAGATTCCACTTTTCATACAAAGAAGTGGAGATAAGGTTGACACCCGATCCTCCATCTACAACAGCAGCTTCTTCTCTGAAGAGTTTGTGCTTGATAGGAAGAGTTATATTGTGCTGCTCACTCTCCCAAGCCGCTCCCACGTTAAGAACATTGTTGGCTTCTTCAAAATCGGTGCAAAATAATGGTTCTTTGGAAGGTATGTCTGATTCAATGTTCAACCAATATCTGACAAGTCACCCTTTGCTTGAGGTGCAAGTCGAAGGAACTCTCCAATAGAGATATTCATTTTGCTAGACAAGATGCTTGTTAGTATTTTCGTCCTTGGAGCTTCAGGTTTTACCATATGGAATGGTTCTTCCCGATGGTGTAGTCGCACGTTCACATCTGATTTGTGTGCTGAACCTTGCGGTGCATTCACATGTTGATCTCTATCTAGTGCAGTGTCTTGAGGAGCTGTCGGTTGATGTGCAGCTTGAGCAGCTTCCTCCGCTTGTGCTTCTTGTATCCAATGCTTGATCTTTTGATATCGTCTTTGTTCATCCTTCACATTCGGATAAGGTAATCTCGCTCCTCCTGATGTTGAAGGTTGATCAGCTAGCACTGATATAGAGTGTGGTGATGATGGAGCTACCTCCTTGCGCTTTTGTGCTCGCGTAACAGCTAACACTGGAACGTTACAATAGGGAGGTCTCCTTGGTATAGTTGAGTGTGGAGTTGTGCTTGGGCCTGTTGATTGAACTGCAATCCAATTCAATGGTGCGCTAGTGATGGCTCTCAATGGACAATTCTTGTAGCAATGTCCATATCCACACTCGCGACAGACGGGCGTAAAAATTCCTTTGTTTGGACATTCTGCAATCCTATGTCCTTCTCCGCATCCATAACATCCATATAATCTGCCCCCTTGGCGTTGTGGCTGTGCAGCGTATGTGGCATAATACTCACTAATAGCAGGATCGATGAATGGTTCATCAGGTCCATACCATTGTTGCATTTTCAGTTGGAAAAATGTTTCAGCTTCTGCCGCTGTGAGATTCACCTGGGCTGCTTGAGGATTATTTGGCCCTGGTGGTGCTGGTAGTGACATTCTTTGTTGTTGAAGGCCTGGTCCAAGCCTTGGTGCTGCATTAGGTGCTCCTTGATGGTAAGCATAAGAGGTCTGGTATCGCAAGCACCATTTGAAAAATGGGACTGGATTATGTTGATCCTATTCATCCTGCTGCGCAAGGATCTCAGGCCCGATACATTATCGTAGTTACTGATTATATGACCAAGTGGGTTGAAGCCAAAGCTATCAAAGTTGTTGATGCAAAATCTAAGACCAAGTTTCTGTATAAAAATATTATAATCAGATTTGGATGTCCGATTGAGATTGTCAGTGACCGGGGTACACACTTTGTTAATCAAACAATAAAGTGTTTACTGGAAGATTTTTTTGTTATACGACAAAGACAGTTGAAGCAAGTCGGTCTGATTGGGAACATAAACTGTATGTAGCATTATGGGCATTCAGAACCGCTTACAAAAATAGTACAAATCAAACGCCTTTTCAACTAGTCTATGGTCAAGATGCTATCATGCCGATTGAATTTTTAATCCCATCTTTATGCATAGCGACAACAGAACGGTTAAATGACGATAAGTCTTTACAACTATGTCATGAAGCGTTGCACAAATTATGTGAAACCCGATTGATGGCAATTCATGCATTAGCAACAGAGAAAGCCCGCTGGAAGGCATGGCACGATCGTCGATTGCACAAAAAGGATCTAAAAGCAGGAGATCTTGCATTGATGTACAAAACCATGCTGATCAAGGGAAAATTGAAGTTTACCGGTGAAGGCCCATATAAAGTGAAGGAAATTCTGAACTATGGTGCAGTAATTCTTGAGCGCTTGGATGACAAACAATTTGATACTCCGGTGAATGGTAGCCGATTACGCAAGTTTTGGCAGCCGGCTCCGCCAGATCAACAAGCCTGATCTCAAGGATTTTTAATTTTATTTGTTTTTCAATTTGTGTTTTCAATATTTCATTTGTTCAGTTTTTGTGTGAAAAAGACAGTGAAAAAAAAAAATTGAAAAAAGACTTTGTAATGTTCCATCTGCAACGAACATCATGATCCTTCCTAGCACAAGCATGGTCACTCAGTGGATGACCCTTGCGGAGCCTCTGCTCACTGCAATGGGTATTCATATGAGAGCCTTTTCTTGCAAAATCAACATGGATTTCATCACTCTTGCCTTCAGTACGTGGAAGGAAGAGAAATCCAGATTTTATATCACCTTTCAGGGAGCAACACACAAGGTGTACGTCACTAAGGCCGCCCTTGCTGCCATAGGTATAGCGTCAGGTACACAAGCCTCACCCAATCATAAGCAGGCCAAACAAGCCATAAAGCCTTACATCGACCTCACCAATGATTTGCACTGGACCAATGACAGATACCTCTTTGATGCCATCACTGAGCCTTCTATACACGCTGTTGCCCAGTTACTGAACAACTTCCTGATGGTGGGCAACCTCAAAAAAGACCGCATCACTTCACAAATCCTCCATAGGATAGTTGATTCCTATACCAAGTTGGCCAAAGCCCCTCTTGAACCATATAATTGGTTCAAGATTGTTTCTGGTGAGCTCAACGAGCTATTAAGAGCAATACTAAGTAGCAGTTCACTGCTGGCTCTTTGTTGTCTCTTCTAGCCGCCTCTCACCTAGAAAACAAAACCCATGGCTTCCACCAGGATTCTATGCTTTCGCTCTATGAAGAAGCACCAGCCGAGTCGTCTCACCAGGCCTCAAGTTCACATAGTCGATGTCGTCCACACAGTGAGATCGTCATTCCTGACTCACCTTCCACGACATCACACAAGGCATACATCGTCAGTTGCGCTTCCGCCCCATGCTGTTGTTCGCACTAAACTTCCTATTCCCCCCGCCTCCGCTTCCACACAGGGATAGTCTGTGACCATTGGGGCTACCATTCCCATCACAGTTGCCCAGGTCGCCTCACCACCACACACCAAAGCTACTTCACCAAACACGTAGTATTTCATGGATTTGTTAGATGATTCTGACTTTCTTGGGGCCGCCAAAATTTTTGAACTGTCCCAGAGCCCTGCGCCCTTTGAACTCCAATCCCCAGGAAGAGGATTCGAACAAATCCATGACACTACTGTTGGTGTTGAAGACTCCAGCCAGCAATTTCAAGATGAAGACATCCCAACCACACTTCAGGTCGACCAAGTTGAGAAATCACCGAAGCAGTTCGACGCCACCATGCTTGAGGGTTTTGAGGAAGAAGATATTTTCGAAGAAGAAGAAGTATCGGCATCTATTTCATGCCAACCAAGGACAGTACCATCAGGTCCTCCTACTGTTGCCGCCTCCATGACAGTAGATTCTGGGGATGCTCTCAATTTGGTCTCAAGCCTTGCACAAGTGATCCAGTCTATGCTTGACAAGAAAAAAAAATGGAACAGAGAATTTCAGATCTGGGATTGGAAAACACGCTCATCAGCCAGAAGATTGTCCAGCTGGATCGAGACTTGAAGATTGCCAAGCAACACGAAGACAAATCTAAAGCTGAAAAGAAGATGGCCCCACAACAGGCTGATCGTCTGGAAGGATACATTAGCTCCCTGCAAAATGCCTTGACAACCGCACAAGATCAGGTGGATAAGGCCCTGCACGATGCAAAACAACAGGCGCAACTGCTAAAGGGTCAAGTGCAGATGGCGGAGTAGGATCGCACGTGTCTCCAAGGTGAATCGGATGCGACCACCCTTGAGCGTGATGCGTACCTTCATACTCAAATACCAGATCATCTGGTCACACTGACGGAGATCGCGTATTTGTTCAAGAAAGTGGAAATGTACAAAGTGGCCCTTCAGGGATTCCAAGGCCGCTTTGACAGGTTCAAAGGAGCAGCTTCAACTGAGTTGGCCAACTTGGCTAAAGAAACCATCAGCGCTTATGAAAAAGTAGCCGCTCAGGTGTTGGAAGACGGACCACAAATCTCTATACCGGTCATGCTGCAATTCGCCCCTACGTGCCAAGAAGATGTACCAATGGATACAGGGTTGGATTCGATCATGGACCAGGAAGGAGCTCCAAAAATACCAGAACAACTGCCAATTTTACCGGCAGTGCAAGTGAGTCCATCCTCATCAAGGACCACACCACTATTTAGAAGGCCCATCAGCATTGAGGACCAGATCCAGAGCTTCTTATTACAACATTTGCATGAGTCCTCGCGTGGTGGATGGGTGCTTAAGTTCAAGACCTCCAAGATAGAGGCCGACAAAGAGTTGGACAAAATACCTGCATTGGGAGGGCAGCTGACATGGAGAATTATCGTTTTTGAAAAAACTCCAGAATCAATCGGAGTTATGTGTCCAACCCTCGCCAATTGCAGGTCGATCCTTATTATGTGCCAATGCCGAGAAGGAATAAACGAAAAGATTTGGGACTGGCTATGGACAAAATCACAATCCATACGCCCAATTGGCCAATCATCCATCAGTCCTACAACTGGACAATATCAGTGGACTTCCACCGGGCTTTACAAGCGTACCAAAGAGAGTATGTCCACTCTCTAGATCCGATAGTGCGACAATTGGCACTATTTGCAAAAGATCTAATTCTGTTGGCATCAGTGGCAACCAGATGGGACGATTGCCTCCCTCCTCTGGCATTCGATCCAAATAAGCCGATGGCCTTAGAGAATATCAAAGATCAGTTGTCGATTGCTCGTTTATACTTTTGTGCAGCAATGATGGGAGGCTCATGGGAATCTCGCTTCACATCATGGACGACCTCAAAGTGGATTAACGGAGCCCATCGAGTAAGCTGTGCAGCCCTACTCCCTCTCTAGGTTCAGTACTACACTTTATCACTTTTATCGATGACTACTCGAGATTCACCAATATTATGTTCATCAAGAACAAGTCCGAGGCATTCAGCTACTTCAAAGAATTCAAGCAGTTTGTTGAGACACAGATTGGTCAAAAGCTCAAGGCCCTTTGTACAGATAGTGGGGGAGAGTATCTATTGGACGAAATGTCCAACTATTCATCATCATGCGGCATTCATCATCAGTTCACCACTAGCTACACACCACAGCAGAATGGAGTAGCCAAGAGGAAGAACTGAAATTACTCAATATAGCATGATCAATGATGTCAAATGCTCAATTACCTAGGAATTTTTGGGCTGAAGCAACTTCAACAACTTGCTATCTGATAAATTATTCAAGCACTAAAGTGGTCGACTCAAAGACTCCATTTGAAGCCTATCATGGATACAAAGTGAGTCTCAAGCACCTCCGAGTGTTTGGTTGGCTTTGCAATGTGCAGATTCCTTCTGACCTGAGAAACAAACTCGATTCTATTAAGTTGTAGAAGTATCTTCATTGGATACTCGACATTACACAAAGCCTATGGGACCTACAATGCTGAATTATCATAGTCAGCCAAGATGTCGGTTTCGTCAAAGATAGATTTTATGACCTCAAGCAAAAGCAGCCAATGCATGAGTTTGTTCCAATGACTCCAATCACCATCGACGGGCCTCAAGACTTTAGTCAATGTGACCATTACTTGCTATCATAGTTGTTGAAGATCTGGAAGTCCACCATATGGATGTTCAGACAACATTTTTGGATAGATATATACAAGAAGACATCTATGTCTATCAACAAGAAGGTTACATCCTTCAAGGCCAAGAACATTGATGACTCTTTGATCATCAACAATTCGAATCAGTTACTACAAGAGAAAAAGTCTCTATTGTCGAAGGAATTCAAAATGACCGATCTAGACCTAGTGCATTACCTCCTCAGGATCAAAATGACTAGAGACAGAGCAAACAGAAATATTGCAAAAAGCCAAGAAAGTATCTAACTAGTGTACTTTGCAAGTATGGCATGGAATACTGCAAGTCGACTGACTCGCCTATGGATCTAGGATTTAAGCTATCAAAAGACGTAGGCCCAAACACTGAAGCAGAGAAGAAGGAGATGTGCAAAGACCCCTTGTCAATCGATAGTTGGATCGATCATGTATGCCATGGTCTGCACTCAACCCGATCTTGCCTACATAGTTAGCACACTGTCACAATATATGATGAATCCCGACGTACCTCATTGAAAAGCTCTATTGAGAGCGTTAAGATACATTCAAGCCACAAAGAACTAGGCTCTATATAATGGAAATATAGAGGATACTCTAAATCTTAATTTCTATTTTGAGTCCAACTAGGCTGGAGATGTGGACACACAAAAATCCACTTCTAGCACTTATGCTTTCTAGCAGGAGGACCCATCTCGTGGAATAGTTAAAAGCATAAATGTATTTCTCTTCCATAGAGTTCGAATACATCACAACCATCTCTATAGTAAAGGAGATTATCTAGCTCAGAAAATTGCTTCAGCATCTAATGTCCCTCAATTCAGACCAACTGTACTCTATTGTGATAATCACAGATGTATTGCTCTTTCTCTGAATCCACAAACTCACTCTAAAACTAAACACATTGAAGTTCAATTTTGTTTTCTTAGAGAGAAGGTTCTGAACAAAGATGTCGAATTAATTTACTGTTATACTAATAGTATGTTGGTTGATATTTTGACAAAAGTTGTGTCAAGGGAGAAGCATGTAGTCTTATGCAACCTTTAAGCTTCATTCAAAATCCTAGGAGTCAACATGTGCATCCAAAAGTTCTTAGAAAGTTGACACTCGTCCTCCTCTTGAATAGCATCTCAATGATTGTTGAAGCATACGGCCCAGGGAGTGATTTCGCTCTATCAGCAGCTTATTTTCTTCCTCCAACAATGCAACTTTTTCGGCCAACATTTTGATGTTGCTAGTCATCACAGCCGAATGATGGAATAGATGCATCATGTTGTCCTGGATGTGCCATTTCCTTGGCACCCAAGGAGAACTGATGGTACCACCTGTAAAGGTTCTGAGGCTCTGTCATCCTCATCAATATTTGTGGCCTCCTCATCAACCCCTTTGCCTTTACCTTGGATCTGGGTGTCGAAGATAATATCTTCGTCATCCGTGGATGCAGGGCTCTTTGGCTTCTGAGAAGACCCGATAGGGACGACTGCCAAAGTGTCGACTGTAGTAGAGGGTTTAGGAATAGTATGTGTAGCAGCATCTGATTCTGTTTCCTATGAAACTTCTGCTGTGTTGACCCCCATAGCTGCAGTGGCTTCTAGCTAAGTTGGTGGAGTAGAGGTGCTCTGCAGGAGGTTATGGATAGATCTATTTTCATGGTCATCAGCATCCTTCTGTCAATACACCCTACTCTATTTATGTCAGAATTCCGAAATGGTCGCACAGGCGTGAAATATGTGCTCCCACTGCAACAAACTTTTTATGCTTGACCCAGCGCAGAAATGCTTTGTAGGCAATAGTGCCAAAGCATACTGGCTATCCTGCCAGTGCATCGACTAGGTTCTTGAAATTTTGAGCTGAGATGGTAGCATCAACATTGGTGATGAACAACACCTAGTTTGGCATACTTGCAAAAAACTTTCGTCTGCACATTCTTTACCATTGTGATTTTGTACCCTTTGCTTGGTACATAGCAGTTCGAGAAAAAGTATGTTGCTTCATCAATGGAGTCCTTGGACGTTGGATTGGCAGAGCCATCGATACGTAGTCCAAGGGCTTTAGAGAACACTGCTTTATTGACTATGAAGGTGGAGTTTACACAAAGTAACCTGGAAATCATACTCAGCCATAGAGTGAACTTTTAGATTGCCCAACCTGCAACTATCCAGCAAGGATTGAATTGCTGCAAGTCGGATTGAAGCTCGGATTTTCTAGTTAATAGCAGTACTGGTACTTGCACTGGAATCCATATTGCTTGCAAGATTGACAGAAGAGTGATAGTGAGCACAAAAGCAAGGAAGTGAGCAATGGAGAGCAAAAAGAAAGTGTAAAATGAAAATAGAAAATTGTAGTGTTTAACAATGTCACAATGGAGACGAAGGTTACGTGGCAACTTGATTTGACACTTGTCAGATTCATAAATAGAAAGTGGTATCTTACTAATTTAAGATGGCTAAAAGATAATCATAATTAAATTAAGACTGTTTAAAATTCAAAATATCACGCTTACACAGTCTTCTATGTAATCATAAATGTAAAACAATATGAATGACATATGGGAACATGTGTACATTTACACTTAATAAAAGAGATTTACTAAATCCAAAACATAAATAATAAATCATATAATAAATAACAATTAAAGAACAAGAAAATACGGAAAGAAGAAAAATTAAAATTTGAGGTAGAATTTTTAAGTGATACTCAAAAAATTCTCCCCTTGAAATCCTTCGTCAAAGATAATATTTCTTCAGTTTGGAACCGTTAATATGCGTTGGCAATAATTCACCTTCTAGTGACTGAAGACGGACATAGCCATTTTCAAATACTTCAATGAGCTTATACGGTCCCATCCATCTCATATGTAGCTTTCCAGGAAATATTTGATGTCGACTATCATAAAACAAAGCATAATCGTTCGCCTTAAGATCAATAGTGTTGATATATTTATTATGCTTTTTCTTTCGCTCCTGATTTTCTCTGTAGCATCTTCGAATTATTTCGAGATTCAGATAGTTCCTCAATAGTCAGCAACCTTTCATTCATACAACCTGCTTTTGTTCATTGTGCTTGTATATGAAAAGTTGGCACCTCGAATTCAATCTGCAAAATTGGATGCATATGAGACACATTAAGATAACTATGAAATAGTTTCGTCCAGTTAGGTAGTCTCAGAATTGGAGCGTTAATCAGTCTATGCTTAAGTTCATCGAATGCTTTCTGTTGTTCTGCTGTCCAAATATAAGCGACTTGCTTCTTGATTAACTTTGTAAGGGCTGTAGCAATATAGGCATGATTCTGGATAAACCTTCAATAATAACCAACATGTCCTAAGAAACCTCTTAGTTCATGTAGATTCGTTGGTATCAACAGATTCTTTATGACTTCGACTTTATCTTTGTTGACCTCAATTTTTCTGCTGGATATTCTATGGCCCAGAAGTATACCTTCTCTCATACCGAAAAAACATTTTTTGGGGTGAAGTGACAAACAAGTGTATCGACACCTCTGCAATGTAAGTTTCAGTTTCTATATATGGGACTTGATATTACTGTAAACACAGAAATCATCAATGAAAATTTCAAGAAATGTTCTAAGAAAAGCAATGAGAACTAACATCATAATTCTCTGGAGAGTAGCTGCTGCATTGCAAAGACCAAAGGGCATTTTATTGTAGGCATAAGTGCCCCAATCCATAGTAAATGTGGTCTTCGGTTGATCCTCCTTCCTTACTCCAACTTGATTATAGCCAGAGAAGCCATCATAGAAACTGTAACGTTCTTGTCCAGCCACTTGGTCTAGAATAGAATTCGTGAAGGGTAATGGGTGGTGATCTTTCTTTGTAGTAGCATTTAGCTTCCTGAAATCCTGGCAAGTTTGAATATTGCCAGTCTTCTTCTTTGGGACTACAACAATGGGAGATACCCATTCACTACTTAAGACGGGATAAATATTACCTGTCTTAAGGTGATTGTTGAGTTCATCTTTCACCATGAGACAATACTTTGGATTGAGATGATACTGTCTCTGTCGGACAGGAACAACATCTTCTTTAAGATCAATGCGGTGCTTGCCAAATTCAGCAAAAATTCCTTTCAAGTCTTCAAGCAACCATGCAAATACATCTTGGTACTCTTTCAATAGCTCAGTAAACTGTCTCTCCAAGGGACTTAGAAACATGCACAAATTTTTCAGGTGTAAGTTCAATTAGCTCTATAGAATCTAGCAGAGTTATAGCTTCCGTCATGCTGGCATGGGTATGGCCATGAATTTTGCGTATGGCTGACTCCACGGATTTATTCTTGTTGTCAGCTTGGTCTTTATTTCCAAATTCTTGCTCAGATTCGTCAAATTTGTCATCTGTATCTTCATCATCTACATCGGAATTTTCAGAATTCTGGCCTGCAACTTCTGATTCACTTACATCAGCATCTGCATTGCAGACATCGAAGAATTCTTTTTCTTCATCCAATAAATCATTATTCTCATAGCATTTGAGATAATTTACTTCGATGTCTAATGCATTAGAGAATATTTTAAGGTCATAAAAATATTCTGAAGTAAAACTGGTGTCCGGACATAGGAGTTTCGCCTTTATATCTGTCACGACTCTAGGTGATAATCTGTTCTTCTGGCTTTCCATGATTATTTATTTTGCCAGTTTGAAATCTTAATTCTCTAGACTTCTAGTGCACACTTGCGTTAGCTTGATAAAGCCAAGGTCATCCAATAAAAACTGAGTAAGAAGACAAACCAAGTGGTTTGATAACAATAAAGTTCATTGTAAAAGGCTTGGCTTATATATATATTGCTATATCCTTTAATTCACTAACAGGTTTTCTTTGTATCGAATCAGCCAACTTGATATACCTTTGGGTTGGTTGAATATTAGTCAAACCTAAGGCATGAGCAGTGTCTTTAGTTATTATGTTGGCATCTAAACCTAAGTCAATTGACACCTTTTCGATTAATCATCCAGCAATTGTAACGCCAATTTCTAGCGCGCCAAGGTCTCCTAGATCATTAGATAATATGCCAACATCTGGCAGAGAAATTTATTTCTTTTTAGGAGGAGAGACAACTTTTAACCGCTTACGATAATAGTTATTTTCTGCCAACAATTGCTCAAAAGTTTTATTTGCAACATTCACTAAAAACAAGAAGTCAAATTAGTTTAAAAAAAATTATTCTCACTCTTTAAATTTTTTAAATTTAACAAATTCACTAACTCAATTGATTTTTATCTGCTTCATCTAAAGTCTTTGCAAGTTGTTTTGTCAAAAGCTCACAAGTTGAATAGACCGCCGTTCTTGATTTCTTAGGAATCTTCACTAGACCAAAACTTCTCTTCCAAATCTTGAGGAAATATGAATAATTTAAATGTGATACATTTTTTTTCTTTGAGAAGTCCTTGTACATAAAATATATATTTCTAATTTTGTAAGATTTCAAGAGGTGAAAATATAAAGAAGGTGGCAATTTCTCTTCATGAACATCGATGAAATGTTTTAAACAATCACATTCAATACATATGGAGGTACTATTCATCCTTTCAAAGAGCATTTTAATGTCAGGTCATTTTGCAATCTTACATGCATCCTTTGAAGTCTAGAGATCGCACATAAATAATAACGTTTTCATCTTTCATCCGTAGAAAGAAATTTGATCGCAAGTTTTCAATTTTCTTGAATCTCAGTTCTTACAAGCAAGAGGTTCAACAACAATGTTTTTTCATACAATATAGGATTGAAAGCCACTTGCTCCGTGCAATGTTTGAAAAGAGTCAAAATTCATAACTTCGGTGTCGACATTCAGTTCCTCACTTATTTTAACATGTTGAACATTGTTAGAGCTCTTGTTGATCACATTGCAAATATAGCTCTCTTAGACTTTGACTGACAAGGATTACTTGTAGAAAATGAATTATCTCTTATTTCTGAGTATTGAATAACAATGAAAGAGATGATCGAAGAAGAGTTGCTAGTCATTGCAATATGTAAAAATTTAATTTCACTAGTTATGCCTAGCATAGGAAGTTACCAATAGTACAACAAACCAATCTAACTATGTGAAAAATATAATTAAGGATTAACTAGTTGCTATGCTTGGTATGAGACATTGATCATCTTGTGTTGCTGGTCTCTCCTCAAAATCTACAAAAATATCCAAAACATCTCATTGGCTTCCAACTTGACTCCAATTGAGATTGCCATGTAGTTCTAACTTTACCAGACTTTAAAAAGTGTTTAATCAAATGAAATTTAGACTAATGAACTTTGAAAAGTCAAACTCTAGTCTAAAACAAAGTTGGCCTCAATTTGCCAAATATGAAAATATAGCAAATATGATTAAACTAGTTGAATCTTTCACACAACTTACATACCTTGTGCTATTGGCCTTGAAGGATGTAACCTTCGAGTTCATAGATATAGATTTCTTCTTGTATATATCTATTCAAAAATGCTATCTGAACATCCATCTGGTGAACTTCAAGATTTTTAGTAGCTGCAATAGCAGGTAATGATCGAATTGACTGAAGTCTTACTACTAGACTAAACGTCTCAGTGTAGTCAATTCCATAAGTTTTTTCATATCCTTTGATGATTAGGCGAGCTTTCCATTTGATTGTTGAGCCATCTGGATTGAGCTTCAACTTGAAGATCTACTTAGTGTCAATGATCTTTGCATCAGGAGGAGGGTTGACATGACACCAGGTCTTGTTCTTCATCAGTGAATTATACTCAGCGTTCATGGTTGTGCGCCAGTTGTGTCTGCATTTGAGACCTGGATAATTTGCACTATTCCTTGGATAATTTGAGACCTAGATCCATGGGATTATGTAGAGGCTTGCAATTCATGAAATTGAATTTCATCAACAAATTATGAAAGTACCTTTGTTGGGTGATGTGGAGAAGTCTTCGACTTCTGTCTCTGTGGACTTGAATCCCGAGACAATATTGTGCTTCTCCAAGGTCTTGCTGAAATTAAGCTTCACTTCGACTCATTTTGGATCAAATGGCAGAGGAGGGAGGCAATCGTCCCATCTGGTTGCCACTGACGCCAACAGAGTTAGATCTTTAGAAAAAATTGCCGATTGTTGCACCATTGGATCTGGAGAGTGGACATACTCTCTCTGATAGGCTTGTAAGGCTCGGTGGAAGTCCACTGAGATGGTCCAGCTATAGGGTGATGGATGACTGGCCAATTGTGCATATGGATGGTGATTTTGTCCATAGCCAATCCCAAATCTTTCCATTTATTCCTTTATGAAATAATAATACACATAATAAAGGTCGACCCGCAATTGGTGAGGGCTGGCGACGTAACTCTTGATTGATTCTGGAGTTTTCTCAAACACTATAATTCTCCATGCCGGCTGCTCTCCCAATGTAGGTAATTTGTCCAACTCTTTGTCGGCCTCTATCTCGGAGGTCTTAAACTTCAGAATCCAACCCCCATACGAGGACTCATGCAGATGTTGCTTTAAGAAATTCTGGATATGGTCCTCGATGCTGAGGGGCTTTCGGAATAGAGTTGTGGTCCTTGATGAGGATGGACTGCTTCTACTTCTGGTAAGATTGGCGGTTGTTCTGTTATATTTGGAGCTCCCCCCTGGTCCATGCTGGAATCTACCCCTGTATCCATTTGTACATCTTCTTGGCACAAAGGGGAGAATTGTGGGATGATCGGTACGGGGATTTGTGGTCCGGCTTCCAATACTTGAGCAGCTACTTTTTCATAGGCGGTGATGGTCTCTTTAGCCTTTGCCAACTTGGTTGAAGCTGCTCCTTTGAACCTATCAAAGTGGCCTTGGAATCCTTGAAGGGCCACTTTGTATGTTTCCACTTTCTTGAACAAATACGCGATCTTCGTCGGTGTGACCGGATGTTCTGGTATTTGTGTCTGAAGATAAGCATCACGCTCAAGGGTGGTCGCATCCAATTCACCATGGAGACGCGTGCGATCCTGTTCTGCCATCTGCAATTGACCCTTTCAGCAGTTGCAGATGTTGTTTTGCATCCTGCACGGCCTTATCCACCTGATCTTGTGCGATTGTCAGGGCATTTTGCAGAGAGTTGACATAGTCTTCCAAGCGATCAGCTTGTTGCTGGGCTAACTTCTTTTCGGCTTTAGCCTTGTCTTCATGCTGTTTGGAAATCTTTAACTCTAGATCCAACTAGACAATCTTCTGGCTGATCAGAGTGTTTTCCCACCCCATATCGGAGATTCTCTGTTCCATTTCTTTCTTCTTGTCAAGCATATACTGGATCACTTGCGCAAGGCTTGAGACCAAAGCGAGAGCATCACCAGAATCGACTGTCATGGAGGTGGTGCAGCAAGATGACTTGATGGTACTGTCCTTGGTTGGAGTGGAATAGGTGCCAGTACTTCAGGCATCCGTATGAACATGGAATTCTATCGTCCAATCTGGAGAACGCAGTATTGGTGCTAAAGTTAATGCTTTTTTTAACTTTTCAAAGGCTTCTAACGCCTCTACTATCCAAATAGGAATAATAGTTAGTTTGTATATAGGTCATGCTAAATCCGCAAAGAAGATAATAAAAATTCGATAGTAGTTCGCATGACCCATAAACACACAAACTCCACAAATTGTTGTTGGCGGTGGCAATTCCACAATAACCTTGAACTTAGAATAATTTGTGGCAATACCATGTCTTGATATCACATGTCCAAGAACAACTTCGTGGGAAACCATATCTGACATTTTTCTAGATTTAGAGAAAGTTGATATTTGCGGCATCTTTCAAATACTTTCTCCAGTCGATCCAGATGGTCTGCATCTGTACTATGGACTCTCAAGTCATCCAAATAAATTTCAATAAATTTCTGTAGATAATCTTTAAAAGCAAATTGCATTACTCTTTGGAATGAACTTGGTGCATTACATAGTCCAAACGGTATTACTTTGTAAGCATAGGTGCCCCATTCTGTTGCAAAGGTTATTTTGTGGTGATCGGCGGCTTCAATCTTAACCTGGTTGTAGCCACTAAATCCATCCAAGAAACTATAAGCTTCCGCTCCAGCAAGGAGATCCAAAATGCCTTCAGTAAAAGGTAACGAAAAGTGATCCTTCCGCGTCACTTTGTTCAACGCTTTGAGAATTAACACAGATTCTCAATTTCCCATTCTTCTTAGGAACAATGACAATTGGTGAGATCCACTCGGTATGTTCGATCTCATAAATGAAATCGGTGTCAAGCAATCTCTAAAGTTATCCCTTTATCAGATCCGCAACATTAGGATTACAACAATAGAACTTTGTAACCTTTGGAACTGCATCATGGACGAAAGGTATGGTATGTTCAATCACTGATGTTGGAATACCCTTAAAATCTTGATAAGTCCATGCAAAGCAATCCTGATACTTAATAAGTAACATGTGTAGTGCTTGATACTATTCAGGATTGAGTTGTGATCCAACTTGTACAATCTTTTCTGGTTCTCCTGGTCCAGCAACAAGATTCATTGGCTGCGTCCTAGCTGTGAAAAATGCAAAAATAAGCTTGGTAGAGGCCAAAAATCTTGTATATAGATAAACACACATGTGTGGAGCCTATTTCCAAGTGTGAAAATAGTGTACTTGTCATGTACCATAATCATATAGGTTGTACATATGATTTAATTCAAGTTCTAGTGGCTAAAAAGGCCAAAAACTAGTTTTCTAGACATATGATACATGGCATCAATCTATTGATTGCATGAGCCACATCCTTTGGTTAGGTGTCATATCCCATGTGTAGAGGACAGCTCACATGTGTGGAATAAGCTGAAGTAGGCGAATTTTGACTTCTAGAAGATTTCCAAGTAGATCTCCATATAGAAGGAAAGTGGACCAAAAGTGCTCAAAATAGAAGGTTTTGTCCAAGTGTCAGTTTTGCATGATGAATCATCATAAGACAAAGCACCTTCACACATGTGGGATCAAAGGGATGATCAGTACCACAAGCTCTCACTTATTGTATATATAGAGCCACATTTGGCCATAATCAATGTGAGACACCAATCTTGGTTTTGGAAGCAATTTTGAGTGATTCTCTCCATTTGTCTACATTTGTTTTGATTGTTTTGAGGTTCTATCAATGTGTACTTGATTTTCAGGTTGGAGTCCGTACTCAGACAGTGTTTCACACATGTGAAACTATAAAGTACACTTACCTTCAATTAATGATTGTTCTTGTTAGGATTTTGTGTCTAGAATTTGATCTAGATTGATCTTAATCTGAAGTAGATTGATCTTAATCTGAAGTAGATTGATAGATCAAGTAATCTGACAACCAATCCCTCTTGAGGATCAGATTAGGATCCACTCTTGGTCCTTTTTGTACTTTTTTCTCATGGTATCAGAGCCTAGTACAAGAGGTTTTGTTGAAATTGATAGGGTTAATCCAAATCAAAGCCAAAATTAGCAGTTTTTTGAAAACTAGTCAAGTTTTTTGGACCAGAACTTGTTGTGGGCTGTAGGAACCCTTTTCACACGTGAGGCCGTACAGCTCCGGTTTTGGCTGAGAAAATTCAAAAATTTGTACAATTTGACTCACACATCCAATTTGAGGGATTTTTGGTGCAAAATCAAGCACTTTCTATAGAGAATCTAATCCCTTGATTAGTTCTTGGATTAGATCAGCCAAGAAATTAAATTTGAAGCTTGAAATAGGTGCATTAATTGATCATCTCTGATTTTTTGAGTGCATGTTGCAGTTGAGAGAGCTTTTGCTAAAAATCATAGATTAAGGAGTGATATGCAAGGTGAGAGGTTGAAATCCATTGTACCATCACTGTAGATTTGTTCAAGAGTGATAGGGTAAAATTTAGAAGCATCAATTTGCTAGAAAACATCTTTGGATCTGTCCTCCAAGTGAAACCTTTGAGAGTTTCTAGTACATATAGAGCATCTATTCAAATCTTTTGTAGAATTTGACATAGATTGGCTTAAATTGAGAGTTCTAGAAAAGAGATTGAGATCCAAGTCACATTGTTCAATCCTACTCAATTTGTTTGAGTGATTGTAAGGTTTGAAAAGAGTCATCAAGGTGTCTATGACAAATGTGTAGAGAGAGATCCAATTTTCTAAGAGTTCCTTCCTTTGTAGAGGGCAAGATCTAGAAGCTCATTATGTGTTGTTATTGGTGGAGAGTTTGTCTCTTCCTAGGTGATCAAATCTTTCTAAGTGGCATTAGCTCTTTGAAGCACAATATCTTATTGAGAAAAATCACAACTTTTGATTTTGAATTTCATTCCAAGTCTTAAAAGGTAGAGTAATTGGTGGAATCCAATAGGAATGATTGAATTCAATTTATTGAGCAAAAATTGACATAGTATGTATGAAACTCAAATTAGTTTTATTCAACTTTCTTTGTGAGAGTGTGAGGGTCAATTTGAGATCCCATTTGATGTCTAGAATGAGGAGGAGTCCATATTTGAGTATTCATGCATGGTTGAGATCTTTGTGAATCTCTAGTTGTCTAATTTTTTAAGCTTTGTGAAAAATTGGTGGTATAGTTTGTTGTCAAATCAAATCAAATTCATTCTAAATCTCAAGTGTGACTCTCTCTCTATATATTGTCATGTATGGGCATTTCGCTCTTCTCTCATTAATCACATCTCTCTTGCTCTCTCTCTCCGCTATCCTGTCTCTCTCTTATGTCCGCTGCTACATGAATTCTCTGAAATACATCATGGTATCAGAGCTACATCTCAGCGATCAATCTTGCTCCTCTTTATCTGAAGCAAAATAGAAAGAATTCTTAGAAATCAGCCACGTGTGAAAGATTATTGAAGAAGAAATCATATAAAGTAGAAAGAATGTCCCATGTTTCTTTAGAGCTAAAACAATTTGCTAAATGAGCTATTTGTGAATCTTTAAGATTTAGAGATACAGTGGCAAGTGCTTTTCCATCCTTAGCTTCCCAAGAGGTCTGCATGTCAAAGTTAGCCGGTTTGGCTCATACATAAATGTTGACCCTATATACAACTCCACTGACCCAAATGGCGGAACTTTGAATTTTCCCTGGATGATGGCCCAACATAAATAACCCTTTTGCTCGATGCTAAGCAGGTCCTATAACCAGAGGAAATTCTTCTTTTTTGGCTGGTAGCATCAAATAATTGACACGCCATTGTAATTCAATATTTAAATGGCAAGGACTACACTTCCAAAATCGTTCGGATTGCAGTATTTAACAATGTCACAATGGAGACGATGATTACGTGGCAACTTGATTTGACACATTAGAGGAGTTTTGAGCTCCAAAAAGACCCTTTAAGAATTCGTGCAAAATGTAGTTTATATTATTAAAATATTATAACACTAATACTTTTGACTTGCCATAACTTTTTAATCATAGCTTAAAATATATCATGTAACATATCATTGGAAAGCCCTTGTCAAGCGCTTTTCAATGCACAAAACTCCGCTAAATTCGGACTTACCACTAAAAAGTTATGCCATTTTTAGTGTGGAATCAAAATGTGGACTCAAAAATTTACGTTACGTAGATTTCAAATTTGAGTGTTTTGATTGGTCCATGTGTAAGAAAACATTGAGAAAAAATATTAAAAGAATCTTTACAAAGGGTCTTTTTTGGATTTAGAACTCCTCTAATGCTTGTCAAATTCATGAATTAAAAGTGGTATCTTACCGACTTTAAGACGACTAAAAAATAGTCTTAATTAAATTAAGATCCTTTAAAATTTAAAATATCACGCTTACACAGTCTTCTATGTAATCATAAATGTAAAACAATATAAATGACATATGGGAACATGTGTACATTTACAAGTAATAAAAAGGATTTACCAAATCCCAAAAAATAAATAATCAATAAAATAATAAATAACAATTAAATAATAAAAATAAAAGAACAAGAAAATTCGGGAAGAAGAAAAAGAAAAATTCGAGGTAGAATTTTTAAGTGATACCTGAAAGACTCTCCCCTCGAAATCCTTCGTCAGAGATAATATTTCTTCAGTCTGGAACCGTTAATGTGTGTTGACAATAATTCACCTTCCAGTGACTGAAGTTGGACAGAACCATTTTCAAAAACTTCAATGAGCCTATACGGTCCCATCCATCTCATATGTAGTTTTCGAGGAAATTTCTGATGTCGACTATCGTAAAACAAAGCATAATCGTTCGTCTTAAGATCAACGGTCTTGATATATTTATCATGCTTTTTCTTTCGCTCCTGATTTTCTCTGTAGCATCTTCGAATTATTTCGAGATGCAGATAGTTCCTCAATAGTCAGCAATCTTTCATTCATACAGCCTGCTTCTGTCCGTTGTGCTTGTATACGAAAAGTTGGCACCTCGAATTCAATCTGCAAAATTGGATGCATACCGGACACATTAACATAACTGTAAAATAGTTTCGTCCAGTTGGGTAGTTTCAGAATTGGAGCGTTAATCAGTTTGTGCTTAAGTTCTTCGAATGCTTTCTGTTGTTCAACCGTCCAAATATAAGCGACTTGTTTCTTGAGTAACTTTGTAACGGCTGTAGCAATATAGGTATGATTCTGGATAAACCTTCGATAATAACCAACATGTCCTAAGAAACCTCTTAGTTCACATAGATTCGTTGGTATCAACAGATTCTTTATGACTTCGACTTTATCTTTGTTAACTTCAATCTCTCTGCTGGATATTCTATGGCCCAGAAGTATACCTTCTCTCATACCGAAAAAACATTTTTTGGGGTGAAGTGACAAACAAGTGTATCGACACCTCTACAATGTAGGTTTCAGTTTCTGTATATGGGACTTGATATTACTATAAACACAGAAATCATCAATGAAAATTTCGAGAAATGTTCTAAGAAAAGCAGTGAAAATTAACATCATAATTCTTTGGAAAGTAGCTGGTGCATTGCAAAGACCAAAAGGCATTTTATTGTAGGCATAGGTGCCCCAATCCATAGTAGATGTGGTCTTCGGTTGATCCTCCTTCCTTACTCCAACTTGATTATAGCCAGAGAAGCCATCACAGAAACTGTAACGTTCTTGTCCAGCCACTTGGTCTAGAATAGAATTCATGAAGGGTAATGGGTGGTGATCTTTCTTTGTAGTAGCATTTAGCTTCCTGAAATCCTGGCAAATTTGAATATTGCCAGTCTTCTTCTTTGGGACTACAAAAATGGGAGATACCCATTCACTACTTGAGATGGGATAAATAATACTTGTCTTAAGGTGCTTGTTGAGTTCATCTTTCACCATAAGACAATACTTTGGATTGAGACGATACTCTCTCTGTCGGACAAGAACAACATCTTCTTTAAGATCAATGCGGTGCTCGCCAAATTCAGCATGAATTCCTTTCAAGTCTTCAAGCGACAATGCAAATACATCTTGGTACTCTTTCAATAGCTCAGTAAACTCTGCTAATTCTGTCTCTCCAAGGGACTTAGAAACATGCACAAATTTTCCAGGTGCAAGTTCAATTAGCTCTATAGAATCTAGCAGAGTTATACCTTCCGTCATGTTGGCATGGATATGGCCATGAATTTTGCATATGGCTGATTCCACGGATTTATTCTTGTTGTCCGTCTGGTCTTTATTTCCAAATTCTTGTTCAGATTCGTCAAATTTGTCATCTGCTTCATCATCTACATCCGAATTTTCAAAATTTTGGTCTGCAACTTCTGATTCACTTACATCAGCATCTGCATTGCAAACATCGAAGAATTATTCTTCTTCATCCAATAAATCATTATTCTCATAGCATTCAAAATAATTTACTTCAATGTCTAATGCATTAGAGAATATTTTAAGGTCATAAGAATGTTCTGAAGTAAAACTGGTGTCCGGACATAGGAGTTTCGCCTTCATATTTGTCACGACTCCAGGTGATAATATGTTCTTCTAACTTTTCATGATTATTTGTTTCACCAGTTTGAAACCTTAATTCTCTGGACTTCTAGTACACACTTGCGTTAGCTTGATAAAGCCAAGGTCGTCTAATTAAAACTGAGTAAGAAGACAAACCAAGTGGTTTGATAACAATAAAGTTCATTGTAAAAGGCTTGGCTTGTATATATATTGTTATATTTTTTAATTCACCAACAGGTTTTCTTCGTATCAAATCAACCAACTTGATATTTCTTTGGGTTGGTTGAATATTAGTCAAACCTAAGGCATGAGCAGTGTCTTCAGTTATTATGTTGACACTTGAACCTGAGTCAATTGACACCTTTTCGATTAATCATCCGACAATTGTAACATCAATTTCTGGTGCGCCAAGGTCTCCTAGATCAATAGATAATATGCCAACATCTGGCAAAGAAATTTATTTCTTCTTAGGAGGAGAGATACCTTTTAACCGCTTACGATAATAGTTATTTTTTGCCAACAATTGCTCAAAAGTTATATTGGGACGAAGAGAACCAATATCAGTTACAATATCATAGTCTTTCATCTTTGCTTTCAAAATAGGTTTATCAATGATGGCTTCCAAAAGTTTTGTCTTCGTAATTTCCACATCCCGGGCCTTCCTCAAAGGTGATTTTCTTCTTTGTAGAGGCTGTCTGTAATTCGGAATGATAATTTTTTTGGTTTTACAGAAATATCCTTTGAGAATAACTTGGCTGCATCACGATCGTAATCAGGATTAGCTTTGAGATCTTCCTTTGTTATTGACTTGTTCTAAGATTTCTTCTTCGAAAAATTTCTCCGCTTCTTTGAAGATACTTTAGCTTCAAGTTTCGAAGAGCTTTTGCTTCTCGTAGTCACTTTGAATAGCTTCTCAACATCATTTAGCCAAGATTGGTCAACTGTCTTGGACTGTTTGGCTTCGATGACATCAACCTTCTGCACAACAACATCAGCCGAAGATTTTAATTTTGTGTCAGCAACAGCAGTAGGTGTAGCTACATACTGGTACTTTAGTCATGGCTTCTTTGGTTGTGGACAATCTGGATACTTGTGGCCAGGTTCTTTGCAGTTCAAGCATAAAGGTATATATCTGATCAACTTTTGTGGTTGCAAAAAATTAGATGAAAATGTCTTGGTTCATCACAGTTATAGCAATTTCTTGAAACATGTTTATTCGAACTGGTAGGACCAACAAATTTTGGAGGATTGTGTCTCTTTGGTGCAAACTTTGGTTTGCCTTGTTGAAATGGTGATGTAGTACCTTGAACATAATTGGTAGTTGCATCATCTTGAAATATAAAGAGCACTTCCTGAGAATGATAATCAACATACTTTACATTCATAGATTAACAGTCTTATTTAGAATGTCCAAATGTACCGCACTTCATACACCATACTCCTGAATTCAAGGAAAAAGATTTCGGTCTCTTGTCTGCAACTTCTGAAATTTGCACTTTCAGATTGTTGAACTTTTTATTAAGATCAACCATATTACTTTTCCGAAGCTTTTCAGCTTTAGATGTTGTAGACTCATCCTCAATAGTTTTTCTATCTTCTTTTCGTTTGGACTTCGTTTTTTTCTTCGATCTATATCATCAGTTTCTGTGTCTGATGAATCACTGGAACCAGAATCAGAACTAAAAGAATTTTAATTGGATTCAGATTTAGATTCATCTTCACTACCACTGGAGTCATGCTTAGACTTTCGAGTACATCTAGTAGAATGTCTTTTGCGTGCTAACTTGGAAGTCTCAAAGTTCTCAACGCTTGCTATTATTGCTGATTAAGAAGTCATATCTCCTTGTCTGCAGTATCGATCAATTTTTGGTGGTAAGCCTATCAAAAACCACTCGACCTGCATCGCGGCAGCGTACACACCAATTAGTTTTCCAATCAAATTTTTTGTTTTTCGTGTATACCTTCGAAGAGATTCTTTTCTCTTCTTCTTTACATTGTTGAGTCGTCCAAGGACTTTGTATGAATAACCAAATTCTCTGAACTGGTTCAGAAACGCATCTTTTAGGAGTAACCAGGTAGCTACATGTCTTGGTTCAACTTGGTTGTACCATATGCGCGCTTGCTTTTTCAAAAGACCAGGGATGATTTGCAGCTTGTCAACATCAGTTTCAAGTAAGCAATCAATTCGAACTACGAAACATAATTGTTAGCATCATCTGAAGATGTTCCTTTAAAATAATCGTATTTGATCTTCGAGATTGAAGTGAAAGTATGGAGACCAGGGCCTTTCATATCCGGATCAGGTTAGGTTCAGGATCTGGAACTGGATTTACAACTTTAGAACTTGGTTCAGCTACAACAAAAGCTTCAAAATGAAGATTTTCAAGTAAATGTTCAGGATTGTGAGGATTATCAAAGAAAGTTTCGTTAAGATTCTAGAAGGGCAAATCTCCTCTTTGCAAAGATTCCTTAAGGCTTTTGAAAAAAGTCGTTTCGAAGTTTTCGATATCTTTCTAGTCGAGCAACGCTATCTGACATACACTAGGGATAGAGATGGAGTTGTCAGTTTGTATCAACTTCATTTGGCTATTCCTAGGAACGGCGGTAAAAATTGGCATATGTTGTAATATACCAACATAGAATTGCTATATTTGTGTACTATTTATGTCATTCCCCAAGGAGATAGCACTTAGAAGCTGTTCAATTGGTATAGTCCTGACTTATCTCGAATGAAATGGAGTCGAGTGTTAATCTGGTTGTCAATAGACATTTCATAAGCAACCAATATTATTTTGTTGTGGGTGTGTGATGATAATAATCTCCAAACCACAATCTTCCTCTATCAAACCAAATGAAAAGCATTTTATAAGTGAAATGTTATCAGAGTAGCTAGAACGAATTACACTTTGGCTGATTAAGTTGTTAGCAAAGACTTGTGTTACGTTCGACGCAGACATGTATGAACAGACAAAAAGTTAATCTTATCTTGGAACTAATGTATTCTAGACATAAGTCCTAAACAACTAAAGTCCAATCACGGTTAAAGAACTCAAGTAGTTCACGAATATGTTAGAAACATTTATCTTCGTCACAAACACGAATGCAAATCAATAACTCAATTCCTCAGGCATGGACAATCATTTCACATGTATACATACTTATCTATCAACGATTGTGGAAATTGTATCAGAGGGATACGTTACTACTCAGGTGCTAAACAAAAACTTTTCACGCAGACAAGCAAGTTAGTCTAGAGACAATTGTTTAATTCAACTTTAAAAAAACTCAGCAAACGAACATAATGAACTATTGTAACTTTCTTGACCAAAGAGTCATTTAAGTAATGCATAAGAGATTGTTAGTAGATTCGAAATCACTCACACTCAACAATGCGGAGAATAGAAATTAGAAAGGATAACCTTTGTTTCTCTATTCGCTTTCTCAATTGCACAAATGCAAGAACTCTCTCTCTCTCTCTCTCTCTCTCTCTCTCTCTCTCTCTCTCTCTCTCTCTCTCTCTCTCTCTCTCTCTCTCTCTCTCTCTCTCTCTCTCTCTCTCTCTCTCTCTCTCTCGGTGGTGTGAGAATGAAGCATGTCTTCATTTATATTACCTATGGAGCAAGCAAACACACCTCTTGAGATTACTAACTCTAGTTAACATATGAGTTACAAGTACATATAAATTATAGAATTAATGGTACATTTGAGTACAAGTTTAATATACTCTAGTTAGATGTGTCGATACGAATCTCATCGGTTCATATCTATAAGTTGCCATATTTGAATAGATATTCATTATTTAGCAAATATGTGACATCACACTGCTGATTAGCGAAAGTGCTTAATTCAGATAGAGTTACAGTTACTCAAAAATATATCAGAGCACGCGGATTTGATCCGCAATTTCTTTGTGCTCATTTCCATTCTGATTTGTTTATTTTACTGAATCAGTTATTTATTGCGTCCAAAATTATGTCAGTATGAATGCTTCTCTGTAATATTTTTGTAATTGATAATCTCTTATTATTTGTCTGAAAATTCAATGCTTTATGTTTGGCTACGTAAGCACTTAGTTGCTAGCAATTTCAAAGTTAGTTGCTAAAGATTGAATGTAATTTCTATCACTACTTTTTGTTCAATGTTGATAAGCGTAGTCATGCATAGGAAGGAAGGTTTCTTCCACCGCGCTCGTAAATCGTGTACCTACATCGACTTGTCAAATTATTTTCTTTTATCTTATCACCTCTTTTCAACATGGTATTAGAGCAAATTCTTTAATTTGCTGTTACCTTTATGATATTAGAGCGATCTGTTATATCATAACTCTAATACTTGATATCTTTCGCGATATCAAATTGATATCATACTCTTCAATTCATAGCATTAGTTTTAGTATCAGAGAATTAATTTTCAATTCTAGCTTAGCACGATATCTCTTTCTTAACGTCATCGATACAATCAACAGACTAAAGTTCCAGATGGATTCTCAAAGTAAGGACGGTCTTATTGCAGACAAGCTGAATGGATCCAATTATCATTTGTGGAAATTTAAGATGAAGATCATGCTAATTGGCAACAAGTTGTGGGATGTTGTTACAGGTATCGAAGTAAAGCCTGAAGACGATGAAGTCGACTCAAAGTGGAAATTGATGGATGGTAAAGCTTTAGCACTCATAATTCTCAATCTATCAAATACTCAAATTGGCCACATACTTGAAGCCAAAACTTCGATATGATGTGAAAGACATAGGTACATAGCTACATCTACAAAGAAAATTCTTCACACTCAAGATGTCGAATAGTGATTCTCTTTAGAATCACATTAACCAGTGTAAAAATCTCTTGCAATAGATGGCCGCTGTCGGATCAGTCATAGATGATCAAGATGGAGGGAGTGTGAGATATTTCAACTAGTTTAGTCTAGTTTAGTCATATTTTGGTAAATTGTCAATATGAGGCCAAAACTCATTTTAGACTTAGAGATAAACTTTTTGAAGTTATATTAGTTTAAAATACATTCAATAAACACTTTATGAAAGTGTGTAAAGTTGGTAGTCGAGTTTGAGAGAGATTCAAATTTGAATACTGGGTACATTGAATCTAGACCCAAAAATAGTAGGGTTTACATTTTTGAGGGAAAGCCAAGTGGCCAAATAGGGTTTGGACACTCTATGAAAGGATTTAACTCATGGAGAGACACATCTTCTGTCTTCTGTCTCTCATTTCATCATTATACATGGTTCTCTTTGGGTTCTACTACTCATTGGTGCACTCTTATGATGTTATCTTGCAATTCTATGTGTAGAATGATAATTAATTGCTATTTTCGGTTTCACACATGTGAAATACAGTAGGGTAATGTAATTGTATGGAGAGCAACCATATTTTATGTTTTGGCTCATGTTTGATCAAGTTTCTAGAAATTGTATGTAGAATTTGAGATATTCAATTTTTTGTGATTTTGTCAAAACCCTAATTTTGATTGGATCTCTAGTTTGTGAGGTTGTTAAACTTCATTTGAGTGTGTTTTGATCTTAGGAAGTGGCAAGAATCATTAGATTGAGGATAGGTCATAGGTTGATCAAGATTTCTCTATTCTATGTGTTGATTTTCTAGTTAGAAGTGCTAGAAGAAATTTGAGAGGTTCCATATCTTTGTAATTTCTTCTTGAGTTCATTTGTTGACATTCAAGAGAGTGTTTTATGCATTGGAACAGGTTGAAAGAGAAGATCAGGTCACTTCAACATGGCTACAAGTGGAGGTTTTATGTTGGAGAGCAATGATAGGCTTTCCTCAATCAACTATTCTACTTGGAAGGTGAGGATGGAGTCCTTATTGGAGATGAATGAGTTGATGGAGATTGTTGCAGGTGTGTAGGAGATGCCTCAAGAACTTCAAGATCAAGTGAGGTATGACAAGAGAGCAAATAAAGCTCTACGCATGATTAAGATGAATGTTACCAATGAACTTCTCAAGAAAGTTGGTAAGTGCACAACATCTTTGGAGGCTTTGAAGAAGCTTTATGAATCCA
Organism: Diphasiastrum complanatum; assembly: GCA_029204225.1. NCBI lineage: Eukaryota > Viridiplantae > Streptophyta > Lycopodiopsida > Lycopodiales > Lycopodiaceae > Diphasiastrum > Diphasiastrum complanatum. The sequence continues at coordinate 46,829,483 of CM055107.1, forward strand.
AGTCTACATCAAGAGTGTTGACTTTTAGGAGGAAAATCTTTCAAAGTTTGCAATAGAAGGAAAAGAGTACTCATGCTTTTGTTTTGAGGGTTAAAGCATTCAATGATGAGTTAGCATGTATTGATGAAAGCATTAAAGAGGTAGAACTTGTTAAATTCATACTTAATGGCTTGTTGGATGATCATGCTAATCTTGTTCGAAGTTTTGCTACTCAAAAGACTTTGCCAAGTATTGTGGATTTGCAAGAGATCTTGGTGAATGAGGAGTATAGGCTTCAATCAAGAGGAGGTGGATCTACATCAACATCTCAATATGATTATCTTTTGATGTGTTCTTCAAGTCCAATATCAAATGAAGGTGACAAAGATTCATGGTGGATTGATAGTGGAGCTAGTTCACACATGACTAGTTGTAGTGCATTTTTTTGGTCAAAATTTCAAAATTTCAGCAATTACAATCATTGATGCTGATTTTCTAGAAGAAAACGTGCTAGATGTATCTCATATGTGCAAAATCTGCTGCTAAGTAGTTTTATTAAATGGCAATTTTTTGCCATATTGTAATGATGAAATGTACTTTATATCTTTGGGCTATTTTTAAAGCAATTTTTACTAATTTATAAAACTCGGCATGTAAAACCTAGCTATTAATGATAAAATCGACACAGAGTTGCCAACTCTATAGATAGGAGTGAGATGATGGGAGAAAGAATCATTTTTGAAGGAGAGGGTGGACGTGAGAGAATTCTTGTGGAAGGACTTGAGAGAGTGAGGGCACATTCATTAGAGAGAGGGCTTTTTCTTTGTGATGAATTGTCGCGGTTACGAGATAGGGTTTCATTGAACCTATGATCAATGGGTCATACTCATGCTTTGTGAAAACTGTCATGTTTCTACCGCCAAACGTTAAGGGAATTCCATTGATTTGAGTCTAGGGGGGGGCCACCTCTATCAAGCGATCTTGCAGCCTGTGTGGGAAATCCAGTTCTGATCATGATTCCCTCTCCACTACTGGATCGTATGAAAGTTATCATGATTAATAATGAGCATCACTGATGAGAGCAGACATAGTTCAACCTTCAAGGCGACATCTATCTTGACCACCATGTACCAGAGAATTTTGACAATCCATCTACGCAATTATAGAGTCTCACTGGTGCAGACAATTCTTCATGCGCTGTTGAGAGGGGGATTGCTGTGGAGTTTAGACAGCCCCTTCTCGTGAAGACATTATGACAAACGTTGATGGCTACACCTCACAGTCAATATAGTTGAGCAGATCCTCATGCTTCCTCTCTCTTCGCTGAGGACCTCACGAATGAAGAGTGAAATGGTTGTTGTCTTTTGTGGGGAAAGATTGGGAAGTAAGGTTGCGTTGAGAAGGATTTGCATGAGGGTTGCTTTCAATCACAGGTATGAAGAGTAGGATGACTCAACACTTAGTGCTGATCGCCACCTGCAGCATACAGCCAGAAGTTTGTTCACAACGATTCTGGAGCAACCTGCAAGGCGCTATTTACAACAGCCCGTGGACACATGAAGCACATAGCACAGCGATCAGTTTTGTACCCACAAACTCACCTCCAGAAGTCCACCGAGCTGCAGGGATTATTCTACATATGCGCTGTGTCCATCGGAGAGTAATCCCAGACATCTACCAATAGCTAGAAGCAATTACAACGATTGTTGCACCCATCTAGATCGCAGTCAGGGATCCATAAGCTTTTATATCTGTGGCGTCTATCTGAAGCATACCTGTCAGCGCAACCTGCTCCACCGCTACTGACGCGCCCTCCCCATTTGTTCATCGCTGCTTGATTTTTGGCCGCGCACTGATCAGTACTCATTGCTAAGATCTGACAACAACCTTGCCTTCCACTGAAGTTCTACTTGTCTAAGCTGACCCTGCCTACCTCTGAGCATTGATCTCGGGCGTTCCACATCTGAGCACTCATGTTCGGCATTCCAGTGCGACGACTTTGAATGCAGCAGAGCAGTATGATAATCTCCCTGAGTGCAATGTAGTAGAACCCAACCTGAAGCGGAAGGATAAATATGAGCTCAAGACTTGGGAGCTTCAAATTGGCAAACCTGCTTTTCCTCCACACAAAGTATATTTCTCTCATTTTTGATGTGTGCATTTGCTCGTCAACTCACTTGCGATTTCTGAGCTATGAGGCTTGACTTTATGGTTTGTGTGTTGTTAGCATTGCTAGTAAGGCATAAATTGGAATTGTCTTCCCTCCGTTCTTCCTTTGGTCTGGATTGGCCTAGTAATGACCATGTTCGCTATTATGGTGATTGCGGCCTCTCATATTATGTTCGTAACTATTGAAGATGGAAAGCTTTACATGTATGATGCTTAGTTTGCAAAATTCCATTTGACATTGTATTTGGCAATGAGTCAGTTTTTGTGTACTTGAGTCACTGGTCCGACCTCTTATGTTGAGACGAAGTCTGTTAAGATCCAAAAGGTTGCTGATTTTTTGCATGATATGCAAGAAATGTTGCAAATGGCTGAGGATAGTATCCGAAGTGCTCAGGATAGAGCTAAACACTATACCGATCTTAAGAGATCTCCAAGAGATTTTAAAGTTGATGACTGGGTATATCTTAGTATTCCAAAAGATTCTAAGACGTTATGTATAGGGAAGCATTATAAGATGTCTACCCGTTATTGTGGACCTTTCAGGATTGTACGTAGAATTGGTTCTTTGGCGTATGAACTTGATTTTCAAGGAAAATCAATTGCACACCCAGTATTTCATGTAAGTCATTTGAAACTAAGTTTACATGATGGTGATACAGTTTGATAGGATGAGTATTTATCCCATTTGAAAGATTTGTCGCTTAGTGTACCTTTGGAACCTGAGAAAGTGCTCAGAACCAGAGATAAACAATTGAGAAATTGTTCTATCTCTGAGTGCTTAATTCGGTGGAAGGGTCCTACTGAGGATGATGATTCGTGGGAGAGAGTTGATAGCATAAAGAAAAAAATTTCGACTTTTAATTTCTAAGGATAGAAACAGATTAAGGAGGAAAGAATGTTATGTCCATGACCAGTACATAGGATATAGTATACGCCTAGTCTTGGATACACAATACTCCAGTGGAACAAGCTGTTAGTTATGCCACGACATACTGGGCGTGACCTGAAAGTGACTGATATCCTTGTGAGGCCCAGAACACACTAAATGGAATTTAGATAAGGTATGAGACAATGTATGCATGTGTAGAGTTATCAATAGCAATTCTATGAATAGTTGGTCCATGCATAGGACTCTATTCTATAATTCTATGTATAGGGAACATAGGCTATGCATGGCTATGTGCCCAGGATGCTTTTGGCTCTATATAAGAGGTCCAAACTCGCCCTACTCCTCATCATGGTTCTTGATTCATTGACAGGCTCTCATTTTACATTCATGCTTCTTGTTCCTTGGCTTGGGGGTGAGGCTTCTAGAGATTGATTGGATGCTTCTACTTGGTTGGGTGGTTTCTCCACAGTGTGTTATCCTTTTGTGTTTAGGATTTGTAAGCAGGATCTAAGGAGCTTCCCTTATAGTGAGTGTGCAATCAAAGGGATAGGCATGTGAGAGATTTCAACTAGTTTAGTCTAGTTTAGTCACATTTTGGTAAATTGTCAATAAGAGGCCAAAACTCATTTTAGACTTAGAGATAAACTTTCTGAAGCTATATTAGTTTAAAATACATTGAATAAACACTTTTGAAAAGTGTGGAAAAGTTGATAGTGGAGTTTGAGAGAGATTCAAATTTGAACTTTGGGTACATTGAATTTAGCCCCAAAAATAGTAGGGTTTACATTTTGGAGGGAAAGCCAAGTAGCCAAATAGGGTTTGGAAACTCTATAAAAGGATGTAATTCATGGAGACACACATCTTCTCTCTTCTATCTCTCATTTCATCATTATACATGGTTCTCTTTGGGTTCTACTACTCATTGGTGCACTATCTTGGTGTTACCTTGCAATTCTATGTGTAAAATGATCATTTATTGCTATTTTCGGTTGCACACATGTGAAATATATTAGGGTACTGTAATTGTACGGACATCAAACATATTTTATGTTTTGGTTCATGTTTGATCAATATCTCTTAGAGTTTGCATCTCATTTTGTATGTAGATGCTGATTTTTCTACGTTGGCAGGATTGTTGGTTTGCTCCTTATTGTAACCAAAGATTTGGGACATGGATTGGATCTTGAATGATCTGAAATCCTTCACATGGTATCAGAGCTCTTGTGTTTCAGGTTATGAAAGGATCAGCCATCTATATCAAGGATTTGGAGGAGTTACCAATGCTAGAGCATGCTAGATTGATTTCTACTCAAAAATCAGCATTTTTGCATGTGTAGAATTGATCTTTTGTAGGTCAAAACTCAATATAGGGTTATATACTTGATCAATTTCGATTTCACACTTGGTTTACTGGATTTAAATGATTTTTGGTGCATTAGGAAGGTCTCATTGGAGTCTACAAGAAGATATATCAAGTTTCTAGAAATTGCATGTAGAATTTGAGATATTCAATTTTTTGTGAGTTTGTCAAAACCCTAATTTTGGTTGGATCTTTAGTTTGTGAGGTTACTGAACTTCATTTGAGTGTGTTTCAATCTTAGGAAGTGGCAAGAATCATTAGATTGAGGATAGATCATAGGTTGATCAAGATTTCACTATTCTATGTGTTGATTTTCTAGTTAGAAGTGCTAGAAGAGATTTGAGAGGTTTCATATCTTTGTGATCTCTTCTTGAGTTCATTTTTTGACATTCAAGAGAGTGCTTTGTGCATTGGAACAGGTTGAAAGAGAAGATCAGGTCACTTCAACATGGCTACAAGTGGTGGATTTATGTTGGAGAGCAATGATAGGCTTACCTCAATCAACTATTCTACTTGGAAGGTGAGGATGGAGTCCTTATTGGAGATGAATGAGTTGATGGAGATTGTTGTAGGTTTGGAGGAGGGACCAGAAACTCAACAAGATCAAGTGAGGTATGACAAGAGAGCAAAGAAATCTCTACACATGATCAAGATGAATGTTACCAATGAACTTCTCAAGGAAGTTGGTAAGTGCACATCATCTTTGGAGGCTTGGGAAGCTTTGAAGAAGATTTATGAATCCAAGTCTACATCAAGAGTGCTTACTCTTAGGAGGCAAATCTTTCAAAGTTTGCAAAAGAAGGAAGAGAGTACTCATGCTTTTGTTTTGAGAGTTAAGCATTCAATGATGAGTTAGCATGTATTGATGAAAACATTAAGGTGGAAGAACTTGTTCAAGTTATACTTAATGGCTTGTTGGATGATCATGCTAATCTTGTTCAAAGTTTTGCTATTCAAAAGACTTTGCCAAGTATTGTGAATTTTCAAGAGATCTTGGTGAATGAGTATAGGCTTCAATTAAGAGGAGGTGGATCTACATCGACATCTCATTATGAAGAGGATGCTATATTCATCAAAGGCAAGTTCAAGGACAAAGGCAAAGGCAAGTGGTCTAAAGGGCAAGATCAAGGTGATACTTCCTCTTTTGGCAAAAATAAAGATAAGTCTAAGTTGAAATGCTTTTATTGTGGAATCAAAGGGCATTTTGCAGATGAATGTTTGAAGTAGCAAAGAGATGAAGGTAGCGAGCAAATCGACTTTACTACTAATGATGAGGGTCTAGGTGGTGGTGATTCTCTTTTGATGTGCTCATCAAGTCCAATATCAAGTGAAGGTGACAAAGATTCATGGTGGATTGATAGTGGAGCTAGCTCACACATGACTAGTCACAAGGAGTTCTTTACTTCTTTGGTCACTTATGATGGAGCCAAGAAAGCAATTCACATGGCCAATGGTGGTGAGTGTGTGATCGAAGGTATTGGTTCAATTCCTATTTGTCTCTCTACTAATAGGAAAGCAAGACTTGATGGTGTTCTTTACATTCCTTCACTTTCAAAGAATTTGCTAAGTGTTGGTCAAATGATAGAGAAAGGATACATGGTAAAGTTTGGTGGTGATGTTTGTTTCATTACAAGGGAAAAAATCTTGGTTGCTAGGTGCAATAGACAAGGGTAGACTTTTCAAGCTTGATGCTTTTGTTATGGCTAACAAAAAGGATGGAATGGAAAAGGAGATTGGTCTCAACTTTCCAAAGTTACCTTTTAGCATCAATAAGATTGGTGGACCTTATGCAAAGTCTAACAAGCTTCCTTATGCTAGATCTAGGTCAAGATCTAATATGCTTCTTGGAGATGTTCATCTTTGTGCTAACTTGGCTAGTCTTGAGGATAATGATGGTGTTTCAATGGTTCTTCATGGCAAGTGCAAGCATGCAAAAGGTAAGGAAAGAGCTAACTTCATCAATGGAGGTGAAGGTTCTTCCTTGGAAAAGATTGTTGTTAATGATTTCTTCGATCATATGGAAAAGGATATTGCTAGATGCATGCATGAAGGAGGTGGTTCTTCTACATTCTTTTGTTATGATTCCAAGAAAGTCATTTTTCCAGCAAGTGGAGTCACATGTCTTCATAAAGAGAGTAGATCAAATGGTTCTATCAAGAGACTTAGTGAGGTAGATAGTCACAAGTCAAGAAGAAGAGAAGTATGTGAAGAGTTCAAAGTAGGATGTACTTTGAATGATGTCATTGTGAATGATAGTGAGGAAGAATCATTATCATATGATTCATTACCTAAAACATTGAATAGAAGTTGTTGTTTGAAGAAAGAGAGTACTTCAATCATCCTTATGTTGTACTAATCATTTTTTTCATGGCTTCTAATGTTTTTGAGGCTTCTACTTCTTATGATGCAATCATTAAGAGGGAGTCTTATGAAGGAAAGAGCAATGGAAGATTGGTTCTTGGGAAGATCCAAGGCATGGATCTCACATCTCTTCATCAACTCAAAGGATTCTATGATTGTGAATTGATCACTCATGATCAAGATGGCAAAAGGTTGGTTGGAGAAGACTACATGGAGCAAATCGAGAGGCAATTTCTTCAAGGCAAGGGAGATCTCATTGGTGAGCTCATTGAGGTTTGTTATGGGCTCAAGAGGGCTGGATTTATTAGGTTTGATACTCATATTCACCTACTCTACTTCATGTTGGATGGAAAGTTTGGAATCTATCTTTTGATTTATGATGGTGACATTGTTTTCACTAACCTTTGTGGAAATTCGAGATCAAGCATTGATGAGTTCTTGTTGGATATAGATCATATGTTTCAGAGGGAGTATTTCCAGAGGTTCAGGTCTGAAGATATTCATATCTTTGATATCTTTGATGATCAAGAGAAAGGTAAGCAAGTGGAAGCGACTCATTTTGCTTTACTCACATGTTTTGGAGAATTTTCTTGTGTAGATGATGCTATGCAAGTGGATATTGGTTCTCATGGTTTTCATACTGGAAAAGCAAGTAATGGATCTGGAAAACAAATTTTGTTCAATGACTTTGATGATCAAGAGGTTGGTCTCAAAGGGCTTCAACAACACAAAAGAAAAGGTGGCAATTTGGAGCTAGTCAAGAGCATCAAAGGAAGGTTTTTTGGCAAAGATGTTATGGATCTGTTTTTGCAACTTATTGAAGACTCAAGTAAGTTCAAAGGAGCAACAAGGAAGTGTTGTTCAAGTTTACTTTACTTGTTTTATCTCATGTTTGAGCTATTTCATGTGAATGTGTGCAAATTGTCAAGATATGGACAAGCTAGCTACATTGTCTTGCAATATCTTATTGTTGGAGTTGTACAAGCATTCTTGGCTGGCTTTGCTGATGGAAATGAATCTATTGGAGGTTCATTATGTCACTCATTCATGGTCAATATCATGATGTATAAAGTCGAGGGCTAAAGAGCTTAGGTATCTTGATTGACGTATGTTATTTTGACGTATATATGGTAGAAATGAGGGATTCGTACATGTAGCTTGGAATATTCTTTCAGATTTCATCACCTTTGGTCCGATCCATGGGTGGGGTATTTCTTACTCTGTCTTTAAATCCAGACTTGAGATCTTCATCTTCAACTTCAGAATCATAGCTCGACATGTCATCCACCCAATAGAGAGTATCAACTAGCATCTCTTGGGTTCCTTGGGTAGGAGTGGATCCAAGCAATGGATCTTGAGTATCAAGCTCTTATGAAGAGTGAAATATCTTTTGGAGGATCTTGATGTGTAGATGGAACTATGCAAGTGGATGGATGTTATCATGCTGCAAAATTAAATAATGGATCTAGAAAACAAATTTTTTTTCAATGAATTTGATGATCAAGCTAATGATCAAGAGGTTGATCTCAAAGGGCTTCAACTAGTCAAAAGGGAAGCTAACAATTTGGAGCTAGTCAAGAGCATCAAATGAGAGTCAATTGGAAAAGATGATATGGATCTATTTTTGCAGGTTATTGAAGACTCAAGTAAGGTCAAAGGAGCAGCAAGTAAGTGTTTTTCAAATCTACTTTACATGTTCTATCTCATGTTTGAGCATTTTCATGTGGATGTGTGCAAATTTTCAAGATATGGTAAAACTAGCTACATTGGTGGGCATCAATTTGATGTTGGATTTGTACTAGCATTTTTGGCTGGTTTTGTTGATGGAAATGAAGCTATTGGAGGTTCATTATATCACTCATTCATGATCAAGACATCAAGTGATGATGGCATCTTATTGCAAGATGGAGATGGAGGCTCATTCATGGGGTGTCATGGTGGATACATTTTTGCAAAAGAAATAAAAGAAAAGTGTTGGCTGATTCTGACGAATCCCCAAGATACTCGACCAGAGCATTCAAGAGCACCTCTCATCTTACACCGAGGAGCTCTCTGAAAAGACGAGTCTAACAAAAACTGAGAGCTGATGAATACTAGTAAGTAATGACAAGCAAGAAGTGTGTAAGCCTCATGGTGAATCCCGGAAGATGGAATGACCATGTAGGAACTAGTATTTCTAGGCAAATGTTATAAATGCAAGTAGACCTCTCTTAAAGAAAGTAGAGTGAGCCACCTTTTAATAGTGACCTCTAGTGGAGAGCATTATTCCACTTGTAATTTGTGAAATGTGAAAATTCACTAGGATGTCACCTAAAAAGCTCTCTTGCTTATTTAAGAGACTCCCTCTTTGTGAAGAGGAGGTTTTTGTGTATTGTATCAACTCCATGCTGAAATGAGAAAAGCATCCACGAGTTATGTGCATCCATTGAGCTCCTTGATCATGCTTGTTTCTTGAGTGATGCATTCATGATCTTGCCCTTCCATCCTTTGTGTGTGGTTGTGGATAGTAGAGTGGATTAGATTTCCTGTTTTCCTAGAGTGGAGTAGTTTTCATTTCTTGTTCGTGGATTAATGTAGGAATCAGCATTCAGGTAAACTAAATAGACTGGGATTGTGGTGTAGTTCTTGCATATCTTCTTACAACCGTGTTCTTGATTCTTGGACATCTAAAATGCTGTTTAGTTTGGTTTATTGTTTCTTGACTCTGTTTTTTCAATCATATTTAGAGTAGTTTCTGGCTTTGCAAGTAGATTAGTTTCCTTAAATTTGGTTTGTTAGAATTTATTAATTTTCACATGGTTTTTGATGTATCTTTGGCATCTATGTGGATCCACACTTGTAATATTCAGATCCATTTTGATTAGCTTTCGTTTCAGTCTAATATGACATCTCCTAAATTATAGGAGTTAGGTCCTAGATTGTAGGAATCTAGAAGGTCAACACAAACCACCAATGGATGATGTGGCAAACTTGATAGATCTTATCCAAAGTGGATATGGATGAGTACAATGAGCTGTCCCACCGTGCTGGATGCAACTTAGAGAGAGATTATGATGATTTTGTACTTGATCCATGATGGATCCATTATTGAGCTAATGATGAGAAACATTGGTTTGTGAAGCAATCTTGGTGTTTACACTCTCTTAAGCACTTTCTTTGTGGATGTATGCTAAGAAAATGTTTAGTAAACTATTTCTCTATTATCAGGCCGTACAGTAGCTATACTTCACACGTGTGAAGCCGTGGGTCATCATTTTTTATTGTTCTTGCTTGGAAACACAAAGATTGTCAAGTAGAAGCTAGATTTGGAAGCTAGTCTTGATATAGATCAAGATCAAAAAAGTTGACACTCGGCCTCCATCTCAAAAGGTGTCCTTCCATCCAAGATAGCACTCAGCCACCTATTGCACAAGAAATTAGCAGACAACAAAGCGACTTATCAAGGTTAGCACTTAGCCTCATGGAATTGGCGCTTTCACATAAAGTCCTATTTTTCCTCTCGGCCACTCCATTTTGTTGTGGGTCCTTGGTGTTGTATACTCCCTCTTGATCCCATGCTCATCATAAAAACCCTTAAACTTGGTAGATATGCACTCTCCGCCATTGTCACTTCTTAAGCACTTGATCTTTGTGGAAAATTGGTTATCTCTTGCATTCTTGAACTTAACAAAGACATCATACACTTCATCTTTGCTCTTTAGTAGATCGATCCAACAAAATCTACTAAAATCATCAATGAAAATTACATACATCTTAGCTCCACTATTGCTAATTGTCATAATTCCATGAATATCCGAATGTACAATTTGAAAAGGCTTTGTATAAGGTAGTCTATGTGACTTTGACAAAGTACAAGGCTCACAAACATGATTGATGCTACTTGTGAAACTTGGAAGACCAATCACAACTTGCTTCCAAGCCATTACCTCCATTGACTTGAAGTTGAGGTGCCCCATCCTTTTATGCCAAACCTCTTGGATAGACATTTGCTCTCTTGCAACACATCCAACTTGGTTAGCAATAACACAAGCATCTAGTTTGAACAATTTCCCTTGCCTTTTACCACTTAGTTTCAAATGACTTACATAAAATACTGGGTGTGCAATTGATTTTCCTTGAATATCAAGTTCATACGCCAAAGAACCAATTCTACGTACAATCCTGAAAGGTCCACAATAACGGGTAGACATCTTATAATGCTTCCCTGTACATAACGTCTTAGAATCTTTTGGAATACTAAGATATACCCAGTCATCAACTTTAAAATCTCTTGGAGATCTCTTAAGATCGGTATAGTGTTTAGCTCTATCCTGAGCACTTCGGATACTATCCTCAGCCACTTGCAACATTTCTTGCATATCATGCAAAAAATCAGCAACCTTCTGGATCTTAACAGTCTTCGTCTCAACATTTACTGGAGATCTAGGTTGAAAACAGTACATAAGCATAAAAGGACTGTAACCTGTAGCAGAATGGTTTCTACTATTATATGCAAACTCAACCAGTGGGAGATAATCTTCCCAATAAGATTGCTTGTGGGAAACATACGTCCTCAAAATATCTTCCATAGTTTGATTAGTCCTTTATGTCTGGCCATCTAATTCAGGATGATCAGAAGAGCTTAAACTCAAAGAAGTTTTCAGTTTATGGAATACTGCTGACCAAAAGTGACCTGTGAACTTAGGATGTCTATCACTAACAATATCACTTGGCAGACCATACAACCCAAATAGAATTACTTTGTCGTTGGGTCTTTGGAAGTCCAACTACAAAATCCATAGATATGCTTTCCCATTTCTTATCTGGGATATCTAACGGATGCAACAAACCACCAGCCTTATGGTGTTCAGCCTTTGCTAGTTGACAGCATTTAACAACATATGACTCGACATATGGCTTGAGCTTTGGCCAATAAAATTCTCTCTTAACCAAGTCCAGAGTCCTGTGTATACCAGGATGTCCTGCACAGGGTATGTTATGACATTCAAACAAAATCTTTCGTTTGAGCTCATCATCACCAGGTACGCAAACTTTCTTATTCCGAAATAGTAATCCATCTCGAATGATGAATTGTAGATAATCTTCTTATCTTTCTTAGTTAGTTGAGTCCCTTGTGTTTCTGACTCAACATTATCCACATTTCTTCCGGTCTGAACAATGTTCCAAATGTGACCAAAATGGCTGATTCATATTTTCCTCTCAGTGAAAGATATAAATCCGTATAAATCTGGGTGAATGACAACTCATTCAGTTCACCGATCCGACTAAGAGCATCTGCAACTTGATTAGAGCTGTCTCTTATGTAACGGATTTCATGATCGAATTCTTGCATCAATTCAGCCCATCAAGCTTTTCACCCCCGAAGATCATGTTGATTACAAAAATACTTAAGAGACTGGTGATCCGTATACACTACAAACTTACTACCATACAAGCAGTGTGCATGGGCTACATCAAACAATTGCTTTTCCTGCGTAGTATAACGGAATTGAGGACTAGTGAATTTTTTGCTCTCAAACGCTAGTGGCCTATCCATTTGTAATAGAACCGCTCCAACTACAACATCACTTGCATCCGTTCTCATGACGTAAGGTGAATCTGGATTTGCAATTTGTAACACAGGAGCTGAAACAATCATTGTTTTAAGTTTCTCAAAACACTGATTCAATTCCTCGTTTCAAACAACAGGCGGACTAGGTTGATTCCTCTTTTTCTTTTTATTAACAATTCCTTTTGTCAGATTATTAAGCGGTGCTACTAACTTAGCATAATCCTCAATAAATCTCTTAAAAGAAAAGTGCAAAACCTAAAAAAGACTTTACTTGCCTCACAGTTCCCGGAATTGGCCACTCAATGACAACCTTGATTTTATCCTTGTCAATCTTGATCCCATTTATTGTGATCTTAAGACCGAGATAAAGCAACTCTTGCTTAAAGAATTCACACTTGGACTCTTTAGCGTAGAGTAACTCCCGACGGAGTTCCACCAAGATGATTTTTAAGTGTTCTACATGTTCCACCAAGGATTTACTGTAAACGAGAATGTCGTCTAAGAATACAACCACAAACTTTCCCAAATATGAACGAAATAAATCGTTCATCACTTGCTGGAACGTTGCTGGAGCATTCGTTAATCCAAATGGCAACACTAGAAATTCATAATGACCAAATCTAGAACGAAATCCTCTCTTTTGGACTTCTTTCGACTTAATCCATATTTGATGGTACCCTGTCCTGAGATCTATCTTGGTGAAATACCATGCTCCACCCAAATCCATCTTGGGTAATGGATATTTATTCTTTATAGTCACTTTATTAAGCCCCTTGTAATCCACACACATCCGAAAACCTCCATCTTTCTTTGCTTTAAGAAGAACATGAGCGCCCCATGGTGATTTACTAGATTGTATATGTCCCATCCTCAAATAGTTTTCTATTTGATTTGAAATCTCTATCTCCTCTTTCTAAGAGAACCTATAAGGTTGTCTAGAGACAGATTGACTCCTGGAATTAACTCAATTCTGTGGTCTACTGACCTAGACGGTGGTAAACCATGAGGTAATTCAGATGGAAAAACATCCCTAAATTCATTTATGATCTGTTCTTTCATTGCTTGTTCATGATCTAAATTTACTGAGTTAAGAGTTGCAAAGAATTCACAACCATTTAGATTCATTTCAGGAACATCCACAACTGGAATAGCATAAATTGAAAAAACTTCATATTCAAAATAATCCAATGTTTCCATTTCATTAACTGTAGAAATCTGATCCAACGGACGTACAAAATTACTGCCAAATAATGTAACAACCTTATCACCCTCCTTGAAGGTGAGAACATGCTTCTCAACATCAATTAACAGAGAAGGCGATTTAATAAATAACCATTCGTAACCTAAGATTAAATCAGTATTCGCAAGGTCTAAAACATGAAAATTAACTAATTCTATGTGTCCTTGCACCAAAATCGGGAGCTTCGGGACTTTTATGTTCCAAGTCTCCAACTGTGCTCCTGAAGCTAGATAAACTTTATCTATGATTGTTGGCTTCAGTTTTCAAGCTGAGTTTCTGCACAAGACAAGAATTAATAAAATTATGAACCACTGTCCAATAAAATACTCACTTCTTGATCTTTAACTATGTCAATTAAATGAAAAATTTTATTACGAAAGAAAGAAGTGGTACTAAAAGAACATTCACACTCACAATCCATCCGATTAATTTCCAAAGTCTTATCCATTGCCTCCTGGGACTTCAATCATGTGAGCAGACACTTTCTTCCTTTCTGGACAAAATTTCATCATATACAAAACATAAGTTCTCTCTTTTAGCGTTTTCCCGGGACATAGATTTCTTGAATCTCTTTCTCTTCGGCTTCCTGGGTTCCGATGCTACTTGATCTAATTCGTCAAAATATTTTGCTTGGTCTGAACTGCGCTTCTTAACTTTCTTGGTTTTCAAAGTGGTTGGAATTTGCGCAAACTGCTTCATGGATGCCACCACTGTGGAATCATATGCTATCGCAATCCAAAACGCATCCTCAAGGTTTTGAAGCACATTTTGCTTGCATTCGTTTGATAGTCGGTTGGCAAACCTAAGACAAACTGCCATAATGCCAACTTTGCATCAAATGATGGAACCCTATTCCATAGGTCCATGAATTCTTGGATATAAGATTCTAAACTCTTTGTACCCATCTTGCAGTTTATGAACTTCAGGTAGTAGTCCACGTCATTAGCAACTACAAAAGCTTTCTTGAAAACTTCCGCAAACGCATCCCAAGTAGTTGGCTTCACCAGTAAATCTCGCCACCACAATGACGCTTTGCCACGTAAGAACAGCATGACACTTTCAATTGTCTTCTCATCAGGAACACCGTTCCAATCAAAATTAGGGTGTTGACAAAATCACAAAAAAATGAATATTTCAAATTCTACGAAATCAGAATTGATCGAGTATATAAACCTATTTTGAGTTTTGATCAACAAAAGATCCAATCTACATATGCAAAGAACTCGCACGACAAGAGGACGGGCGATTTTTAGGGCTTTCTTTCATCATTTTTTTGAAAGATAGTTTTTAAAATGAGTCATAGGGAGGAGCAAGATGCTCGAGCCCCGGGTCCGATGTTTGGCCTCGGTATAAGCCTACCAAATTTAAACTTGTTTTTGAAACATTTATAGGTAGGGTTATAGAGAGGCATATAGATAGTGTTATAAAAAAGGTCAAGGTGGCAAGAGACATTCCAGACACTCTGCTAACTGAGGGTAATACCGAGATTGATGAAAAAGGCCCCCGGTATAAACCACGGTATAAAATGGAATGTAAATGGATCTCCTTTTTGGAATTTGTTACCTATCAACACATTTAATTCTATTTTCTATCAACATTGGTTGCCATATGCACAAGTGAATAAAGAAATTTATGTATCACAAAAAAAATGATGACCACAAATTGTGTACTCACATGCGTCAACTTCTTGTTTCATGTCAACTAGTCAATTAACAAAGTGTAATCGCATCTATGAGCAATGTGATTATTATTATAATGAGTTGAAATACATTGTATTGTCTCACTTATTCATTTGGTGGTTCATCGTTATCACTTATCGCATCATTATGCGACAAATCCGCCAAACCAAATGAGTCTATCTCTAATTCTACCCAAATATCTCCTATAGCTTCATCATTAATAAGCTGATCTTCAAAAGCTAATGGCGATGGTGACAACGAGTGAGATCGAGAAGGTGTGTTGTGTGCCATCAATCCATCCGATGATGATGCATCATGCTCAACATCATCATTATCTCGTGAAGCTTGCACATGATCATCCTCCAAAAATGTGTCATCGAATCCGTCATCACGATCTTGTTCATGAAGTGCATTAGCTGGCAGCGCCATGTCCTCCACGACATCTCTATTTTCAAAAACAAATTTACTTCGAGGAGCAACTTGAATTATGTACCACCATCTAGGATCTGAATGATTGGGGTGAAAGACCACCTGTAATTGATCGATGTTACCATAAACGTTGACCCGTAGTTAGTATCCATAACTATGTTACAGTTGCTTGGGTATTACTATACACAATATAATTTTTTTACAATATACTGAAAATCGATTGATTGACAACAAAAGAGCATAGACATCTTGAAGACATAGAAGAAATGTACCTGCTCACATTGTTGAGAAAAAACAAATGTATTGCTTTGATTTGTCCAAAGCTTGGTAGAGTCAATGGCAAAATAACCACTCTCATCTTTCTTGACAGTTGCATTGGGACCATTATGTGTTTCTATTTTTGTCAATGTGCTCCATACGAAAGTGTCGTCTATGTGTCCAAAGTGTGAAGGATTTTAGATCAATGATGATCCAATCCATAAAAAGATCTTGGGTTACAAAACAGACTACTCTACCAATCTTACCAATGTAGAAAAATCAGCTTCTACACACAAAATGAGATGCAAACTCTAATAGAATTTGATCAAACATGAATCAAAAGATAAAGTATTGTTGATGTCCATACAAATCCATCAAGCTACTAAATTTCACACATGTGGATCCAAAAATAACAAATATTGATCATTATATACGTAGAATTGCAGGCACTATAGCACATTTTACATGTATAAAATTTGAAAATGTTTACAATATAAAACAATAACTTTGGACAATGTGGGATCATGAGGCTCCACAACTTCCTTGCTGCTCCTTTGACTTACTTGAGTTTTCAAACACTTGCAAAAACAGATCTATAACATTGTTCTGAAATGTCCAAGCAGATGTTCCATTTCCTTGTCAGCGTGCTTTGATGCCCTCCATTCGTTGATCTTCCTCCAAGCTGATAAATTATTAGACGTCAAATAATTTATTGAATAATGTACATATCTTGACTGTTTTCTTGATCTTCGAGTGATCAATTTGAATAAATATACAATGGCAATTGAGACTTTTCGAAGCTTTGGCCACGTGATGGCAACTTTCTCCAACGCGATTCCCGGGTGGGCATCAGCTTCTTGGTTTGTTCACCATGGTCTAAAAGTTCTTGGAATGAATGGTGTGAAAATAATTTGAACCTTTTGAAAAAATGACACAATTGGTATCGTCTGCATTTAACCCTTCATATACACCTTCTTAACAAACATCTTATAGTCCAACATGGTCACAATTAGGCATTGGTGATAGGATAGGTCCATATGCAGGTGGATCTAATGACAACTTGCTTTTTTAGGCATGGTTTTGTTTTAACTTTTATATGGGCGTTTTCACACCACACTCATCACAATGGCTTGAATGTGATTACACCAGCTCCTTGACATACAATGTAACTATTGTATTTCACGTAAGCGTGGCCATTTAATTAATGAACGCCTCTGGCTTCATAGAATGTCTCCTTAGTACTACCTTTTGTTTCTCCTCCACTAGATTGTTGCCCCGCCACTCCAAGTACCACATACCACACCTTTTCTCATGGTAGCCCTGCACCTAACCATGGCCACATTGAACATTGACATGTCATTCAACTTCGGTCCACATTCAACTTCGGGCCTCCTTCCGTTCCCGATGCACCGCGCACTCCACTAAACCCTGTGATCCTGCCCTCCACAATCCATCCAAAACTGTATCACCCACCAAAGGATCTACGAACTAAATCTGGCCACATATAAATATGTCTGCTTTCAGCAGGCACACTTTAGTGCTTGAGCGTTAGCACTCACGCTGCCTGCTGACGCGTGATGGGCAGCGTGAGCGCTGCCCGCGAACCCTCTTTTTTTTGAAAATTTAGTCACGGAGAGAGAGATACGTAGACAGAGATGGCATTTCTTGCAGCCTGCGGTGGCGACACGATCAAGCTATTCGATGTGCGAGGAGGGGAGACGGGAGGCGGGGATCCTTACACATTGCAGTACGCGGCCTCTCTTGGCCTGCACATCAATTGTGCTCACTGGAATCACACAAGTACGTCTGTTTGCATCGTCTACATGATTCTTGTTGTGCATTTCTTCTGCTTTAGATTTTCTGTTGCCACTCTTCTCATCTCCTTCAACTTGTGTGATTTCTTTTATATATGATTTTTTTGAAAAGAGTTTTGCATACTTTGTGTTTTCTGAGAGCTGTTGGTGCAGATTTGGTGGAGGCGAGTGCAGGAGAGGATAGAAAGATTTCCTTGTGGTTGAAAAGCGGGCGACCTTTAGGCACCGTACCTTCCAACGAGGGAGCACCAGATATTGTTGAGGTGAGGGATCTTCTTGAAGTTCACATTCTTACAAAGCTTCTTGAGGTACTTATTATATCGTACCTAATGAGGCAAATATCAGCTCAGATATTTTTCTTATGGTTTTCCGATCAGTTTCCACACTTGCTGTGTGCTACAACAGCAACACTGAAGCCATAGTTGTGGTAGTTTTTAGCTTCAATACTTTTAGGATAACATAAATATCCTTTCAAGTGCATAAATTTTTATAAAATGTATTTAAGCTAGTTGATTTCTGGCAGCCCGCCCAAGTGTGCAGGCAAACGTACTCCTTGGCTTCCTCGCAGAAACTAAAGCATTTTCAGAGGGAAAGCATTCAATCCAGTATGAGCAATCTATTGCATTTGCATTGTCAGACAGAATTGCTGCCATCAGCATCATCGTCATCCACTGATCACAGCAGCGCAGTATCATCATCCCTCATCCTCACAAAACCTGGGATCGGAATGGCTCTGGGAAGGCTAAATGCCAATCCCTGCATTGCCAGTTTGAATGCTTCAGGCAAACAAAAGCATGGTGGTGACCTCCCGCCTCGGCCCAGAAGACTCATTTGGCATGGCTAGAGTGAAGGGAATGTCGATGAGAGTGCCAATACAAGGATTCCGGACTCCAAGATTGCTCTGACATAAATGGGGTGGAGACAGGCTGTTCATTGTCGACGAAGGATTCGTAAATTGATAGTAGACGATTGGCAGGTTTATTTTTATGTTTCCTCGTACAGCGTACTCTACAGGCTCGACAAGGCATTCGGATGGCGTTCGAGCCTCAACGCATTACGGGTGTTCGCAGGAGCCTCACGTTCGTGAACAAGATGTCAGTATGAGAATCTTTATTCTGTTTTGTATTTGTCAACAAGATTTTAGCACTGCGACTTTTGATTTTGTTTTGCATTTGCGAACAAAATTTCAGTGCTCCGAATTTGTATTATGTTTTGCATTTGAGAACAAGATTTTGGTATGAGAATCTCTGTTCTATTCTGCATTTGTGAACAAGATTTTTGTACTGAGAACCTTAATTCTATGTTGTATATGCAAACAAAATCTCAATAATGAGCATCTTTATTCTATTTTGCTTTTGCAACAAGATTTCAGTACTTTTATTTTATATTTCCCTACCTAGAATCTTTATTCTATTTTACTTTTGCGAACAAGATTTTGTTATGGTAACCTTTCTTCTAATTTGCATATATATGATATGAGAACAAGATACGTTAGCACTTGAGATTCTTTATTCCCTTTTCATATGTGAACTAAAATGTTGGTATGCCAATCTTTATCTATATTAATTAAAATTTTAGTGTTTCACGGCAGCGCGTGAGCTGCCCGGGACCCCCCCCCTCGCGCTTTCTTGGAAGGGGGGTGTGTGTGCCATGGCACCCCCGGCCGCTGCGCCCCCAATCGGGCTCGCGGCCCAGGGGGTGGGAGAGTGAGCCGCAAAGGGGGAGGGATTGGGTACGGGGGAGAGGGAGAAAAGGACGGGGGAAGGGGGGAGGGGGGGGGGGCTGGTACAAGGGGAGGGGGGGCATTGTACCCCATGCTCCACCCCACCTTTTTTTTTGAATTTTTTTTTAAAATTTTGGGCCCCCACTCTCTCTCTCTCTCTCTCTCTCTCTCTCTCTCTCTCTCTCTCTCTCTCTCTCTGCACCGCACGCCCCCACGCGCACACACAGACACACCATCGGCTGCCCATCATTGACAGGCACACTTCGCTATATATATATATTAAAACTTTAGTGTTGTAGGGTTGCTCACGTTGCCCAGAAACCAAACCACATTTTCTTTCATGTTTTTTTTTTGGACAGCAATCGTGAGATATGCAAAGGTACCGAAGATCTCTCTCGGCCTCTCTCTGACTGACCCGAACTCTCTCTGAGTATGCGAGTTGTGCATCAGCAACCAACCTTGGCGGCCACATACATACACACACATACATCGGCCACCCATCAACGACCATCAGCTTTCTTTCTAAACCATCCGTTGCCATCCAAATCATCAATCGTCACCCAAATCATCGCCCCCCGCCCGTCATCAACGGGCACACTTCGCTAGTTTTAAACTAATATAATTTCAAAAAGTTTATCTCTAAGTCTAAAATGTGTTTTGGCCTCAATTGACAATTTACCAAAATAAGACTAAACTTGTTGAAATCTCTCACACTCCCTCTTCAACTAGTTTTGGCATAGTTTTAACCATACTACTTTGATCCAACTTCAGAATGATCTTCATCGTAAGTATAGGTCTCCTTTCTAATGTTCTAAAATAGTTTCCATAATTAATATAGAGAATAGTGTCCAAATTGGATGCTTCACTATCTCTTACATCAATTTTACACGTCAAGATATAATCAGAACTACCCTTTGATTCCACAATAAAAGCATTTCAAATTAGACTTATCTTTCTTTTTGCAAAAAGAGGAAGTCTCATCTTGATCTTGTCCTTTAGACCAATTGCCTTTTCCTTTGCATTTAGACTTGCCTTTGATGAACATAGCCTCCTCTTCATATTGAGATGTTGATGTAGATCCACCTCCTCTTGATTGAAGCCTAAACTCCTCATTCACCAAAATCTCTTGCCAATCCACAATATTTGGCAAAGTCTTTTGAATAGAAAAACTTTGAACAAGTCCAACAAGCCATTAAGTATAGGTTGAACAAGTTCTACCTCCTTAATGCTTTCATCAATACATGCTAACTCATCATTGAATGCTTTAACCCTCAAAACAAAAGCATGAGTACTCTCTTCTTCTTTTGCAAACTTTGAAAGATTTGCCTCCTAAGAGTAAGCACTCTTGATGAAGACTTGGATTCATAAAGCTTCTCCAATGAATTCCAAGCATCCTTAGATGAAGTACACTTACCAACTTCCTTGAGAAGCTCATTGGTAACATTCATCTTGATAATGTATAGAGCCCTTTCCACAATGAATAGGTACTTGAGGTAAGCCATGCTGCAATGACCTGGTATTCTTCTTTCAACTTGTTCCAATGCACAAAGCAATCTGTTGAATGTCAACAAATGAACTCAAAAAGAAATCACAAAGATATGGAACCTCTCAAATCTCTTCTAGCAATTCTAACTACAAAATCCACACATTAAATAGTGAAATTTTGATTAACCTATGATCTATCCTCAATCTAATGATTCTTGCTATGCCCTAAGATTGAAACACACTCAAATGAAGTTCAGTAACCTCATAAAATACCAAGCAAAATTAGGGTTTTGATAGAATCACAAAAATTTGAATATCTCAAATTCTACATGTAGTTTCTAAAAATTTGATATATCATCTTGTAGCCTGCAATGAGACCTTCCTAATGCACCAAAAATTGGCTAATTCTAGAAAACCAAGTGTGAAATCAGAATTGATCAAGTATATAAACCTATATTGAGAATTGACCTACAAAAGATCAATTCTCATATAGAAAAATCAGCAATTACATACAAAATGAGATGCAAATTCTAAGAGATACTGATCAAACATGAACCAAAATATAGAATATAGTTGTTGTACAAACAATTACAGTACCCTATTGTCACACGTGTGGAACTGAAAATAGCAATAAATGATCATTCTGCACATAGAATTGCAAGATAACATCATGAGAGTGCATCAATGAGTAGTAGAACCCAAAGAGAACCATGTATAATGATGAAATGAGAGAGAGAAGAGAGAAGATCCCTTTCTCCATGAGTTAGAACAATATATTGCAGGGCCAAATCCTACTTTGCCACTTGTTCAGATCATTTGAAATTTTTGGTAGGTCTACACTTCCTACGCTACTACTTAAATACACCCCTTTTATCCAATGGTGTATTTTTGCTTTGGTTCTTGCGGCTCTAGGCGATAGCAAAGTATTTGCGATTTCCTTTCCCAAGCAGATGCTAGGAGGTCGTTTCTCAATCATTTTTTTTCCAAATACTTTTGTTAGCAGATTCATCATGTTTATGGGTTGCACAAGTGGAGTTACTTTGGGTAGGGCTCTCA